>WEIT01007088.1:679743-693275 GCA_013389985.1 Dryoscopus gambensis | reverse complement strand
AAAAAAAAAAAAAAAAAAAAAAAAAAATCCGTTCTCTCCTTCATCCAGCCTCCCTGACAATCAGGGCAGCAGAAAAGGCACCCCAGACACTGCAGGGTTAGGGAAGGATTGCTGCTGGTGCCAGACGAGCCTGCAATGGGCATCCCCATCCCTCAGCAGGGCAGCACAGGCCAGCAGCAGAGGGCAGCAAAAGGGTGGCAGAAGACCAGGGTGCCACCCTTCCAGTCCCTGGCCTGTCACTTCTGTTCAGGTTCCTGGGCACTGGCAGGACAAGGACGCTTTGACAAGCCTGACAGCAGCAGATCAGTGTGCTGAGCAAGGATGATGCTCCCAGGGCACTGAGCCAACTGCTCAAGAGGAACCCTGCAGCCCTGTGGTCAATGAGCCCCTCTTCGTGCACTCTTCACCACAATGGCAAGGTCTAGTCCTCCCAAAAGATCCAAAACTTTGCTACATTCACCCTAAACTTCTCACTGAAGGGCAAAAACTTGCAACCGTGATATTGGTCAGGAAAGGGATTGAGACAGAGGAAAAGAAAAGAAGTCTATTCAAGCCAAAGGTCTCCAACTTGCTTTTTATATGCTTTTTTTTTTTTTTTAGGGTAAAACCAAGTCCCAGGCCTCCAACTTATTTTTAGATCCAGGCAATTGGGTGTCCCAGCCAGAGCACAAAGTGCACAAGCCAGTATTCTAAAAATGCCTTCCTCACAGATATAAAAAGGACACGAGATAATTTGTTGGGGAAATTCTGTAGTGTAACAATCGTGTGTTAACAGAAAAAAAAATTAAAAGCCAAGGCTGCCTCTCATCCCTGGCACAGCCCTTGGGAGGCAACAGTCACAAACATTCAGCATCCTCATCCTTCTTAAAGCCTCCAAAGCAAGCCCTCTGCTTCACACCATCTCAGTGGTTTTGGGTGATGCTGGACTCATTCCCTCTCGCCCCACTGCCCTCTGGAAAGGGGCAATTTGATTTCCTAAATAACAGTGGCGGCTGGGCCAAGGAAAACTGGGAACACTACGTTCACTTAAGGACTCCCGTGGCCGTGGCTCGGGCTGCCAACCCAGCGCAGATTAAATCATCCCAGAGACCCCGCCAGCGCCGGCCGACGGGGTGTCCCCCCAGATGGCTGCCGAGCTCCTGCCCCCTCGGTTCTTGGGGTCTCGCGGGCCCCGCCAGTGTCCTCCACCCAAGGCAAGGCTGCAGTAGGACGAGAAGGAGCCCTGGGGAGGCCGAACAAAGAGCGACCCCTCCCAGCCACCGGACACACGCTGTTCCTTCACAATTGCCATCCCGACACAATCGGCCCCCCTCGAGTGAGCCCCCGAGCCGGTGGCGTTTGCGAGAACAATAGCTCACATCTGGGACAGCTGTTTTCCCCGAAAGCGCCCGCGCCGCCTGCGGCCACCGGGCAGGGCTCCTGCGCCCTCGCTCACACGCGGATCGTGTTCTCCCTCTCCCGCAGAGATGCGGACACCCCTGCGGGGACCTCGCAGGTTCCTCCAGGAACACGCAGGAGGGCTCATGGGCGCGAGCGAGACTCATCCTCCCGCGGAAGCTTGCTGGAAAGCAACCCCCGAGCCTTCTACCTTGGCAAGAAGAGGAGCGCATCGCTGTGATTTTATTCCCGAAAAGAAGCGGGGAAGATTCGTGCGCATCACCAAGACGGGAGTGGGAAGCAGCCCTCGGAGCCGGACACCGCTACGCGCTGGTGCTGCTCCTCCAGCTCCGCGGGGCAGCGCGACAGAGCTCTGGCCCCACCAGAAGGGGGTTCCACATGGAGCCCCTCCGCCTTGGGAGAGCCTGCACGGGCCCTTGGAGGGCAGCACCCCGGTGCTTGGTTATCTCCCCCTGGAAGGAAGCCACTCCCGCCGTCCCGCTGCCCCCCAGCTGCTGGATGGGCTGAGCCAGACCCTGCTCTGCCCCCCGTGCCTCGGAGGGAGCGTCCGTGCTGCAGCCCCCACCACCACCTCCTGTGCCCCAGCAGCGCCGTCTCCCACCATCCCTCCCCCTCGGGAGCAAAATGCGGCTGCTGGGCTCCTGGAACTGAGGGGTGGTAAGGCGGCAGCCTCCAGCGAGAGAATAGCCATCTCCAGACTGAGCCATCTCCGGACTGTCCGACGCTTTGGGAAGGTCAGAGGCAAGTCTGGGGTGTTCTCCCCCCGGTAGGGCTCGGGGTGGGCGGAGGCACGTTCACACGGGTGCAGCCTCCAAACCCCACCACAAGCAGGCGACCTGGGAGACATCCTGCCCACCCAATACCATGGGCTCTACCAAAGACATCACCTCCTATTTTTGCTAAGTTTTACAACTGTTAATGCACAGGAAAGCTCAGAGAGAAGGGGCTTTCCTACAAGGAAAGGAGAAGTTTTCCAAATGAGCTCAAATCCAAGCACTGACGAAACTTGAAAGCAGCCACCAACAAACCACCAGGCTCCGGCAAAAAGTCCTGTTCACTCCTGCATCCCCACAGTCCCAGGAGGTACCCGAGAGAGCAGGAGCAGCAAGCTCAGAAGCCAGTGAACCCATCACTGCCACTTTTCGTGTCTCTAAAGCACTTCCCTCCTCACCACTTAAAAGCCCCAAGCCCAGAGATTGAGGCTTGGCTCTTTGGGTACACCAGGACAATATTCAGGCACGTGTCAGCAGGACTCCGAGAGGTGCCAGAGGGAGCTCAAAAGCAGCCAGAGCTCAGGTCCTGAGCAGAGAACCCCCTAACCATGCTTTCCTCGTGGGACTAACACAGTCTCTGCCACTCCACAGGCAGTGAAAAATCACTAAAATGATCCTTTCCCAGCCACCTTTCAAGAAACCAACCATCACAACCTACCATCTCCAGTTCAATCTGTTCCCTGCAGCAGCACCAGAGGCCTGAGGTTGTACCCAAGAGCTTTTACTTTCACAGTAACTTTGCACATACCTGCCCTCTTTCTCAGTAAGAAAGACCTGCTAAGGTTTCCTGTAGCAAGGGAAGAAGAAGGGGGAGGGAGCAGCTCATCTGAATGCTCTTTTACCGTCTGGTTGGGATTAAGGTCCGGGCAGGTCAGCTCTGGACCCAAGACACCTCATCGCCTCACCTGCTCTCATTTTGACACCCTCCTCAGGTCCACCCACAGTCAGCTGAACATCTCCCGACAAGGAGCTGCTCAGGTGCCCGGGGATAGCTCAGAGTGATTCCTTCTTCCTCAGGGGTTGTCCACCAGAGACTTTTAGTGAGGTTAATCTGGATCAGCTTTTGAAGACAAGGCTTAAACTGCAGGAGGTTCCCAAGCAGCCCTAACCCAATTAAGCAGCAGTCCCTTAGGAGGGAGGCCAGCTAAGCTTGCGTTAAAGCCCATCAAGTGCCCAGTTAATCAGGTACATTTTCACATCGCAGCCTCGGTCATCCCAGCAGAGGCCACCAAGCCTGGAGACACCTCGTCCTTTTCCACCTCCTTTTGTCACTTCGGTTATTTCTGCCATTACTTTGGGCAGCGAGATGAAAGGCCCAGCAGCTCTGCCCTTACCGACTTTGCTCTCCAGACTCCCCTCCGGTTTTTCTTTCACATTAACTGTGTCACACACCAGATTCTCATTGACTAAGTGCCCGAGGGGGAACCCTCGCTGAGTGTTAATTGCTGCTAATGAGCTGTTGCTGCTTTCCTTCCAAGAGCACCAATTACAGCAGCACTCAGGCTCTGCGAGAAGATAGGAGCCAGCAGAAAATGAAGGCAAATTTTACTCCAGACCCTGGCACTGGACTGCCAGCAGCTCCTGGAAAACTTGAAGTCGGGATAAAATTGGGTGAAGGATGAGAGTCAGTAGCTCTCCTGATGTTGCCTGTCCCCTTGTTCCTCATGAGGTGGACCAAGGGTGAATGAGAAGTCTGTGACTTGCTTCCCGTGGCTCCTGTTGGGGTGCCTTGCAGGGATGTCAACACACAGCTCTTCACCCGAGTTCTTGCCCAAGTCTCCCTCCAGCCTCAAACGCGCAGTCCCGCTGGTGGGTTTCACCCGTGGGGGGTGGCCCAGCTGGCTCCCGGCCCAGCAGGACTCATCTCGTTCCATGTGCTGCCAGAGGAGGTGCAGGAGGGACCCAGCAATGTGTTTCAGTGGCCACTGACATCATTTCGGCATCAACCCTTACCCCAGCTCCTGCCTCGCCCACAGCTGGCTCCATTCCCACCACAGTTTTCACAGAACCCTGGCACTGTTTGGTTTGGAAAGGACCTTAATGATCAACTCCTTCCCATCCCCTGCCACGGGCAGGGACATCTTCCACTATCCCAGGTTGCTCCCATCCCCATCCAGCCTGGCCTTGGGCACTTCCAGGGATCCAGGGGCAGCCCAGCTTCTCTGGGCACCCTGTGCCAGGGCCTCCCCACCCTCACAGAGAAGAACTTCTTCCTAATATCTAATCTAACCCTGCCCTCCTTCATCTTAAACCCATCCCCCCTTGTCCTGTCACTACATACCCTTGTAATAAAAATAATAATAATCCCTCTTTGCAAACCTCGTTTCCCTCCCCTGGGTGAGGGTATAAGCTGGCACCAGCTGTAGCCCTGGCAGTATCATGAGATGTTCACCCGCTAAGAAGCGCTGAAGCCACCACTCTTCCTCAGCTCTTTCCTCTAATTCACCTCTCTCTAAGCTGCAGCGCGAGAGGGAATTTTAAATCAGGGATGTGTTAAGATGGAAAAAGCTTTTGCTTGAGTTCTTACAACTGTGAAGGACGAGACACGGTATTGAGACCCTTCACCAAAATATATTGAATCTGTCTACAGTGCTGGTAAGAAGTTGCCCAGAGTCTCACTCTGACTTTCTCAATTCAATTGTTTTTGGCCGAGCTAAGACACGTTCACATCCAAACCACTCTCTGTGAAAGCCTTGACATGAAGTAGAGATGATTTAATCCCTGAAAAAAGATCCCAAGATTTTTGGTCTTGCCATCTTGATCTGAAAGGAGGTGCAGAGATCACCTGCAGCTGGGGGTTCCCTCTCCCCTGACTCTCCCAAAGTCACAGCTCCCTCCGGGGCTCTGGCACAGGTGGGGGAAAGCAGAGACACCTGGGTGAGCAGCAGGCAGCTTGCTCTCCGTCAGCCACAGACCCAAAGCTGTTGTTTGCATCAAAGCACCTGGCTCCTATTGCGCCACCTTTCCGCAGTTTGTTAAATTTTATTTCACGTTATTTCTCCCGTTCTGGCTTCCACCCCGAAAATCCGTCTGTAAGTTCGCCAGCTGCCCTGCTCACTTAAGTGTCATACCTAAAGGCAGCAGCACTCACTCAGCAGGAGCTCTGCCTGAACAAAACCCCGCGGGCTGAGGTCCCCTGCTTCTGCATCTTGGGGTTCACCCACCAGTTTTGGGGGACCAAACCTGCCACCAACCTGGCCACGCTTGGGCAAGCACAGGTTCACCTCGGTTTCTCCCGAACACACACCACTAGTTTCCCAGTGGTTTCCCCACAAACATCCTTCCCCAAAAACCATCCTGAGCAGGGGTGAGTGCAGGGAGGGTGGATGTCCACCAGCATCACCAGACTGGACGGGGCTTTGAGCAGTGTGGTCGGGGGGAAGGTGTTCCTGCCCACGGCAGGAGGGGTGGAACTGGATGCACTTAAAGGTCCTTCCCACCCAAACCATTCAGTGACTCCTTTTTTCTGTGATCTCTGAAGAAGCCGGCCAAAAGCAGCTCCGAAGACCTCAGCGGCAGCAGGATTCAACTCATGCCCCCTCGTTTCCCAAATGCCAGGCACGCTGCATTTCGTTTTTCTGAGCTTAGCCTACAAACAATCATTCTTGTCCTCTGTGCAGACCAATGAGGTCTGCAGAAAGAAAATTGCAAAAGATTTGTTATTTCCCTAGTGTTCCCATTTTCCCATTCCTTTCCCACAGAAGCAAGCGGTGTTTTTTTTGTTTTGTTTTGTTTTGTTTTGTTTCCCAACTTTCAGGGGAAAATCCTGACAAATGGAAGCCCTGATTCATACCAGCAAAAATTTGGCCTTTTTCAATTTAAGGTGGAGCCCTTCTTGTCTGAGGATGAAAACATTTCTCTAACTGCACACAGAGGCAAGGACGGTGCTTTTGCCCTGCCAGAGCCAAGGCCGGGTGGTGTTGGGTGCTGATGGCCACCACGAGTGCAGAGTTGTTGTGCAGCAGGCTTTTCATCTGCTGCATGACCAGGAAAGCACTGCCACACTGGCTCGCAGCATGGGAAGCGAGGGGACAGGTGGGCACAGGGTGGCAGTGGTGGCTACCACCAAAGAGGCTTCCAGAGGTGGGAGAACACCCAGGGAGGGTTGCTTGGGCAGGGACACGGAGTGATGGCTCTCCATATGGCTGGGATGCGTTGGAAGAAAGGTTCCCCATCCTCCTCCTACGTTTTCTCTACATTTTCAGCTGAAGGATGGGTGAGGAAGACTCAGGAAGGGAGGAGGGAAAGTGCTGCTCCTCTCCATCACCAGGGCCCAAACAGAGACACTTGCTTCCCTCCTCCCTCCGTGTCCTGCCCGGGAAGAAGGGAGGAGAAGAAGCAGACTTGGGAAAAAGGGATTTATGGCTACAGCCTCTCTGCTCCCACAGCCCAGGGAAAGAAAAGTGAAGGAGAAAGAAGATCAAAGGATAGATGTGTCCCTAAAACACTCCCTTGCAGCTTTTCTCCACAGATGCTGCCATCTGTGCTGCACCACTCCTGCTCCAGCAGGCACCTCTGGCTGTCACCAGGAGCCAACAGCAGCGAATGAGTTTTCTCTGACTCTGAGACAGAAACGGCTTTAAATCAAACAAAAAAAGGAAAAGCCACGACTTTCTTTTTCCCCTTCCCCATCTCCATCCAGAAAGTACATTTGGCAGAGCCCCGAGTGCTGGAAGCCATCGGCAGGGCTGTCGGCACCTCAGAGGCTCCAGGAAGGTGCAAGCCCCCAAATGCACCGAGGACACTGCTCCCAACAGCCCGGGGTCCCCCACCACCTGCGTGGGTCTTCCTCTCCATCCTGCCCCTTGCTCTGACTCCAAAGACCCCTGGGGAGAGCAGGAGTCCCCTAAGGCAGCATGTTGATGCTCCATGGGTTTTAGTCCACGTGGGTTTTCAAGGTATTTTGCAGCCGGAGCACACAGTAAAGGCACACGGCCTCCTCCAGCCAAGGGAATCTCCTTGCGGGCATCATCCCCCAGGGCAAGGTTCAGGAAGGCTCGTGCACACCCACCCACACCTTTCCAAATCCTGCACCTCACATCTTGCACTGCTGGGCTGCCTCCTTCTCCCCACGCCAGCACTCCAAGAAAAGGTGTTTTGAACACAAATTAAGATATCAGACTTTAGACACATCCAGAGAAGGTGGGGAAGGGCAGAAATTCCCCAACTGCATGCCTTGCAGGGGATCAGGGTAAGCAATATCTGTTGCGTGGGCTGCTCTGCCCACCCCAGGATGCCCACAGCCCCACTGGCATGTAACCAGAGGCTGGCAGCTCTGCACTGGGAAAAAAACACTTACTGGGAGGGCTTCACAGAGGAGTGCCATACACCGTAAGATTTACTTCTTTTGATGGCAAGCACACCTATCCCGTGGGAAAACGCCCCTCCGCCTTCCCACAGCGGAAAGCCACCGGTCGGAAGCAATACCCAGGAGCAGAGCAGTGTTGGGGAGAGGGTGCATCCCGTCCCTCGGCACACCACCCCCCACAAGCCCCACGCCTACCGCTGGGGCGAGTCGGGGTCGAAGCAGGTCCTGGTCACGTCAGTGGCCCGCGGGTCGCAGCAGTCGCCGTCATCGAAGTCGTCCAGCATGTTGTTGCACTCCATGTGGCAGACGCCGTCGCGGCGCTTCCAGGAGAAGCAGCGGCCGGGCCTCCGGCAGTCCCCGCCGTCGTAGCCGGTGAGGGGGTGCTCGCACTCGGGGTCGCAGCGCTCGTTGCCCACCTTGCTGGGCTCGCAGCCCAGGAGGACGGCGCGGCGGCGCAGGGAGGAGTTGCGCACGTCCAGCGAGCTGAGCTGCCAGGAGATGTTGTAGGGCCGGAAAGCTTCGCTCAGAGCGCGGTGCTGCCGCCAGATCTGCTCCCAGCTGACCGTGGGCCGCCCGCCGTCGTCCTCCGCCAGGTTGACCACGCGGTACCGCACCACCTTCCAGCCGCGCAGCGGCCAGTGCTGGTTGTAGTGGGACACCAGCTCCACGTTGTCGCAGGCCGTCTGCCCGCAGGCGGGGGGGCCCAGCGGCCGCAGGATGGGGGACGGCGGGGACAGCAGCACCCACTGCTGCGGGAAGGCACCCTCCCGGAAAGGCACCCAGCGTTCCTCCGGGGTGGCAAAGCCGGCGGCCAGAGCCAGCCCTGCCGTCTCCTCAGCCGCCTCCTCCAGAAAGGAACGCTGGAGGTGGGACTGGGACAGGGCGCCGCGCCACAGGGCCAGCCCAGCCAGGTGTCCCCGGAAAGTGCGGGTGGTGCCCCAGGCGTCGCCCCCCAGCAGCAGCGTGCGGCAGGAGGACATGAAGGCACTGTGCAGGGGTCCCTCCTGCCCGCCGGCGCGGCCGACCCGCACCCCGTCCACGTAGAGGGCCATCCACCGCCCGTCGTAGCTGGCGGCCAGGTGTGTCCATGCCTCGGGGCGGTAGCGGTGGTGGGAGGTCACCTCGGTGGCAGTGGCTGCCCGGTCCGTGCGCAGGGAGAAGAAGAAGCGGGCGTCCTTCTTGCCACCGAGCTGCAGGGCGCGGATGCCCAGCGCCCAGCCCTTGTCGCTGGCTGAGTGCGAGCAGTTGTCGAAGACACCTGCAGCAGGTCAGGGACAGGGATGGAGAGAGAGAGGAGAGCTGGTAAGCACCAGCGAGCATCACCACTCCTCCCTGGAGCACCAGCCGGGTCCTCGGCGGCAGGGAAGTGAAGGTGGTCAGAGGCTGGGCAGTGGGTACTCCACCTGGGGCGACACCCCAGCCCCCATTCAGAATCATTTGGATGAGTAGGTGGAGCAGCCAGAAGGAATGGCAGAGCCAGAGAGGCAGGATGGAGAGGGGAAGAAGAGCATGGATGGGAGGAGAGGCTGAAGAGCGAGGTGTTTCTGAGTTGCTCTCCGTAGGAGTGCTGCGGCGGGATGGGATTAGAGGCTAAGCTTTTTATCTGCGAGCCAAAGCTTTTAAGAATTAGAGCACAGCAACCCAAAGCAATACAGGCTCCCCCAGGGACTGCTCCCCCAACAGCTTCCAGGCAGATTTACAGCTCTCGTTTCTGCTCCAGTTTCCCTCCCAGTCATGCATCCAGCGCTGGCGGGAGAAGGTTGGAGAGGGATGTGCTGCCTCCAGCCTGGCGAGTGCACTCCTCAGCCCCCAAGGTCACCTGCACATAAATCCATTCCCAGGAACAGCCTCTCCCTCTGCGCCCAAGCACGTTGCAAACCTGTTTTGGGCTGGGCGAGACCTGGAGCTGTGCTGCCTTTCCCCCAGGCTGCTGAGTGCCCACGGGGAAGAACCGGAGGCTTGCAGGCACCAAATGCCCTTGGGAATCAGTGGCCATAAGGCTCTTAAACACTGGCAAGGGTAAAGGGCCCTACTGCTAGAAATTAATGCCTCTGGGCTCCTGAACCACCACAGCCAGGACGTTCAGGCAGGTCACTGGCTGAGGAGAACGAGCTCAAAGTCACTCTTTGAGCCCCACCAGTGGTGTCTTCTGGGGGGGCCCCAGCTTTCCCATTCATCACCCCAACAAACAGTGTCCCAGTGCTGACCAAACCTGCTGCCGTGCCCAGAGACTCTTTTTGTGTTCCTGCTGTGGTATTTCTTATTGTCCATCCTACTTTTCCTGCTGCGTGGATTCTCCTGCCCCTCACTGCGCCATTCCCATTGCACACACTGCCTGCCCATCTTCATGGCATCAGGACCTCGTGGTCCAAAACAAAGCACTCCTGCCTGTGCCACACTCTTGCCTGTCCCTGGGGATACCCCACCTGCTGCCAGAACTGCGAGGAGGCCAGTAGAGAGAAGCAGAGGTGCAGAAGAGAAGGAGATCCAAGAGGAGCAGAATCTCCTGGCTCTCATCCAGGGGATGTGCCTGAAGCCAGGTTACCATGACCCCACGTCTCCCCCTCACAAACACGGCTGGCAAAGGTCATGTCAAGCCCTGCTGCACCCCAGGAAGCAGCACCCCTCCCTCCATCCATCACTTTCACCGCGGGCGAGACGGGTGGTGGCCTCCAAACCGTCCCACGGCCGTAACCACCCTGGGCATGGATCCCTGTCACTGCTCACTACAAAGGCAGCCATGCACAAAGCCTCCGTGGGCGGATGGGCTTTGGCCAGCTCTTGTTTTCTGGTGGATTGTGAAAGGGAAGCAGAAAGACCAGGGGAAGCTGAGACAGGGAGAAGCCAGAAAGCAGGAGGCAAGCAAAGGAGCCTTGCAGAAGTGAGAAGGCAAAGCTGGGGAGCACTTTTGGGCTGGGTGCTGGCTGGAAGGTGCTGAGACCTGCACGCTCAAAAGCCACCTTTTGGTTCCCACTGGGGTTGAGGAAACTGGGGCTTGGTACCTTCTCTCTTGAGAAAACTGATGCAGTTCACCTTGAAATGATTCAGAGTGCCCCAAATTTGATTAAACCCCAAGATAAAGGTGGGAAAAGCAGCATCAGGGGTGGAACAGCCCCTGGGGTGAATGTAAGCTATCATCCTCACAAACCCATGCTGGAGCCAAGCCATGCCTGCCAGTCCCTGATGAGTTCAGCACTGGCCAAAAGAAATTTAAGTGAGCCCAGAACCAGGTATAAGGACTTCATCAGAGTCCTCAAAGGGACTTCATCAAAGGGATGTAAGTAAGGCCAAGGCCAGCTCTGCAACAGGGGAGGAAAGTCAGTAAAGCAGCAGCTGGTGCTTATAAATGTGGCCTGGGACGACATCTCCACATCAGCAGCAGCTGCAGAAGAGTGTAACAAAAAAAGGTCTAGCACCGGGTGCTGACATCTCTCAAGGGCCTTCATGAGAATCAGCGGAGCAGTTTCAAGACCCCAGAGTTTGCCAAGGTGCTTGGTATTTGGTCCTGAGGCAACCCTCCAGAAGGGAAAGAGCTGTTTGTAGAAGAAGTGCGAGGTGTCTCCTCAGCAGCTCTAGGCACAGCTCTGCCTCTGGTCCCCCAGGCAGGAAAGGGGAGCTCTGGCCTGGTTTATGCTGCTCACCCATGCCTCAGGGTAGTGCCTTTGGGGGCTGAAACAAAAGCTGTTGGTAACAGCGCAAAAAGAAATTTGAAGAGGAAGTTACCTGCCAGGGAAGGTCACGGAGAAAGAGCCCACAAAGAGATCAAGTGTGGCACTTTGTAAGGAGCACGCTGCAGGCAGCCTCTCCCACTGGGGCCAGGAGTTTTGCAGCACAAGGAATAGCTTTCAGACATGCTTTGAGACCCAGACACTGGGGGAAATTGGCTGCCAAAGCTCCAGAGGGTCTGACAAAGGCCAGGAGCCTCTAGTCATGGTCACCCACCAGGGTCTGCAGTGAGAACCAGCTCAGGGACCCAAGGAGGACATCGGGATTTAGAGGCAGCAGATGTTTGGGATGGTCTGCAGTGAAGGATCTGACCCAACAAAATCACCTACAACCTGAGTAAAAACAAACCTCAGCCTGGCACAGAGGGAAATCCCTTGGGGTTCCCCAGAAGCAGAGTGGGCATAGATGGAGGGGAGACAAAAAAGGTGGGAAAGGAAGCAGCATCACACGAAAGGACTCTCATCTGCTGCCCAAAATGAGCAGGACAAGGAAGAAGGACAAGTTTCCTTCCCTAACCGTGGCTGTGGCAGGGTACTGGGGTTATACCCCAGCAGGAATGCCCCCATGAAGGAGTGACTAAGAAGGATGAACAACCCCATTCCAGGGTGGCCCTGAGGCAAAATGTGGCATCAAGGGGGAAAAAACACCGACTCATGAGCCTTCAATCCAAGCAGCAGCCACAGCAGCTGGCAGGACAGCTTGCTTTCCCTGAGCAGAGCTGCTCAGCCTGGCCTTACTTCCCAGGCACTGATGCTGGGAGAGCTCAGCTCTGCCCTGCTTTGCTCCTGCCTTCCCTCACACATGGACACTTGGAGCATCTCCAGCTCCTCCGCACCTTTGGGCAACCTCGTGCTCCGTCTCCTCTCTTTCGGAGAGCGGGAGCAGCAGATGT
Organism: Dryoscopus gambensis; assembly: GCA_013389985.1. NCBI lineage: Eukaryota > Metazoa > Chordata > Aves > Passeriformes > Malaconotidae > Dryoscopus > Dryoscopus gambensis. The sequence goes on along the minus strand of WEIT01007088.1, from coordinate 681,178 downwards.
GAAGCCGGCTTGGCACCTGCCGAGGGCTGGCAGCTGCTTCTGTCACCTGCTCACTCAAAATGCCAGCAGCACTGGGCTGTCCCCCTTTGGCCACCCACGCCCAGGCCCCTTGGTCCCAACTGCAGGGAGACAGCGGGAAGTGAACAGTGACTCAGACAGCCGGAGGTTCCTGGGGCTGACTCAAACCCTGGAGCAGGGAAGCTGGGGGATATTACTCGAGTGAATGCCAGCGCTCACGGGTGGTGCTTTCAGCACTAACGGCTGTCCCACCCTCCAGAAGGAAATTAAAAAATAAAGAATAAAAAATAATAGTAAAAAACCCCTCTGCTGGCTAGCTGGGAAACTCAAAACCCAGCACCTGCAGGCCAGACCTCCAGATGCAAACAGCTGCGCTGCTGATGCGAGGACTGGGAATTGTGCTCCATGTATCCCAAGGTGCTGCCTGCCAGCAGGAAGGCATCAAGGATGCCGATGGGAAGGCGGGCAGTGAGGTGGATGCCAGGGAGTTTGGGAGTTTCCTTGAACATGGCTGTTTTTTCCCTCTGCTGCAGACTCCAGCCGGTCCCTCCGACCTCTTCCACAGCACAGATGTGGTTACTGCCCTACGACCGAGGAGATAAATCAATGAAAGGAGCCAGGCAAAGCAGAGGGAGGTTCAGCCGAATGATCACACACCAAGGGAGGGATAGGATAGAGAGAGGGATTCCCCAGTCAGCTTGGCTGGGGCAGCACAGAAACACGGGAGTCCCCACTGGGGGACCCCAGATATCCTGGCACTGCCATCTGTTCCCAGCCCTTCCTAGCACCCCTGTGCTGCCCTGCCCAGCTTGTACCCAGACACAAACACCCATCCTGGCGGAGCTGAATCGAGCATGGCTGCAGGAGGTGACATCTGCCCCGCTCTATGCCTGTGTGCCAGTCTTGTCTGTCTCCTCAACTTCTCCATCATAGGATCTTTAGGGTTGGAAAAAAACCTTTAAGGTCAAGTCCAACAGTTAACACAGTACTGCCAAGCCCACAAATAAACCATGTCCCTAAGCACCACATCTGTACATTTTTTGAACACTTCCAGGGATGGTGATTCCACCACTTACTTCCCTGGGCAGCCTGTTCAACATGACAACTCTTTCAGAGAAAAAAATTTTGTTAATATCCAATATAAACGTCTCCTGGCACAATTTGAGGTAATTTCCTCTTGTCCCATCACTTGTTACTCAGGAGAAGAGACAGACAATCACTACACCCTCCTTCCAGGTACTTGTGGAGAGAAATAAGGTCCTCCCTGAGCCTGCTTTTCTCCTGGCTGAGCCCCCCAGCTGCTCCTCACAGGAGTCGCTCGTGCCTTGCCTGTTCCTTAGCAAGCGCTTGAGGGGGCAGTTCCGGGCAGAAGGAGCGCCTGGGGCCGCCCCCTGCCCCGCAGCCGTCCCGCAGAGCG
>WEIT01007088.1:650294-678822 GCA_013389985.1 Dryoscopus gambensis | reverse complement strand
CTGCGGGAGGAGGAGGAGGAGGAAGAGGAGGAGGAGAAGGAAGACGAGAACACCGCGGCGGGGACCCCCCTTCTGCCTGCAGCCGGGGTTCCCGGGGCACGGCGGACCCTGCGCGGCTCTCGGCGCTGCCCGGCTCTGCCTGCGGGAGCGAGGGATGCGTTAGTCGCCCTTATCTAGAAAGCCCCGAGGCGCTCCGCTCCCCCCCCCTCCCCCCCACCTCAAGGAGGGGGGTGGAGGGGGGGCTGCCCTTATTTAAAGATGATTATGTCCAATCTAATAAACCCCGAGCGGAGCATCGCCCTCCCTTCCCTCCGCCCTCCCGGGCGCTGCCCAGGATGCTGGCGGGGAGGGGATGCGGAGGGGACGCAACCCTCCGGGCGCTGGGTCCCCTCCGCGCCCCCTCCCCGCCCTCGGGGTTTTGGGACAGCACCTGCCCTGTCCCTGCCCGCGTTTCCTCCTGTTGCAGCTCCCGCCTCGCCTCCATCCTCCATCTCCATCACCTAGAGGGGAGGAAGAAAAGCTGGAAGGAGGGGACGCCCTCCCTCAGCCCTCCCCCGGGCGAGGGGAGAGGTTGTCTTGGACTCAGGGTCCCTCCTCAGCAAGGGATTTTCCTGCTTTTTCTCTCTTTTAGTATTTTTTTCCTTTTCCAAACAATGACAAATGCAGAAAGGTGGGCTGGAGGTGCCTTATCTGAGCAAACCACATCCAAAAGCCACAAAAAGCCCTGTGAATGCACCGAGGGAGTGGGCAGCAGCGTGAGAAGCATCTCATCCACCCTGTGCCAGGGGGTACAGCACCAGCGCTGCTGGGGAGAGTTTCTCAAAGCATACAGGTGAGAAAACAAACCCCCAAAGTTTCCTCTCGGTTCCCAAGACTGCCTCACACCAGCACATGGCATGGGAGACTGGGAAAACTTCAGCAAGGAGATTCAGCGAGATGAGAAGTTTTTATTTTTTTTATTCTTCCTTTTCATCATTTTTATTTTCTATATTATTTTCTTTCGCTCCCAAACACTATCTGTGGCGGTCAGTCTGAAGCAGGGTTGCCAGCGAAAGCTGGGAGGCCCATTCCAGGGTACAGGCTTTCAAACCAGCAAGGCAGGAGGGAAGGGATTTAAGAATAAACGGCAGGAGCTGGCTGTGTGGGTTGGGGTTGGGCGGTTTTTTTGTCTTCTGAAGGTGGGAGGGTGATGGGAGTAAGGGTGGGGGTCTGGTGCTTTCAGTCGGGGGGAGATAGAAAAATACAGTGCTGGGAAGGGTTGAGGGTTAGGAGGGGTGAGCACAGCACATCTCCAGCTGCCCGGGAGGGAGGGAGGTGGGTGTGAGCACACAGAGAGGTGAGGGCACGGCAAGGCTGGGCTGGCGGGCTGGGAAGAGGAAGGGAGGACACCAGGGAGCGAACAAGGCCAGGCAGAGCAAGGATGGCTCATGCAAAGTTGTTCAAGCAACTCCCAAGGACATTTGGGGCGTGAACCACATCCAAGCACAGCACCAACACCCACTGCTTGCAGGGAGGTGATGAGAAGAGGTCTGCAGCTCTCCCGCCTGCACCGACCGACCCAGTGCCCATCCCCTGGCAGCGGGGGCATGGAGACAGCCCAGCTCAGGGCTTGGCACTGGTGAGGTGGCCCAGCAAGTGTTGTCCTGGGGCCAGCGCCAGCAAGAGCTGCTTGCAGTGCGTATTTGTTCAGGAATGAACCAGGCTCCCGATAGCCCTGTCTACCAGGGCCTGATAAGAGAGGATCCCAGGGGATGGCTAATTTTGAATGCTGGTGGCTTTATTAAGAGGCTGTTTATCATCTTGCCACACAGTGTTCTTCCCCAGGTACTCCAAAGAAGCGAGACCCTGAGCAACGTGTGCTGCCGTCCGAGGGGTTTGGCAGCGCTGCCTCCTTGGGGCCGGCCAGGCTGGGATAATCCAGCATCAAAGCAATGAAACCCTCCAGAAGTGCACCCAGGCAGGGGCTCTATACACAGGCTCTGGCCTGGGCTAAGGAGCTCCTGTGACAGAACGACACCCACAAACAAAGAGCTCTGCTGTCCGCAGGGTTGGGATGCAGCAGGAGCTGCAAAGCCCACCAAGGAGCCCACTTCCTGAGCAGAGGAGGCTCCCTGCCATGCCAAGCCCCTGTCTTCCCCTGCTCTGCCTGCCCAAGCCCGAGTCCGTCCGGATTTAGGAACCACCGGAGCTGAGCGGGAAGCTGAGACTGTGAATCATTATCCCGTGTTGGCTCCTGAGCACTCCCCACCCGGGCAGGTTCTCCTGGCAGCCCCTGCCAAGGTGGGGCTGGTGAGGATGAGGACAGCAGGACAGTGGGGGGCACATCCCTGGGCTGGCTCAGCATCTGGGGAACAGACATGCTGGGATGCTGTTCCCATCCCAGCACCACTGTGGGCTACAGAGTAAATTCAGGTCATTTGGGTAATTCTTCTTTGCTTTCAAAAACAAAACAAAACAAAACAAAACCCCAAAAAACCCCCCCCCAAAAAAAACAAACCACCAAAACTAAAAAGAAACAAACAAACAAAAAAAACCACCAAAAAACCAAAAATACAAAAACAACAACAAAAATCCAACCAACCAAAACCCAACCCAACCAAACCAAACAAAAAGCAATTAACTGACCTATGAGGTGATTTCACTGCCTGTGAACCTGTGAAGAGGAGACTGGTCCTGTGGCTGTGGATGAGGCAGGGATTCCGGGGTGACAGACTTGTGGCAGTGTGCCCTCAGCATGTTTCCTGCCTCTCAGGGGAGCAGAGTGGGCATCTGTGAGAGATCCCAGCTCAGAGCCAGACCATCTTGGCTAAGGAATGCAACAGCCCTGGGATCTGCCATGGGGATGCTCCTCCTCCCAGGCAGGGTCCCGCTGCAGTTCAAATCTGCTAACGATGTTCGGGAGCAAGTAAAAGGATGCTGGGTGGGAGGAAGAAGGGCAGAGTGGTGTCAGAGGGTCACTTTGGAAGGTTATTCCTCAGCCCTTCCCCACTCGCTGTCCTTCCTGGCGTGTCCCTGCTCTCTGGGCCCTCTGGGCTGGCAGTCTGCGCAGTCAGGGGTATTTGGGGCAGGGACTGGGCAAGACAGGCTGCCCATGCTGGGAAGGAGCAGGGGGCCAGGAGCCTCTGGAAGGAGGCAGGGTGAAGGGGGCAGCCCCATCAAAGGGAGATGCTGAGAGAGGGCTCTGGGATGGTCCCAACACGGGAGTGAGGTACCCAGGGCTGGTGGGGGAAGGTGAAGAGCAGCTATGGGGTGCACTATAGGGGGAATGGACAAGATGACCTTTAAAGGACCCTTCCAACCCAAACTATTCTAGGATTCTAGGATTTTAGCTGGGGCAGAGGCCGAGCCTTGCTTTTCCCCACGCCTGTCAAAAACCATCAAGAAAAGCCTTCCTCTCCCTCCACTCCTCCTCGGGAAACCACCAGTGATCTTGACATGGGAATAAAGGCTCTGGGAGAATCCAGCTTTTTTTGTTCACGGCCAGGCAGCCAAATCCCGCAAGCCTGAGACAGCAAGCCTCAGCAATCAAAGCCACGAGCGACAGCCGACCCCGCTCGGGGCACAGCCCCAGCCCTCCCTCCTCTCCCTCCCCAGTTCTCCTGCTTTTCCCAAGCAGATTAGGAGCCTGTTCAAACACTCGGGACCCCCGGAGGTCAGAGACGCTGGCCTCCCGCACCAGAGGTTTGTTTGGGAACTTGCTGAGTTTCCTGCTCCTGGTAGGTCTGGAGATAAGCCCTGGTGTGCAGCCGCTGTCTGGTGCCAGGGCCCGTAAGAGTCCACAGCCGCACACCGAAAATCCAGCAGCAAAAGCTCCAGAGCCACGGAATCAAAGGATCACAGAATGGTTTGGGTGGGAAGGGGCTGTAAAGATCACTTAGTTCCACCCTCTTGCCATGGGCAGGGACACCTTTCACTATCCCAGGCTGCTCCCAGCCCCGTCCAACCCGGCCTTGGACACTGCCAGGGATCTAGGGGCAGCCACAGCTTCTCTGTGCACCCTGTGCCAGGGCCTCAGCAGCCTGACAGGGAAGAATTTCTTCATAATATCTAATCAAAACCTACGCTCTTTCACTTAAAAGTCATCTCCCCTTGTCCTATCACTACGTACCCTTGTCAAAAGTCCTGTCCCCTGTGTGTTTGTGCCTTGCAGATGGACACATCTGGTAAGGGATGAGAGACAAGCACAGAGACCTCCCACGGGCACTCCCCTGGATTCCCCACGGCCTGGGGGGCTGGGTTCCCCTCACCCTGCAACACCCAGTAAGGTTTCCCTGTGCTGTTCAGTCCCACGAGTTTGGTGACAACAATTTCTCTGCTGAACTCAGCTGTACCCACCTCAAGCCTTTAACAAGCCACACACAGAACCCCAACTCCTTTGGCAATAGAGCAAAGGAATGAATTTAAATAACAGCAAGGGATATGTGTGCTGCACCATCCTCACACCTCACACCTGCCTCCTCCCCTCTTCTCCGAGCCGTGCAGCCTGCAGACTGCCCAGGGCAGCAGGAATGCAGGCAGCCCATGGAAGAAGCCAGCTGGCCAGGCAGCCATCGAGGCATCAGCTGAGGTGCTTGGAAGAAGGTTCACTGCATCATCATCAGATGCAGCTATTTTGGAGCAGCCTTGGACATCATGCTGGAGCCCTGAGCTGCAGCAGAGCTGTGCTTTGCATGGCTCTTGCAAGCTTCCAGTAAAAACCACTTACTTCCAGCTGGGAGGTGAGGATGGTGAAGATGCTCAGCAGCTCACTCACATCTCTGCAGGGGGAAGACATTCCCTACACGACGGCCTCCAAGCATCTTCTTGCATCTCCAAGTTTTACACTTCACCAAGAACTTGCAGGTGCTAAATTAAGACCTGCTAGAGAACAGGGCATGACCTTTGCCAGACAGGGTGTCTCAGATATTGAAAATTATTCCGACTGCTGACAAAAGGCAGGGACTTATCTGCCTTTACATAACGTAGCGCTTGCAGCAGCCAAGGAGGAAAAGCATACATGAAAAAGCAGGGGGAAAACGGAATCAGCTTCTCACTTCCATTCTGCTCCTGTCGCTGGGGAGCTCCAGCCCCATTAAGTCAGGATAGTCCAAGTGCAGCTCTGTATCTCAGCCCCATGGCAAGCGTTTGCCAAGGGATGCCACACAGCTCCTGTGCCTGCAGCAGAGGCAGGATCCCAGAGGAGCTGTGCAGGCACCCGCGGGAGGAGCACGCTGGTACAAACACAGCGAGGACTGGCTCAGAGTTTCAAAATCCCACCCAGCAGAGCCAAGGCTGCTGGCAGGAGCTCCAGGAGAGCGCTACACTCACGGCAGCTCCGGTGGCCGGGTGCAATAATGACACGACCTTGCTGCATTTTCATCGTCCGTGTGCCCATACCAACCTCTGCTGGTTAATCCCTGTTGGAAATGCAGCTCACACGATGGCATCGCTTCCTCAATCTGACTTCCCTCGCAGGAGGGTCAGAGCAATTACCTGTACAAACCTCCACCATCTCCTGATAGCCTTCACTCTGCTGCTGCATTTTTAGGCACTTTCTATGTGTTGCCCACACAGAAAAGCCATTTGCTAGAGCCAGCTGATAAGACATGGAGTGAACACCTTATCTGGCACTGGTATCTGCAGGACGAGGGAAGGGAGAAATGCTTTGTGCCACCCCAGCGCAGACGCAAAGCTCAGCGGTTCCTCAAAATTCGCATTTTAGGATCTCTCATCTGACCCCAGCCAGGGAACAGCTGCAGCAAGAAGAAAAGGAGCAGAAATAAACAAGCACAGTGGCTGGGGCGGAGGCAAAGGGTCTGCACTTAACTTTGCTGTCCCTGTCCTCAAGGTGAAGCAGGATTTTTGGCACTGTGAATTAGAAGTGCCACCTTCTTGTTGATCCAAAACTCACTGTCATTGGGACATCCTCCATCCTGCAGAGAACCTGCTTTGTCATTTGGCAGTGAGCAACAAAAAGAAGCATGAAAGAGGCAGACTCAGGTCTTAAAAGCTGGCCAGCAGGGTTTTAAGTATTTGGGGTTTGGACAAGTTCATCACAACAAGGAAACACCTCTGCCCTCCCCATTCATTTTTAGAAGAGACAAGTAAAAATAGACTTTCCAGAAGAGCCACAGGCAGGGGAGAGACGAGGATGGAGCCGTGTGCCAGCTGCCAAGGAAGCTCACAGCCTCCAGCTCACAACTGTGCCATGGACCTGCTCCACCCAGGTCATTCATGGCCCACCTTGGGGCAGGTTGGAACCCTGGTTAAAATGTGGAAGAAAGGATGAGCACATACACACACACCTTCTTCTCAAGCAAGAGAAAAAAGTGGTTATGCCAGGCTGGGGATATGACACCTCCTGGTCGTCACTGGACCAGGAGAAAGACCAAGAGATGAACTCTGGCACCACCCACTATCCAGTGAGTTTTCGGCTGGTTTTTTGGTTTGGTTGTTGGATGTTGCCCACAGTGTGGTTTTGCACCTGCATCGTAGGAAGCAGCAGCAGCCCCAGGTGTGCACCCCCAGGCCAGTGGCATCCTGGCACCTGTGAGTCCACACATGTGGCAAGAGCTGGAGGCACCAAAGGCTCCCTCCAGCCTTTGCAACCAGAGAGGGTACCTCCATTTCCCGTAGGACTTGCACTGGGATGTGTCCTGCCACGCTGTGCCTCCTGTGCCAGCTAGCTGAAGCCCTTGAATCTTTGGTTTTGTTTTCCTGAACCCTTCAGTGTCTCTATCAATGGTGTTGTGATGATGGTCCCCCTCTGTGGCCCACCTCAAGCACAGAGACACCTTCTAAGGATGTTTGGTGCTTTGCTCCTGAGATGTTTGTGGCATTTTTTGCCCAATCCTAACCCCCGTGCCACCTCCAAACCTTCTCAATCCAGAGTGCTCACCACAGCTGTTGAGCAGAAGAGGGCAGAGCACGGGTGTGAAAGCCTTGGTCAGGACAAGATCTTGCTGGCAAGGACCACCCCCTCCACACCAGAACCTTCCTCGGTGCTAAAACCCATTGCGTCTTTGTAGCCTGCTCTCACAGTCTTCATCTCAGCTCAGTCAGAGCTAATTAGCTGTTTTATCTCTATCCCTAGGTCAGGTTTTCCCCTCAGCCATTTCTGTGACTTCTTTTGGAGCTGTAGATGCGTGAGTGATCCCTGGTTGAGGAGGGTTACTCAAAGCCATCTCTGATCTCCCTTTCATGCCACTGGCACAGCTGGCCAGCAGCACTTCCAGCTTCTGGCAAGGAGCACAGGAAAAGAGCAGGACTCCCAGTCTGGGGAGAGCCGGCAAAATCAGTAATCTACCACTTTGGAGGCAAACCCACCGGGCAAGGTCGTGCCAGTTAGACATGAAGAGGAGAGCCTGTTCGTGCCAAGTCCTTTCTGTGCAAGCCTCCAGCTCCTGAATCTGCTGCTGGAGAGTCCCCTGCAGCTCAACGTGGCCACGCAGGCCACATTATCTCCTTCTTGCAGCCCACGGCCCTGTGCCCGTTGCTGCAGCCCTGCCACCATCGCCCACAGTGATCTTTTCCCCCCTTGCCTTCACTAGGGCCTGGAGAGTCTGCAAATATGCCATGGCCCACACTGCTTCCCAGCTAGGCCTGGGGGCACTCGGCCAGGCAGGAGGAGCTCCTAGGATGCAGCAGTCCCTGAAGCATTACCCACTGCCCAGCGGGGTCTGTGCTGCTCCTAGTCAGAGCACAGCTCTCCTGCACTGCCACCGGGGACTGTGGAGGAACGTGCTGCCCCACAGACTGAAGGCAGCTGAGAAAAACGATAAAGCTAAAGCTTCATTTTGCTGGGATACTGGCACGCTGGCACGCAGGCGACCCTCTTAGTTCACGCTGGTTTTCTGCGCAGAGAACCTCAGACCGAATTCATGCAGCAAAATCCCTGAGCACAGAAAGAGTTGTCCCCATAAGAGGCTGCTCGGCAGCGTTGCTGTCCCACTGCACTTCGAGGGATTGAAACAAAAAGACCCTTTTGCTGGTACAGAAGGTCTGCCGCATCGGCTGTATTCTTCCTGGGATTAAACCGTGCTGGGGAAAATGTGCTTTTCCAACCTGCTGCTGCCCCTGGGCTGAGAGGGCACCCCGGCTAGATGGGTGTGCCGGCTAACCCCCTGCCCGCACAGGGCGAATTCCCCTGCCAGGCTGCCGAAGCACTGGAAGCTGAGAGGTGTCCGCAGCCGGCCACGAGGCCACCGAGAGNGTGGCGGGGACCCGGCACCCACCGGCCCCGCCGAAGGTGCTGCGGTTCTTGGTCTCCCCCCAGTGACCAGACCACATATGACAAAGCAGCAGGTCTGGCTCATGCTGGGGATTTCCAGCCCCGCGAGCAGAGCTCCTGGCTCCCAGAACGCGGTGTGCGATTACCAGGTAATTATACTAATCATTGTTTCCCCGAATCCTCCCCACGGGCAAAGCCCTCTCGCTGGTGTGCAGGCTTGTGTTGCCGCTTTTGGAAACAAGAACCCATTTCTCCCGTGCACCAGCACTTGAAATGTATATATTCATTCATTAAGGAGCACTGACACCACTGTGGCAAATGACCTGTCAACAGATTTACAGCAGGAAGTAAGTCACTGCCTCCGAGCCTGCGCTCTTAATGTAATTAAAGTCCTCTGTTTGGAATTCGTTGTTAATTAATATTCATGCTCTGTTCCCCATCTGCCATTCCATGTTACTGGATCCTTCTGAGATTGATCAAAGGGATATTATAGCAGCAAGCAGACAGAGAAAGAGGAGTTGCCTGGTGGAAGGGATTGAATCAGCTTTTGGTAGAGGAGCAGAATTGCATCCAGGACCCCAACTGCTCTGGGAGGGGATGGCTGAAGCATCATCCTGGCTTGCTCCATTGCTGAGGGCAAATAAAACGGCTGGTGAGAATGATTGATCGAAAGATAGACACCACCAGTTGGCTCCTGGAGTCTCTCAGGGCTTGCTTCAGCCCTCAGAAGGAGGTGAGAAGCATCTCTGGAGCTGGGTGCCGAGGACGAGCTGGCAGCTGGTGCTGTGAGCGAAGCCTCACTGAGATGAGTCTGATTGCTGGCCCTTGTGGGTTGGCCTGGGGGAGCAGCCATGGCCGCCCAGCCCCATGGGCCAGACCCACAGCGCAGTTATTTGGGGGTGGAGGCTCAGAGGGAGTCCCCAGCGAAGCCGTACTCACCTGGGCAGATGCAAGGATGACACAGGGGTGTGGGGTGTCAGTGGACACCAAGAGGTTTCCCCAACCTCGTGCAGGGTGTGCAAGGATATTTGAAGGGACACTAGCTCCTCAGTGTGGGCACAGCCCTTGCAGTGACAACACAGCAGGTGCTCCTCTGACAGCAGGTCGTGGGCTGGCCCTGGCCCTGGGTGGGCACTGAGAGCTTGCCCCCTCCCTGCACAGGCTGGAGGTCTCCTCCTCTCTGATCCGCAGCCACTGCAGCATTTCCACGAGTGCTCAGCATGGATCCCAACATGATCAGACACCCACGGGACCAGCCACAGCTCCTGTACCAAAAACGCCGAAACCAGGCACACACTGTCCACTGCCTTGGGCGGGAAAGGTGTCCCCATGTCACAGCCTGAGAGCCTAGTGGTTGGCATCCCACTGAGCACGTGGGCTGCTATAAATGCAGTGCTCAGCAGCATGAAGAGGCCAGGCTGGAGATGTAGTGGCCCTGGTAGTGGCCCTGTAACACCCCACTGCCCCATCTCGAGGTGCTGGATGTATGTCCCTCATACTGGCACGTATCACCCCACCACCCCATACCCAGATGCTGGAGAAGCCAGAGCTGAGCATCCTTTGAACTTAAGGGCACTTTATGCACTGCAAAGCCTCTTGAAGACCCCTCCTGTTCCCAGGAGAGCTGGGAGCCTGTGGTTGGTGCAGACAGGTAGGCAGCTGGAAGGCGGCTCTTGCAGTCAGCCTCCCTCAGCAGGAGGGCATTGCCCCTCTCCCTTTCCTGGGCACCTCCTCTTCCCCAGGAAAGGTGTCACAGGGACAGGGTATCTCAGGATGGAGGTTCCCAAGGGACCAGAGGGACTGGGGCTCTCAGCCAAGCCCTGAACGACAGTGGCTCTGTCACTGGAGCACTCTAAGTGGGGTTTCCTCAATTAACAAAGTACATTTTGAACGGCTTTTAGATCCTTAAACACAATCTTAGGGCTTAAATTGGATGCACCCTGCTCTGCAAGCTGAGTCCTGCCAGTACCTCCTGTTTACATATGAACAATCAAAGTGATTTATTCCTCTGCCTAAAGCACGGCTGCTCTTTGGCCGTCCATCCATTATCCTTATCTATCTGTCCTCGTTAGGAGCTGAGCAATCCATCTCACCCACCCTAATGTGCGCCAAGCGGCTCCGCGCGCCGCCGCGCTCCGAGAGGGCTCTGCTGGAGCAGACGACACGGGCCTGGTTTTCAGCAGCACTAACGCAATTCCACTGACGTCAGCCAGAGCCACCACTCGTCACCCTCCTAGAAAATTAAAGCCTGGGATGGGCAGAGCCAAGGTGGGCACTGAAGGGGTTTGCAGTTGTAATCAGGACCGGGTGTGCCAGCAGGCTTGCCGTGCAGCACGCGGACCCTGTGCCCTCAGTGTGCAAAGAGCCCAGTTAACCCAGGGAACTTCTTGATTAAGTTGCAAAAGGGGACCAGTGGTATGGTCCTGGGGCATTACCTCCTCGTCTGAGATGAAAAGATCACAGTGCTCCTGTGCCACATGGGTAACCAACAGTGGCGGCTGCACCCTGGGTCCCCACTGTCCCTGCCTGGGATGTTGCAGAGGAGCTCAGGGTGGGTCTCAGGTAATAGCAGGGTGCTGCCCTACTGCCTCGTGGGGAAGAGAGGCTCCACACCTTGTAGAAGGTGTAGCACCATGAGCATGTTACAACCCTGGAAGTGTTCAAGGCCAGGTTGGACAGGGCTTGGAGCAACTGGGTCAAGAGGAAAGTGTCCCTGCCCACGGCAGGGGCGTTGTAACAAGATGGCCTTTAAAGGTCCCTCCAAAACCAAACCAGACTGTGATTCTATCACCTATGGCCAGCAGAAATTAGTTCAGAAAATGTGTTGCCACCTCTCTTCTCATCTTTCATCAAGGACAAACAGTTGTGATAAGCTGAAGCTCCTTGTCTGCAGCAGGCAGGTGCCCAGCAAGGAGAAGCAGGATTTGTGCTCTCTGTCCCACTGCCTGTTGCCGTCCTGGGTTCTGTGGGGACTGTTCAGTCCCACAGCCATGCACTGGAGAGTGCTGAGACTCAGTCATGCAGGAGACACGGAGGGTCTCCACCCTGCAGAAGACACGGCTCAGGGAGGATGGCACGGGAGCTGCACACCATGTGGTGGGCACCTCTTGGTCAGTGGGTGGTGTGACCACTGCTGAAACTATAATTAAGAAAAATAATTCTAGAAGCTTAAGTAAGTGGCAAAAGGCACAGTGTCCCTCTAAGGAAACCAGGAGGCATTTGCAGCTCCCCATCAAGAGGGTCCTCTCTCACCAAATTTCACCTCCTCGGGTGAAGCACAGGGTGAAAGAGTTTTCCCAAGGAGATTCAGGAAGAGTGTTTGGCCACAGGCAAACCAAATGTCTTTCCCATGTCTTCTCTCTTGGAAAAAACTGACCCAGTTTGGCTGAAAATTTCCACAGAAATCCAGGTTGAGGCAAATCCCTGGGAGACAATTTCTGCCTAAATGTCTGTGTTTTGGCATTGTAATGGGAAACACAGCCCCATAACGGGAAGTATTGGGCAATCTCAGTAACAAGCAGTGTTATCTGCCCTGTCTACAATAAAACAATTAATTCTCATTAATTTATCCTCTTTGCCTTTGAAGAGGATTTCTAGACTGGGGGGCAGGGGAGAGAGAGAAGACAAAAAAAAAGAGAAGAAAGCGATGGAATTAGCCAACCTCCTCCAGACTTGAATCGCTCTAGATCTGTGAGACAGCACCTGGCAGAGCAAGGGGAGGTGTTAAGGGCTGTGGTTAGACCTCATCTAATAGGAGAGCTCATCTAATAAACAAGGAATGGGTTCCTGCCACCTCCATCTCTGAGCAGGACCTTGAACGGTTGGGTAATATGAGAGGAAGTTCCTGGGTCATGGAGGACAAGCACGGGGCAGTAGGAGTCGGGCAGCAGTACTTCCATAAAACAGTCCTGGAGAGGGAAAATCAGGTGTTTTCACAGTATTTGAGACCATTTCCATTTGTGCAGAGTGGGCAAGCAATGCTCATGTAGGGATTCTCCATCACATTGGTGAATGCGGTTTGCAGCCTGCCTGAAAGCAGGACACCCACAGATTTTCGTGGAAGTGCTCATTTTGGAAGGATTTCCAGCCTGAGAAATTGGTGGTTTGGAATACCCAGAGAAGCTCTAGGTAAGCACCTAAAATTTAGGAAACCGAGGCAGACCCTGACCCTTCAGGCCAGTGCCTACAGCTGGGTGCCAGGCAGCATAACTTGTTTCCCCACTTCTGTAGCCAGCTTGGCGGGTTGAAGTGGGGCAAAATGACCTCCCTGACCATGCACCTTCTTCAACATCACCATGGTTGGATGGAGACACAGGCACTGAGCATCACCACTGCAGCACTCGTGCAGTCTGACCCAGTGAGCTACCAAGATGTTTTCAGCCACGACTGGCTGTCTTCTGGAAATTCCTGGGTAGATTGTGCCAAAAGATCACCCAGGTTCGACAAATTTAGCTTGCTGTAGGGTCAGGTGACTGTCCACAAGCCAGGTTGATTGCGTAACCTCTGTAAGAGCAGGGACAATAACCACATGCTTGGAGAGAAACCCACAAGCCAAAAAGGTGGTTTTGTGCAAAGAAACACCTTTCAGCGAGCTTAAGTCAAGCAATGAAATATTCATAGGACACTAAAGCAGTGGGCTCCCTGGCTGCCTCCTTATGGGAATCCAATAATACTGGAGACAGCCTTAATTCAATATTCAAAAAGCCTCTTTCTCTTTCCCTCTCTTTCCATCTCCTCAAAAGAGGACAAAGATGTCTCTTCGGGTTCAGAGACCTTTCGGAAATCTCAGTTTTATGTGCTGGATGCATTAGTGGAGAAAAAATGGTGGAGGGGGGAGGAGGAGGAGCGGGAGCACGAAGATGGGGATCACACACAGGACAGCTGGGGATTTCTTGTCCCCAGGCAGCCTGAGGATGCTTGGCTGCAGGATCTGAACCAGCTCTTCCCAAAGGCCCATCTGCATGGCTTTTTTGGGGTGAGGCCCACACTTGTGCCCAGACATGGCCGGTTAGGAGTCAGCTCTGGTCCAAGATCTGTGTAACCGTGGTTGCGGGGTCCTGTGTTCCCACAGACAGGCTCACTGCAAAACAGGCTGCCCTGCTCAGCTGCGGTCCATGTCGGCAGGGCTGAGGCCATTTCTGGTTTGGCATCCATTCTGCAAAAAGAAATCACCAAAGAGGGAGCCTTTGTCCACCAGCATGGACTGAAAATTGGGACAGTTGGGCCCAGGTGCTCACGGGGATAAAGCCCTGAAGCCCCAGTGACGTGGCTGCTGTTCACGTGGGCAGTCAGCATCAGTCAGGGTGAGGACGTGGAAGCTGGCAGGGCTTGAACGAGCCATTTGGGTGTTTCCCGGTGTTGCTGATGCTACAGCTCTCAACCCCTGACCTGCAAGAGCGATACTGACACCCTCCTCCCCGTTTCAGAAGGAGGCAGAGGTTCCAGTGTTTTGGGTGGAATTGCGCTGAGCCAGCCTCCAGAAGTCAATACTGACATACAGCTACTCCGTGCCAGGAGATGGGCACTGTTTCTTGCTGCAGCCCGGTGGGAGGGAGCTGTAGCTCTGCCTGTAGGACCCTCCTTCTACTGTGGGAAGGGACAATACTCAAGGTTGTGACCAAAGCACCTCCAGCCAGTGAGGGCCCAGGGAACTGCTCGCTGCCTCTCCAAATACAAGAATTGGGGGCAACGAAGGATGTGAGCAGTGGGACGTGGCTTTCCACACCATCCATGGACACCGTGGGGGCTGGATGCTGTGGATGCTGGAGCTTCACACACTTCAGACAAATCCAGGGAAGCAAGTCCCCTTGCATTAGTGGAGAGCTTTGAATCCATAGCACATCCGTAGCACAGTGCTCTATCCATGTTGCAGCAAAGTGAAGATTTAGAAGAGCAACATCTTTCCAAGCACTTAGCAGAGTATTCCCCCACCCATAATTCTTTCCCAGAAAGTATTTAAAATCCAATTATTTACTCCACAATGAACTGGTTATTTGGCTTCTCCTGGCATCTCCCAGTCACGAATGCCCTCAAGCAGATCAGTTTCAACCTTCAGAAAACCTTTCTATTAGCATTTGATCTTGTCAAGCTCTTTTTATAGCCTCTCTTACAGCTAAGTGGGAGCCGCTCGATGGTTACCTGCCAGGCTGGAGTGTGCAGACAGAGGCCAGATAGCAGGGACAGGGTACAGCCCCCATGCAGGAGGCCCCCCCAGCACCAAAGATGGTACAAACAATGCACAAGAAGTTGTGAGAAATGAACAAAAGTCAGGTCCATGCTCATGTGCTGGGGTGAGGATGGAGAGTTCCATACTGCTCTGAGCTGCTTCCCACCTCCAAGGCAAAGCAGGAGCCCTTTGGGGCAAAGAAAAGTGCTCATCCTGCTGGTACCATCACCCTGGTTTGGGGGCTGTGCTGGTGCATCCCACAGAAGGAGAGCATGAACAGGATGCCTGCAGGTCCTTTCACATCCTCTGCAAGAGCCTGGCACTAGTGGGGCCCCGGCCAAACTCCATCAGGACCTGAGATGCTGTCTCCCCTTACTGTGCTTTCCATGGCAGAAAGAGATTTCATTCTCTCTTCCTTGTCCCAGCATCTCCAGGCCTGATGCTGATCCTGCAAACACAGTTCTTTCTCCTTGCTGGTCTTTTATAGATTCTGGTTGCAGCTATACTTGCAATTATTTTAAGACTTTCTGGCAAAGAACCAGTCCCACAGATTATTGTTTTGTCCAGCACATTTCCCTGGACATTTGGAGCCAGAGCAGGTCTCCTGCTGGCATCTCAGGAAGCTTTGTCCCTCGACTCTTTGCTGATTTTCCAGCTGCATCCCAGCCCTGTCACCCCACAACATTCACTTCCTGCCCCATCTGCCAGTGCCTTGGGGCCACCCTCTCCCCTTTGTGGCTTCAAGCCAGGTGGAACAGCTGGGCTACATCTCCTAAGGGGAACAGGAACTTTCTGCTTCTGGAACACTTGGCACTGCCTGGCATCACCTGGTCCACAAAGAGGAGCAAAGGTACAGTGCACCCAAAGGATGCTCCCAAAAAGCAGTGCGGATTCACTGCCAAACAGGAATTTGATGGTGTCAGGCTCAAACTCTTCCCTGTCTGATGTAGAATCTCGGGTATAGCATGGCAAACCACAACCCTGACACAGATACAGCCGTGATGCCATAGCACTGCTGTCTGTCTGGGCTAGAGAAGTGAGGCAGGTGTTTTATCCCATGGCAACGTGTCCCTGGAGTAGGCATTTACCTACTCGAAAGCAGGTTGGGTTGTGGTGAACAGAGGTGACAGTGCTTGGTTTTCTCCAGGTTTTGAGTCTTACACTTCAGCTCCCAGTTTTGGAGGCCCAAACTAGGCTTTGTCCAGTGTATGCAGTACTGTCCCATGATGACTCTTGGTGAACACCTGGATAAAGTCGATGGATCTTGCAGACTACGTTGGGAACAGAAAGCAGAGACATGCACCGATGCTTCAGGTGGGAAAGTAGGTTATAAAGCACATCCAAACAAGGCTACATGGGAGATGTGTGGCAGAACAGGGACAGGATATGGGGTCTACAGTTACACTCCCCTCCTCTTGTTCCCTTTCTTCTCAAAGACAGCTTGAAAAACCTGAAGATCCCTCTTTGCCCAAAGCTCTTGGGCTGCTGGTGGGTGAAGGACGAGATCTGCCCTGTGCAGCAATGGGTGCTGGGGTATCCCCACAACCCCACTTGCTCCCAGCTTCTCCCTTGATGAACCCCCCGAGGAGGTAGGGCCACCCACAGACCCATAAGACTTCCAAGAAGACCTCTGCGAGGAATAATGCAGCTGACGGATGTTGCCTGTCTGCATGAATCATCTGCCAGTAGGTCACGAATTACTCAGATGTGTCTGTTATCCCTAATTATTCCCTGATTCACGTGGCAGCTGACGCAGGAGTTCCTTGATTAGATTGATCAATATCGAACGCCCTGGCTTGTTGGCCTGACCTTCTCATCCGTGTAAGCCTCCAGGCCATAAACCATTCTTATCCAAAATCTTGACCTCATGTTTAATTCTATCAGCGTTGACGTTAACGGAGGTTAGTTAGGCTTGAGCACGCACTGGAAGTTCAGCTTTCCTGTACCAGGGCCTCCGTGCATTTCCCAGCCCTGACTGATGACCTGAATTCAAGGATGCCTTTTCCCTGGCTTCGACAGGCTTCAGCTTGGCACACGCATAATTCCTGGAATCAGTTCTCCACCACCGATCATGAATCAATCATTTGCTTTCTGAACGTGTTCCACAGAATTCCCTCAGTCTTCAACATGCTGGCAGGCTTTCCCACCACAAAATTAGTTGGCTCTACAGCTCTTGGGATAGTGAACACCCCATGTATGGTTCCTGTCTGGAAGCAAATGGTTTTAAACATTTGAACTTTTGTGGGATGATCTTTTTCAGCAGGCCCCAGACTTGGTGAGAGCCAGACTCCAGGAACAAGGGGTGGTGAGCAGAGGGTGGCTGAGGAGAAGGAATGGTGCACAGGGTTGGTGTATTGACATCAGTCAGCCTGGTGCAGTGTAGAGAGGGCTTTCACAGGTTCAGCAGAGCCCTGGGTACCTGACCTCACCCAAGAGGTTTGATGGAAAATCCCTGTGACGCCCAAGTTGAACGCACCTCACATCACGTGTCTGTAAGACTGGTTGGTTTGCTTTGTTGTGTAAAGCCAGGAAAACATCCAGGCTCCCTCTCTGGTGAGTGAAAAGACAAGCTATAATCCAATCGAGGAGTTGATTTGTCCCAGGTGTTTGGGACAACTGGCACAGATGGGATGGACAAGTCTCACACAGCTGCTCATTCTGTCCTTTGGTCACTGAGGGACACTGGACAACAGCTTTTGCTGCAATAACTAGCTTTTGGATGGCTGAAGCTAGGTAAAATGAATCCTACCTCTGGGTGCCCACCTGCACCGTTGCAGATCTCTCCCACTGTCTGAACATCCAGGGTCCACTTCCACACATTCTCCCCCACGGCTGCTGCATGGGGAAGGCTGCATCTTCACAGCCAGCAGTGGGAGAGGAGCAGGCAGGGCGCCCCAGTCCACAGGGCAAACCTTATTTGGCCTTTCCTACAGAGGATCCTTCTGCCAGGAACAGGGACTTCCCACAGTGTCTCCTTGTGCTTCACTAATTTTACTGGCAGAAAGCTGTGTCCTCCATTCTTCATAACTCTTTTGCTGCAGTTTAAACCAATCACTTCTCACCCTTTTCTCAAGAGAGTTTTTTTCAGTTTGGGGCAGTTTTGGATATACTTGGAGCCTGTTTCTACACCCCCTCCTCAGTCTTCTCTGCTCTTGATAAACTGCCCCAGCTGCCTGGTCTCCCTGTGCTGGCTAATTTTTCCACACTCACACAGCAAGTTTCCAGTATTTGTGAGGCCACTGAAAACCAAGATTCATCCATCTCCACAAGCTGATTGTCAGCATCCATCAGAAGAGCCCAAAGTCAGACTGAAAGCAGCCTTGGAAGGACTTGGGGATAGCAGTGGGTGATGTGCACTCACAGCCCACGAAGCCGCTTGTGTCCTGGGAGCATTCGGAGCAAGGCCAGCCAGGCCTGGCAGGTCAGGCTCCCTCCTGCTCTGTGGGACCCTGTCTGAAGCCTCCATCAGCTCTGGGGTCCCCAGCAAGAGACAGACATGGGCCTGCTGGAGGGCCACCAAGAGAACCCAAGGACTGCAGCTCCTCCCCTTTGAGGAAAGGCTGAGAGAACCGGGGTTGCTCAGCCTGACAAAAAAACTCCAGGGAGAACCTTATTGCAGCTTTTCAATATCTAAAGGAGGTTTATAAGCAAATGGGGACTTTTTACCAGACCATGTCATGACGGGACAAGGGGGAATGGCATCCAGCTGACAGAGGGCAGGTTTGATTAGATATTAGGAAGAAATTTTTAACTGTGAGGGTGATGAGGCCCTGACACAGCTTGCCCAGACAAGCCATGAATGAACACTGCCCCATCCCTGGAAGTGTCCAAGGCCAGGTTGGATGGGGCTTGGAGCAATCCAGTCTAAGGTGTCCCTGCCTCTGGCAAGGGTTTGGATCGAGATGATCTTTAAGGTCGCTTCCAACCTAAACCATTCTGTGATCCTCAGACCATGATTTGGACTTTAGGAAGGTGTCCCTGCTTTCCTAAAGAAACACAACTCCAAAGCCTGGTGGGGAAGTTCAGTGGGGCAGGGGATCCCCAGCACCTCTGGCAATCACATCACACCAGCTTGGGTGCCAAAACTGGGGCTGGGGGAAGCAGAAGTCTGAACACTGTGTGGGTGTTTATGTATTGGCATAATGGGAGACACATTTCCAAAACAGAATAAGTAATTTTTGCCGGTAAGTTTAATTGTTGAACACTGCCTCTCTTCAAACTATTCATGAACAGATGACAACTTTCTCTAATCATTAGTCCTAATTATTCACTCCATCTCTCCTATTAATAACATGCAGGCAGCAGATTGACAGTAAACAGCTCCATGCAATTATTTTGCTTAGTGAAGTTTGAAACAGAAGCAGTGCCAGGTATTTCTGATGGGGCACAGATTGCATGGCACATCCCTGCCTACCCACCACGTGGCTATGAAATCGTAGAATCGCCTTTCTGGTGTGAATGCCCCCATTTGCAACAGGAACACGTGCCAAAAAGCTGCTGGTTCCCAGGCTCAAAGGCATTTGTTTGAGTATCATTGAACAGTGAATACAAAGAAGGACCAAAGCAAATATATTTTACAGAGCTCAATAAATCACCAGCTTCAGCTTTGCAAGAAACAGCTTTCTCTAGGTCCACAGTGTATCGGTGTATTGACAATGAGAGAATTTCCCATCTGAAACTAGGAGTGATTTATTGCAAGGGTACATGCAGAGTATGCAATATTTAATTAGCATGATGTCAATTAGCTACATCACATTGGTTTCCCCCATTCACACCATGATCTAAACATAATAAGGCACCTGAGCTGTATTTGCAGCCCTCTGCCTTTCTTTCCTTGTTACCTGGGCAAGGATCCTGGACAACACCAAAGCATCTGTGAGTTACTTAAGGCTTAATGGCTTTAAGGGCATTTGAGGCTGTAGCCCTAGATTTCACCTTTAGCAGGAAATAGAAATAGGAATCTCCTTTATGCACATAGAGACTCAAATTTAAAGACTTAAGGCAGGCAAAAATGGACTGCTCCCAAGCATGCACTCATTGCCTGGAAGGGGCAGCTGCGGCATTAGCTCCGGACAAAAATCCCTGCAAGAGGAAACGTATTGACTTCTGATGGGGAGAGCTCCTGTCTTGGTTTTAAATTCACTCAAGATGCAGAGTTTATTCAATTATCAGCTGTCTTTAAACTGGAATGTGGCTTCACTCCAAATATCAGCTGGGCAGGGGAGATGATGACAACCAGGTTAACCCTTCGTTTACCTTCCAGCTAGACCGAGGGTGGGCAGCAGGATGACACCGAGCACTTTGACATACATCCACCATGCATCTCCAAGGTTAAAGCTTTTGGCTCAGTCCTTCACACAAAGAAAGGGATTTGACACTGGCTATGCCTAGGAGGACAGGTGGAAAAAAAATCCCTGTGGTGTGGTACCCAATGGGAGGATGCTCTGTTCACAAGCCCCTTTTTGTAAGGGGACCCCATGCAGTACAAAGGACTCTCTGTCCTCAGGGGAGACCCAGGGCTGTAAAAACAAAGAGAGACACCGGGAAAGCGTCTGGTTCATTATTCCCCTCTGAAAAGCCTTCCAGCTTTTTAAAGGAAGTCTCTGGCTATTGGGGGGGGGAGTGTGGATTAAGACTGAGAGTCATTGGAAGAGGCAAAGGGGAGAGCTGGCAAGATTTAAATCCTCCCCAAATGCCTTGGGAAGCATGGAGGGTTTTGGGCTGGCAGCCGGGCCCACATGCCAGCAGATGGGGCTCCTGGGAGAGGTCAGAGCTGCAGCAGTATGGAACACTTTGCTCCTGGAGGGTGCATCTGAAACACTTGAGGGGCACCACTCCCATAGAGGTTACCTTAATGCCACTGGTTTTGCTGGGGCCATACAGCCATGCTCACCGGTGGCTCTGGAGAGCAGCAAGATGCTGGACAGAAAGCAAGGACCGAGCAGTACAGTTTTCTGAGTGCTGCTTGAAGTCTATATTCCGCCATAAATACAAATTCTGCCGGAGTAGGAAGGTTAGACTGTATTCGGGATGTTAAAGCCCAAACCTGCTGCTTTCTGGGAATCCCTTCTGTGTTGCACTGCTCTGACTCGAAGCTCACAGCACCATCCTTGCCTCTTGCTGCTGGCTGGGATGCTCCAAAGCAAGACTTGCTCTCGAGGGAACCAGAGAGCAGCGCCCTTCCCGGCAGCAGGCAGAGATGGGAAGCTGGATCTGTCCCCGGCGAGAGGGACGGTAAATGGCCTCTTGCCTTTGTCATTACCTCGCAGAGATGAGTCCGGGAAGCAGCAAGCTGCAATAACCGGCTACGGAGCATCTTCACCTGGGCTGAGTTTGCCCTCTGATGGCAAGCGCTGGTACTGAGAAGAAGCAGCTCTCAAAACCATGTCCTCCCTACTCCAGCTAATCGCCCCGATGCTAAAGCGGCAGGTTAGAGTGCTGCTGCCACGAAGGCACCCTCAGCTCCGGGGCTGAAGATTGTCCCCATGAGGGCAGCTTCTCCTTAGCCACAACAGCCCAAATTGCGCCCTGCCTTACCCAGGGCTGGGGGGAACGGGGTGGGGCAGAGGCCAGCTGAGGCACCGCAGGGATGCTGCAGCAGCTCAATGCGGGTAACAAGACCACAGAAATTTTTTTTTTATAGACTAGTTTAAAAAAGAAACAGAGAAACAAAGGAAAATAAACTCCTATGAAGACAGGCTGAGAGAATTGGGGGTGTTCAGCATGAAGAAGTGAAGACTTCAGGAAGACCCTAGAGCACTTTCCAGTGTCTAAAGGGGCTTCAGGAGAGCCGAAGAGGGACTTTGGAGAAGAACCTAGAGCACCTTCCAGTGTCTAAAGGGGCTCCAGGAGAGCCGAAGAGGGACTTTGGAGAAGAGCCTGGAGTGGCAGGGCAAGGGGGAATGGCTTCACATTGACAGAGGGCAGGATTAGATGCAATATTAGGAAGAAGTTCTTCCCTGTGAGGATGCTGACACACCAGAACAGAGTGCCCAGAGAAGCTGTGGTTGCCCCATCCCTAGAAAGCGTTCAAGGCCAGGTTGGACGCAGCTTGGAGGAACCTGGTCTAATGAAAGTTGTCCCTGCCTATGGCAGGGAGTTAGAATTAGATAATCTTTAAGGTCCCCTTCAGCCCAAACCATTCTAAGACTCTATGACTTTCTACCAGGCATCTATAGCTTACCTCAAACCAGCAGCTGACTCTTTGGGGGGAAGTTCTTGCAGCACTAACCCCTGTCACCTGCCATCCACCCAGCCGAGCCAAGAGACAGCAGGCAGGAGGAGCAGCCAAGGAGCCAAGGGCTGCCCCACGCAGGGGACAAGCCAGGAGCCCAGGGTAACCCCGGCACAGCAGGGCACTCATCAAGAGGGGTCCAGGCCAAGCACAGCAGGGAGGGCTGGATTCTGGTAACAGGGTTCACCAGTTCTCAGACACAGCAGAGGAGTCGGGTCCTGGGCCCACCCAGAGGTGGCAGCAGCAGGTGAGGCAGGACTGGAATCCAGCTACCTACAGCAGAGGTACCAAGTCCCACCCATAGAGAGGGTTAGGCATCATCACCCTACATCCAAGCAAGGAGAGAAGTCCTGGGATGACCTAAAATATAGTGCCTGGGCCAACTGCCAGAGGATGTGTGCGTGCAGGTCCCAGATGAGGCTGCTCAAGGCAATCAACACTTTTTGGTGCCCCCAAGGTCCTGACACCTGGCATGATGCTGCCTCTCCTCTGTTTCTCTGCTGAAAGAGAGAAGCTGTGGTTGCCCCGAGTCTGGGGGCATCCAAGGCCAGACTAGATGGAGCTTGGAGCAACCTGGTCCAGTGGAAGGTGTCCCTGCCCATGGAAAGGGGGACTGGATGATCATTAAAGTCCCTTCCAACACAAAGCACTCTGTGGTTCTATGACTTTTGCCTTCCATAATAATAAAGGAGGGAGTTTTCAGAGATAGCAGCATGTGCTCGTGTTCAATCCACTGAACAGAATTATTTCATACTGTAAGAGCACATAACTACATCAGTGTTACAATATTTTGTGGGAGAGAAATCAGCCTAGACACAGACAGATACCGAAATCAGCCTAGACACAGATAGATACCGAAATCATCTTTATTAAAATGATTACTACAGTTAGACAAGAAGTTAATTTGGTCATGGTTGTATTTAGACATGGTGTATTAGCTGAGTGGGAGTGACAACAGGGGGTGAGTTTGGCCAGATTTGGGGGGTGTCAGTGGGAGCAGATAAGGAACAGCTGAGCATTGCCGCTGCACAGCATGAGAACCAGAGAGTTTGGCAGAACTTCAGCATCCCAAGACAGACCTGGGGTTGCACAAACTGAGTCTGGGTCAAGCCTGTGTGTGTGAGAAACCATCTCTATCCATGCTTATACCGAGCAGAGGCTTTAGTTAATATTTGCCTAGAAAACCTACTCTTTATATAAGGTAAAACGCTCTTGGAGCAAAAGGACGTGCTGGGAGGGAACCTTCACTCTACCCCCGGACACATCCATTGCAGTGTAGCATCTAATAATGAGATGGAATCATCATTTTTCCTGTGTAAAGGGAATTTCATAATTTTGAGCAGTGAATCAGGTATTTCTGCTGCTGTGGGTCAGGCTCCTCTGTAGCTTTGCTTCAGCGCACACACATTAAAACTGCAGTTGCGTGGACATTTCTCTTCAGGTCTCTGTAGAGCCTGGAAACTTTGAAGACAGTATTTCAGTATTATGGAAGAATCACCAAATTATTCTAACCTCATTTTAGTTCAATCAAGTCAAATTTGTCTTCAGAAGACCAGAATGATGTAGTTGTTTGCAGTGCAAAGACACTTTACCATATACCTCATCTTTTCTTTTTCTTTAAAAGATCTGAACTTCCTAAACACAGCAATAAATGTAACTATTTTATTTTTGCTGATTCTTTATTTCTGAAAGGGGTTAAACCATTTTTGCTTAAAATCCCTATGTCAGCTTGGAGCTAGCCGAAGGCTGAGGCATCAAATTTCATCTTGCAAGTAGCAAAGGTGTTGTTATAAAGCATTGAAAAAAATCTTTTAAGAACTCTGTATTATCTTAAATAGAGTAGATGTCTCTAAGCCTCCCCCCTCCTAGCACTACTTGCTTTTGCACTATTAAACTAGAAAAGAAATTTAAAAAACAACCAACCAACTCAGTCCCCCACAGTTCCTGCTGTTCTCATATCCCAAGCAGCCTGAGCTAACCTAAACTGTATATTTTAACAGCACAGTCAAGTTTCAGGGGATGACCAGACACATACCTGAGTTTCCATATGAGCAATTAGTTCCTGCCCCTGTATCAAAGCACGGTCATTAAGAGCATCGTGGCCCCTCCTCAGGGCTCCTCACTCTGGAGGAGATGTGTGCTGTGGGCAGGGAGCACTGAGCTGTGTTCCCCCATCCCCTCCAGATCCCCACGTCTCTGTGCCTGACTGCAGGAAGTGAAATTCAGAGATGTGTCCTGGTTTCTCCCAGTAAACTGGGGAAGGAGGTACCTGATGGGTAGGAACTAGGTCTCCTGAATAGCTTTGCTGCAGGTTCACTCCAGAAGTTGCTGACAGCCTAATTTTCAGATTTATGGAGCATTAAGAATTCCCATTGACTCTGTAACCAGGTGATGAATCTGTCTACGCTTCATTTTTCTCAGCTATACAATGGGAGAGATGGCATTTCTATCACTGACTAGCTGAGAGGTTAACGCAATGATTATTAATAAAGTTCCCTAATAACCTGTGGAGCAGCAATTCCCAAGCCAGGGTGGCAGTTCCTAGCAGGGTTTGCTGAGCTCCTGAATGGACTAACGGACCCAGTGGAAATTAGGTGGCAGCAGCAGGCTCAGAAGCGGAAGCGGAAGCAATTTTCCTAATGAGTCATCAACAGTCCAGAACGGAGCCCGGAGCCTGGGAGGTGACTGTCACTTCCCCCAGGCATGCGGCCCATGCATCACTTGGTGTGGAAGAAGTCTCATTCTCCCTGCAAGACGATCCATGCAGAGTGTCCTTAATGATTTCCGTGGCTGTGCTGCCGCTGGACATCATGGCTGCAGCTGCTTGTTGCACAGGTAAATGGAGCTGCAGCTGTAAATGTCACAAACTCAGGGGGTGTATTAAGTAGGATTTATGTGCCCAAAAGAGCAGAACCCTACACTGCTATTAAAGTTCATTCATCTATAGACAGTACTTGTCTTCTCCTTTTCTCCTTCCTTTAATGCCATGGGCAGTGTGTCTGCCTTCTTTGCACAGGATCAAATCTGATACCTTGCTGGGACATTGTCAGTGACCGGCTTCAGAGGCTAGAAAACACAGAAAAGTAAGAGCAGATTCCTACAGTCAGCCTTACAAAATGTACATGTGTCAGAAATACCAGTTTCTTTGTGTAAAATAACCACTGAGGACTATAGCTGGAGACAGCTGATCCCAGGAACTGACTTGTTTGCAGCTTAAGTTTCAGGCCACTCGGGAATGGGTGATGTTTGCTTTCCTTGCTTGATCCACACACCTTTGAAGGCAGACAGACATTTCTCCATTAAGAGTAAGTGAGGAAACACAGGCAATCTCTGGAAGCAGGACCCTACGAAGAGTGTGCTGCACGAGGGTGCAGGTGTCCCCACACCAAGACTTTCCCCTCTGTCCTGAGCCCATCATGAGTTGTGCTTCAGTGCAGGATTCCAGCCTGCAGGCCGTGCAGAGGCACGCTGCTGACTGGAGGAGACAGAGAAACTTCCCACAGCTATCGATCATGTTTCACTCTTGCACCCTGGCCATTGAGAGTAATCACAGTGTTGTTGACACCTGGACTAAATCAAATTAATTCTTAAGAGCTCATTTTGTGCTGACAAGAACTACAAGATAACTGACGCATCACTGTTCCAGCTGCAGGGAACTTTAAAACTGGAAGACTTTATCTGTGTCCTTTTTCCTGATACAATGCACAGGTAAGCAGCATCTAACCTTCCCCTAGGCTGCATACATGGATCGTGGAACTGGTAATGCAAGGTAACCCCAGGAAAGAAGGGTCCCCAGGAGTCAGAGGCTGCTCCGCATGGATCTGGGCACTGAAAAGAAGGTATTCACTTAGAGGGTCTCCAAGAGCCCATAATGGTATCCTAAAGCTCAGGAATCACGGAGATCTTCCTCAGGTACTGAAGTGCTGGGTGACACACTCATTGCCAGGGCTGTGGGTGTAGGGGTGTTGTGAAGGCCAATTATATACAGGCATAAGCGGGCATATATTTGATCTTTAAAATTGCTTTTGCCTGTGTCGTTTTTTCCTCCCTGGAGCACAGTCGGTCATAGCATCAGCACAACTTTACAAGGATCAGCCAGTATTTCAGTGCAAAGCATGGGGTTGTGCTATTGCCAATAGTACTGCTTACTCCTTCCAAAAGATGCTCATTCATAAAGCTTTTGATCCCTCTGGAAGACAATGAAATGAGACTTGCCTTTCTCCCAGCAATAGAAAATGCACACAGACACCAACAGCCAGGCTGAAAGAAAAGTCTAAATAACAGCAATTCTCTTCTGCTTCCACTGAAAACAAGGGGAAACACTACATTTCAATGACTTTATGGAGCTAGTCCTGAGACCTGCCAGTCAGAAAGCTATTTACCGAGAGCAGGGGAACACAATGGCTAAAAAAAAAAATCCAAACCCAAAACAAAACACCAGAAAGAACCTCCAAAACTATATTAAAAATGTTTTTAATAACAGCAACAAAGAGTTAACTCATGGGAGGGACTCTAATGGCAGATGTCAGCTTGTAAAGGTGAGATTGCTGACCTGGATCTCACAGGGAAGCTGCCTTTCAATTTCCTAGCTTGAATCGAATTCCTCAGAGACATTTTGGGTTTTGCTGACTGCCTTGGGGATTTTTCCCAGCACGAGGGGTAAACATACAGAGGCAAATACCCAGTGGTATTGCAGCACCTCTGGGAGGGGAGGCCAGGAGGAGCACTCCGCAGCTCTACCCCTTTCAGCCACATGCCCAGGGTAAATCCAGAGCTGTGTTTTGCCGTGCTCCCTTTGGGACATTTGTCATGCAGCATCCCTGCCAGCCTGCGGCGTGCCTGGGAGGTCTCCTGACCAATACTGCCTACCTGAAGCACCTTCTTTTTTTCTCTCAGACCAGTTTTACCAGCTCCCATACTGGTTTTACGGCTCGCCCTGCAGTCCCTACTGGGAGGAGTGCCGCAGCACTGATCTCTTTGGGCGTTTTCCCATACCTGGGTTTAGGATTACCCTCCTCAGGGAATGCCGCAGTGCTTCACCAGCTGCCTCCTTAACTCTAGACAAGTAAAGCTGACTGCAGACAATACAGTTACTCAGTGCAAAGAAGGCAATATGTTTCCATAGGCTGTTGAAAGAGAAATGAAAGGGAACAGCAGGTATCTCTCCACAGGACTTCTGGCCAAGCTAAGGAGTTGACAAGTGCTGTGTTCCATGAACTTTTCAATTTGGCTTGCAAAAAGCTGGGGGGGGGGAGGCATTTCTCATAACACCCAAAACATCTTTGGAGCATCCTTTATCAACATTTTACTAATTAACTCGTGCAGAAACTGGTCTGGCCTTGCTTCTGTAAAACTCAGGCCTGCTGTTGGGAAACAGGAACCCGCTGTGGTCCTCACCAATGGGATTCCCACCCACCCAGGCATCAGAGAGCTGGCTCAAGCCTGGGAAAAGCCTTTCACTCATCACATCTTTCACAGCATCGTAGAATCATTTGGGTTGGAAAATACCTCCAAGATCATCGAGTCCAACCTGTGACTGATCACCACCTTGTCACCCAGACTAGAGCACTGAGTGCCATGTCCAGTCAGTTCTTGAACAGTGCCAGGGATGGTGACTCCACCACCTCCCTGGGCAGCCTGTTCTAATGCTTAACAACCTTTTTCATGAACAAATTCTTCCTGATGTCCAACCTGAACCTCCTCTGGCCAGGTTGAGGCCGTTTCCTCTTGTCCTGTGACTTGTTACATGGGAGCAGAGCCTGATTCCCACCTGGCTACAACCTCCTGTCAGGGAGTTTTAGAGGGATAAGGTCCCCCCCTGAGCCTCCTTTTCTTCAGCATGAGCCCCCCCAGCTCCCTCAGCTGCTCCTCAGAGGACTTGTCCTCCAGCCCCTTCCCCAGCTCAGTTGCCCTTCTCCGGAGCCACTCCAGCCCCTCAAAGTCTTTCTTGGAGTGAGAGGCCCAGAACTGGACACAGCACTTGAGGTGTGGCTGCTGCTGACCAGCACCCCCAGGTCCTCCTTCACTACACCATTCCTCCTCCAGTCTGTCACATTGCCTGGAGTTGTTGCAACCCAAGTGCAGGACCTGGCACTTGTTGAACCTCACATGGCCTCGGTCCATGGATCCATCTCTTTCTGTGGGGCTGGACGGCACCTGACACTCAGGACAAAGCTCAGCATGCTTACAGCTGCCTTTTGGGGTACACATCCAGGGGGTAACTGCAGGTGAAGAACATCCTGTGAGAGACAGATGCGCCCTGCCCTTCAGGGGATCTCTCTGTGGTGCTGGGGCTCAGGGTGTGCAGGGAGGGTCTCTGAGCGACAGCCTGGCACACCCCCCTCTGAGACCTGGCTGCCTTCCCCTCAGTGCTCTGAGGGAGATCACAGAATCACAAACTCAATTAAGTTGGAAAAGACCTGTGAGGTCATCGAGTCCAAGCGGTGACCCAACAGCACCTTGTCGACCAGACCATGGCACCGAGTACTACCTGCAGTGTTTCCTTAAACACCACCAGGGACAGTGACTCCACCGCCTCCCTGGGCAGTCCATTCCAATACATAATCAACCCTTATCGTGAAAAAATTCCTCCCTGTGTCCAACCCGAACCTCCCCTGGTGCAGCTTGAGACTATGGCCTCTTGTCCTATCGGTGGTTCCCTAGGAGTGGATCCCCACCCGCACCTGACCCCAGCCTCTCGGTGGTTGTAGAGAGCGAGAAGGTCCCCGTGAGCCTCCTTCCAGCCTCCTTTTCTCCAGGCTGAGCCGCCCCCAGCTCCCTCAGCCGCTCCTCAACAGACTTGTGCTTCAGGATTGTGCACCACTAGATGTGGTGGCAGGGGGAGCGCCTTCAGGCGGGGCTGGAAAGCTCCTGGCCCACAGCCCCCGGCCGGTCCCACGGCCCCGAGCCGGCTGCCGAG
>WEIT01007088.1:638290-649891 GCA_013389985.1 Dryoscopus gambensis | reverse complement strand
TGGCAGGAAGAGGCCGCTGCTCACCCCGCTCTGCAACGGGCTCATCAACTCGTACGAGGACAAGAGCAACGACTTCGTGTGGTGAGCGCGATACGTCGCGATACGTCGCTGGGGGAAGCCGGGGCGCCGCCATGCCGTCGGGAAGCCTGGGGAGTGTGGAATAGCGGCGGGAGGAGGGAGCGGGCGGCAGCCCCTCCTGGCGCTGGAACGGCTGCTGCCCTCCGGGGATTCTGGCTTTGGGGTTTTCCCTCTTTTGTGCCTCTCTCTATACCAGAAACAGTGGGACCAGCAGGACTAGGGAAGTGATTGTCCCTCTGTACTGGGCTCTGGTGAGGCCACACCTCCAGCCCTGTGTCCAGTTCTGGGCCTCTCAGTTCAGGAAGGACACGGAGGTGTTAGAGCGGCTCCAGAAAAGGGCAGCGGGGCTGGGGAAGGGGCTGGAGCACCGGGACCTGCTGAGGGAGCTGGGGGGGGAGAGGGTTAGCCGAGGGAGGAGAGGCGGCTCAGGGGGGGCTTTATCACTTTCTAGAAGTCCCTGACAGGCAGTTGCAGCCAGGTGGGGATCAGGCTCTTCTCTCTGACAGCCAGCAACAGGACACGTGGACACAGCCTTAAGCTGCACCGGGGCAGGTTTAGGTTGGGTGTTAGGAAGAATTTCTTCACAGAAAGGTTGATTATATATTGAAATGGGCTGCCCAGGGACATGGCGGAGTCACCATCCCTGGAGCTATTCGGGAAGCAACTGGACATAGCACTCAGTGGTCTAGTTGGTGTGGTGGTGTGGGGTCATAGGTTGGACTTGATCTCGGAGGTCTTTTCCAACCTAACTGATTCTCTGATTTTGTCTGGTTTTGGCCCTGTGTAGCAGCATTGCCTCCACCCTCTCTATTTTTAAGCAAAATCAGGTTATTCGTGGCAGGTTCCTCCTTGAGTGCACCCAAGTTGTTGGAAAGGCCCTGCAGCAGGAGATGTTTCCTCACAGCGTGCTGACAACACAGCAACTGCCTTGTTTTCCTGGACAATGTGACCTCGAGTGGTCTGGAGCCCTCCGATCTTTGCAAGAGGATTCAGCAAAGGATTTAGTGCCCCTCTGGATGGGGCACACTCTCTGCTCCTCCAAGGAGCTTCGTGATGGTTGACAGCTCCAGCAGAGCTGGCTTGGTTTGCCTGTGTTGCTGGGAAGGGTTGTCTAGTTTGAAACAGCAATAAGTTTTGTGCCAGGCAGGCACCTAAAACCAGATTAGTAGGGAATTTTTTTCTGTAACGGGATAAATGTTTTTCACATGTTGTTTTTCCAACATCCAGCCAGAGCTGTAGCTCATAGGTGGAAATCACCTTTCAGCATAATTGCCAACCTAAGGCCCGCTGTGACATGGTTTGAGATCTGTTGATAATTTGCAGTTTTGAAGAGAACCTGTTGCTGGTGAGTTTCAAACCTCCCAAGCTAAGGAGTAGGTTTGATTTCTTTGATTGGTTGGATGTGCTAAAATGTGAGAACAGGAAGTAGGGTTAGGTGTTTGAATGTGAGAAAGGCAAGCAGGGAAGAGGTAGTGGGAAGAAGATCAAGTTGTAGGGAAGTCATGTATGGAAAGAAAACAGTAAAAAAAGAAGAGGAAGATAAGTGGACCACAGCTTCTAAGACGATTTTGACAGCTCTAACTTAAGCTCTGACTTACAGGTGAGGATTGGATGTGAGGCATCTCCTACAGGACAGGTATTGTCCCAAACCCTGTAGGCTTAACTTTACAGCTTGTAAAGTGCTCAGCAGAGTTGATAGGAAATACCCTTGCTACTGAACTGGAACCTGAAGCTGCTAAGAAGTTAGTGGCAGAAAGAACAGTAAGTAATTCTTATTAGGAATAAGTAATAATCAAAAAATACTGCTTATTACTGTAGTTAGTAGTTTGCTCAGTAGCAGAATGGGAATGAGAGGACTGCTGTAATCAGCTGGTGCCCTGCTCTGGCTCTAGGCCGTGTTAGGTGGATTTAAGAGCTCTTGGTGTGAGCTCTGTTGCTCACAGGTTTTCTGGTCATGGGGTGTGAACACAATTACAAGTGCCCATTCTCCTCTGTTCCCTCTACTCTTACACTCTGGTAGTGTTCTGCCAGCATGGCTCCCTGCCCTTTCCAATCAGCTCTTATTTCCTATTTTGTTGTCTGTTGTAGAAGTGAGGGGTTTGGAAAGGAAATTACACCCATAACCAATTTGTAGACTTGAAGTATTTTTAGATGATTCAAAAAGCTGAGGTTCTTGCTTTTTTTCTCCAGGTAAGTACTGTGCATGCTTCAAGGAGAACCTGTAATTAGCTGTTTTCTCTTCATTGAGAAGCTCTACTGACCAAACAAGTGAGAGGAAAGAAATCAGCTCAGTAGTAATCAGGGCAAAATGTCTTTTCTTGGTATTTACAGGAGCCACATTGAGCATATTGAAACGTGGGTCAGAAGCTTTAAGAGCAGACAATGACTATAGTTAACTTGGGTTTTTCACTGCTGTGTATTTCTGTGGGCTAAAGGGCTTGTTCTTACTTATTGTTCTAGCTTCAAATTACAGTATCTGTCTTTTTTATTTGAGTTAGCAATACAGTTATGTAGAAATAAACTGAACTGGGCAGCTCTGGAGTTTTGAGCAATGTCCAAGAAGGCAGGTGTGTGTGTGCAAGTTTAAATAATTGATTCAAACAAGCTTTACATAGAAAAGAGAAGCAGAAGTTTCCCGTATGCCCTTTTTGCCTCTGTAAGGACACGTTCAAGATGCTGCCAGCTGCAGGGAAAACACTTGATAATTTTTCTGAACATGAGCTTAGTTGCTGTTAGCCACAGCTGTAAACACAGTGGTAGATTATGCCTTTACCAGATGGAAGGTGGGAAAGAGTGAAGAAGTTTGGATGAGTTTTGAACATCAAGGTGCAAGTGGCAATTCCCTCAATAGTGTTGATATGTGTGAGCTCCCTGCCTGTCTGCTGAAAGCACTGTCTCAAGTGAGGCAGAGGCTCTAAGGTAAACATTGGCATGTGTTGCTTCTGTGGGTTGTGAAACGTGTAGCAAGTGTACACACGGGAATTTGCAAATGTGTCCTGTTTGGGGTGTATGTCAGCTTCTGCCTGCAAATGTGCAACTCCAGTCAGGAGTGCAAATAGGTGTGACTTACTGGACAACTTTATTATAAAAGGGAAAACTTCGTTTCTCTTAGTGCAAGATGCAGAATATAAAGGTATTTTTGTGCTGTTCCTGTAGCCAGGTGTCTTTCCACTTGCCTGGAGAATGTCTGAAAGGGAATCCTCTAATCAGAGGATTTTCCCCTGCCCAGCAATGTAATTGCCTCATTTTCCCAGGCGTTGTATTAGCCCTCCCAGTTAGTGGTTGACTAAACTTCTTTAAAACCAGTTACTGTCTGCTTTGCTCCGTGGATGGAGTGGATCTTACCTGTGTCTGCAATGGCTGCGTTATACCAGCCCCTGTTTCTGAGCTCTGGCACAGGTAATGTATGGAATGTTTTGTGTGCTGATGTGCACCCAACACCACAGCTCAGCTGTGGGAAGGGCTGTGTGCCACCTGGACTTGCAGGTTCATGGGTTTTTAAAACCAGTTCTTTCCTCAGCTGGTTACCTGTTAGTCCACACATGGGCTGAGTGTAGTTGTTCCCATGTTTGTGATCTGGAGAGCAATTTTAGTTAGGAATATTGCAAATCTGCCCTGAAGTCACAAACTAAAAGCACAGCAAGGTGTTTGCATACCATATACAAGGAGTCTTACTACTTGTTATACTGGAGCTTCATAGTGAGTTGATAGTAGCAGCAGTGATCTTTAACCTGGCCACCTTCCCTGGGAAGGACAGAGCCTGCAGCAAGTCCTGGTCCCTGATTAGACCAGAGAGGAGCTGAACAGGAGGCAGGCACTATAATGAATCTTGTTTGCTGTTGAAGTGTGTTTAAATTCCATAGTGACCACTTCAGCCAGGTATTTGTGTAGCAGTAGGGCGACATCAGCACTCTTGAGAGGTGCCTGGAAAACAACTGGCAGAACTTAGAGCCATGGACTTGGTTAAAATGGATGCCTAAAATGTTTGAGGTCTGCCCTGCAGAGAAAGAATGGTAAGCCTTTGCAGTGCTGGGTTAAAAAAGAGTGTTTATCCAATACTGATGCCTTATTTCCTAGAGATCAGTGACATTTTTGACTTGCTGAAGTCACCTGCATCCTTTTAACCTGATTCTGCTTCTTAAGACAAGTAGAGAATAAGCTACCTCATGCACAGAAGTCTTGATTTCATCATACTTCTGCTTCCCTGTGTCAGTGTATACTGCAAACTAGAGTATGCCTCGAGTCCCCATCACTCCGCTTCTTTCTTAACTTTCCCTCTGTGTTAGATTAACTTCAAACAAGTGGTGCGTAGCAACTTTCATGTGTTGCAGCCAGCTTGGCTTCAGTATTAAAATATATCAATCTTGTTTCCACTTGTACATCAGGGAGCACTTTGGGGGAAACAGTTCTTAATGGAAACTTCAGCACCATTAATGATGTCCCTGGTACTGAATAGCCACATTTGTTGGCTCTGATTGCTTTTTCTCAACTATTTTGCCTGTCGCTTCTCCAATCAAACCGGTATGAAGTAGTAGTTTGGGAACAGTGATCTCGTGTGACTGGCATGTTAGGAGGTAATCTTCCTATTTTAGCTCTAATTTGTGATGTTCTCCTGCAGACAGAGGAGCACTGCAGCCTTGTGGATTGCTGCAGGGCGTTAGGAGCCTGCTGGAAGGATCACCTCTGCCCCACTGGGGAATAGCAGTTTCTAGCTTGACACATGGAGCATATACCTCAGTTATATAGCATCTCTAGAAGAAGGTGAAGAAGTTAAACCGTTCATCACCAGCAGGAAAAAACTACCCTTAGATACTCGTCTAACCATAAGTTTTTGACTTCCTCTTTTAAAGGCCAGCTAGTAGAATTCAGAGATGCCTTTTTCTCCTGCTAATAATCCACCCGTGTTGGCTGACTGTGGTCGTAATTTATTCTGACTATACAGTGCCTTTGAAACTAGATAACTTGAAAAAAGTGACGTGAACTCCCGAAGTTGGTGCTGCTCAAGCCAAGTGTAGAAAAAGGTCTGTCAGGGTAGAAGAGGGACAGGTGTGTATTAATTATTTTTGAGGCCTCTTTTGAGATGGCTCAGTTGGTTCAGAGAATAGCATTCTGGTTTGATTCGTTTGCCTTTACGTTGTGTTTATACAGGCGATTTGGTGGAATATTTAAGACAACCTGGTTTGTGTGTTAGGCTGGACAAACCTTTCACAACAGCCACGTGTTCCAGTAGGGTGATCCAAAGTGGGGGCTTGCATTAGCAGGGGCCACATCTTCACCTCTGTGAGCTTAATAAGTATTTAAGAGGTGTTTCCTCTGGTTCCTAATGGGGCAGCAAGCGTTAGGATACTCTAAAATAGATTACAGACTGGGGGAATGCCTTCTATGGAGGTGTTCCCCTCCCCTGCTCAGACAAGCATTGCTTTTTTCAGTCTGATCTGGGTTTTGGATGCAATAAAGATTCCTGCTTTGCAGAAGTTGTTAACAGTTTATTAACAGCTCATTCGGTGAGAACTGTCTTGTTGGCAGAAGGTGGGAGGAGGCTGTTTCTGAAGAAAACAAATGCTGGTGAAAGCCTCTCGGAACTGAGATTGGTGTGGACTTGTGGGAGTGAGAGGAGAGCATTTGGATCTCTGTAAGGCATTGAAAACAAGGTGGAGCTTGTGACACAGCTGATCCATGTGTTATGTGCAGAATTGCGATGCTGCTGGCCATGGCATCTTGCTGGATAGCTGGCCAAGACCTGGAGATGAGTACGTATGTGACAGCATATCTCACCAGTTATCAGGGAGAGCAGCCGTAGGAGTCACTGCAAGCATGATGGACGCAACCCTCCTCTTCTTTCATTTGTGTTTCATTTTCCTTTCAAACACGTCACAGACACTTGACGAGCCAGGCATCTTCCACTGCCCATCAGTGGATGGAATCACTGGGTTCCTGTCTCTTGTGGTGCTCAGGTTCCCGTGGAGCACTGCTTGCTTGCACATCCTTCTCTTCAGGTCCCTGCTTGCTTCTTGGCGATCCCTCCCCGAGAGCTGGCTGTACTTTGGTCGCTAACTAGTCATTCTACCTTTTCCATCTTTGGCTTTGTATCAGCTGCTGCCTGGTGGTTTCATCCTGCTCTCCTGCAGCCTCAACCCTGGCAGTGCTCTGCAGGCACACCCCCTCGTTGGCACCTTCCCCACCCACTTATTAGTCCTTGTTCTCATGACTTCATTACTATTTCTGATCTGCTTTGCCTCTTTGTGCCACTTTTTCAAATTATACATAGCTATTGGCTGAAAAAAATGAAGGAGGAAACTAGTTTTGGTATCGTTTATGACTACGTTGTCTATTCATGTAAAAAAAAGTCAGGATTTTTTACATTTTGTTTGAAACCTAGTTGAGATAGTTAGAAAGTTCTCCTGCAGCCTTGCTTGTTGAAGATGCTCTGGCTTTGTTTGGGTTGTCTGCAGGTGTTAAAAGCTTGAGAGTGAACACTTACCTGGTTTCTAATTGTAGCAAACTGCAGTATCGTTCAGAGTTCAAAGAACTGTTGATTGCCCTTTTGATCTTTATACTGCTTGGTTGCTGTTGCACTACTGTGTCCTTTAATTTTACATATAGAAAATTATTACCTAAGCATAATTAGGTGGCTGCTTTGAATTAATAATGCTTTTCTTCATTTTTTAACATAAAAAAGACATTTTTCTGATTTTTGTTTTGCTTTGTTTTCAGCCCCATCTGTTTTGATATGATTGAGGAAGCCTACATGACGAAATGTGGACACAGCTTCTGGTAATCTTTCGTTTCTTGTATTGCATAAAATGTCCATCTCTTAC
Organism: Dryoscopus gambensis; assembly: GCA_013389985.1. Lineage (NCBI taxonomy): Eukaryota > Metazoa > Chordata > Aves > Passeriformes > Malaconotidae > Dryoscopus > Dryoscopus gambensis. Next base: position 642,995 of record WEIT01007088.1, on the reverse strand, counting down.
AACATGTGCAGACAGGTGTTGCTGTGATTCCCTTTCCTTCTGAGTTTGTTTCTTTTCTGTCTTCTGCCCCGACACTGAATAAAGAGGTTGAAATAAATTTTCTAAAGATGGGTACCTGTTAGATTAAAAAACCCAAAAAATCTAACCATCTTAACCAAATAGTGCTGTGCCACCATATTTCCTTTGTAAAGAAATAAAATGTTCATGAACTGCTGGCAACACCCACTACCCAGAGTCAGAAGAGTTTATTAATTTACCTCTATTGGCATCACCTCTGTAGCGGCGTTGGGAGCAATGTTGGCAGCTCCTCCTTGCCTTTGTGCAAGACCGTGCACAGTTTGAAGTGGCTTGTACATTGTATTTTGCGATTATTTTAAACCTCGTATGAGAGGATGTGCTTCAGTCCTTCCTGTTGTATTGAATTGGCCTAGCCCCACTTACTTTTCAGTGTGTTATCTCTGTCTGTCATGAGGAGCAAATGTTTCATGGAGAGGTGCAAGAGCCCTCCAGGGCCATTTCTGGAACCACCTGCTGCTCCTCCTCTCCCATGGGGATTGGTATAAATGTTGAACCATGACATCCTGTAGTGTCCTGTCTGTGTTATACTCTTATGGTGCCTGATAATTAGAAATAAACCTTACAAGAAGTAATATTAGAGTAGTATAAAGTACTTCCTCAAGCAGCAGATTCAGGTAACTTTCAGAAGAGTTTTGACTTGCAACAGCTGAGGCAGCAGCCGATTTTGCGCCCTCTGTGGTAACACTTTATCCCTGTGACCTGTAACTTTTTAGAGGACCAAGGTGAGAAACACTGAAATATCTTTATTTAGAAGGAGTGGCACAATGTTCCCACCTGGTGTCTCTCAGGAGCGGACATCAAGCAGGTTCTTAGTGAGAGGCTTAAACCTGATGCTAAAGTGCATCTTCTCGTTCCTTTGTCCCTCAACTCAAGAGAGCACCTCTGAGGTCACTAACAGTGAGAAAAGCAGCCATGGGTGGGGGGAAATATGAGAAGTTGGTGAAGGTGTTTCCTCTGCTCAGTTACCTAAAATGCTTTTAGTGTCGACTGCTAAGTATTGGGCTAATCTAGAAGAGTTGCTTCTGAATAATTCAATCTGTTTGCTGCCTCTGCCTGTGGAAGCGGTGGGGAGCATGAATTTGAGATGGTATTATGGCTGAAGTATCCACATTGCAGTAATCCTCGGGGAAATGAGTGAAGTACTTGACTAGCTTTTGTAATCCTTGCCAGAAAACTTTGCTGTCTGTCTGCTGTAGCGCACTCAGAGTTCAAACCCTGGAACATTCTGACTCCACCGTAGGTTCTTGGCAGCACAGCTGTTAGCTGGCAACACAAACGGTGCACCTTTTCTAAGGCTGATATTATTTACCTTGTGCTTATGCTTTGTTCCGTCACATGGGCTCACTTGTTTTGTTTCTTGTTTTTTATGTTTTTGAACAGCTATAAATGTATTCACCAGAGCCTGGAGGACAATAACAGATGTCCCAAATGCAACTATGTTGTGGACAACATAGATCATCTTTATCCCAACTTCTTAGGTGAGCTTTAGGCTTGCTTGCATGAGAAACATCTTAGTTGTTAAGGAAGGCAGGCACTTGTAAGTTTTTCCTGTAAATTACAGTCTTCTGGATGTTGAAAACAGAATGCAAATATCATCCCTTTGGTTGTCATTTTTGTATAAAAAAGTTGGTTGTATAAATTGCTAATACTGCACTGCCTCGAGCAGTTCTGCGTGCTGAGTGACAGTAGTGAGATTAACTTGCTGCTGTTTCCATACTATAAAAAGCAAAGCTGTTTTTCGTATGGCTAGAGATGTGAATCTCTTTACTTTTGTTTTCTTGCACTCTTGTCTGCCTAAGAATAAAGAAGATGCCCTGTTTGCAAAGCTTGGACATGGAAAGGGCAGAGGCTCTATTAGATACTGTGCTATTTAGGATGCTGTAGTGAGGCCCGTGGGATGCATGTAGGTGTAAATTAGATACACGGGAAATATTCATACATACACCTATGTGCAATCTTAATTGCTTCTTTCCGAGGGAGGAAATGTTGCTAGGTGGAAATAAAGTTTAAAACTTAGTTTTGTGGAGAAAAGATCAAAGGAAGCACTTTGCAGTGTGAAATACCAAATTAAAGCAAATCTTGATTTCATGTGCTGAGATACCCATTTAATAATAAATGTCTGAAAAGCCACAGTAGCCAAGGGATGCTTCAGAAATGGGCATCCTGATTTAGACCTAATCATGTTGTGCTGGAGATGGTGCTGAGACAGGTCTTGGAGTACATGTTGGGCCAAAGTGTTTCCATACTCCTGTGTCCAGGATTTGGGGTATGTGTTGGAGGGGGAAGAGCTTGTGTATATACGTGTGCAAAGGGTTGAAGTTATCCTTCTCTTTGCACCGTTAGCTAGATGGATGTAAACTTAATTATAGCAAAAATATATCTTTAAAAATGCTCATGGTAATTCAAGGAAAAAGTTGTGCCATTCAGCTGTGCTTGTTTTTTTGGCCTATAATAGAACATTACCTGATTTATCTCCCTCCTACTCTTCTGTGATATACTTTTGCCTTGGAGTTGAAAAGCTTTCTCAAGGAACCATGGGTGTTTAGAAGAAGGAACTGAATCAGTTTGGAGAATGTGTATTTGTTGATGTATTTGTATTTGTTGATGATTTTCAAAAAATCTTTATGTACGTTACTAAAAACCACCAAGGAATAAATTGGTAAGGAAAAAATGTGGAGACATCTTCTACTGTTTTAATTACTGTTCAACGTCTTACTGTGGAATTAATAACTAAAGTAAAAATATTGAGGCAGAATCTTTCCTGCTGGTTTGGTGAACTTCAAATGCATCTCTTTGACATCTTATTTATGTTTTTTAGTTAATGAATTAATTCTTAAACAGAAGCAAAGATCTGAGGAGAAAAGACTCAAACTGGACCATTCAGTGAGTAGCACCGTATGTTCCAACTTTTTTACTTTTATACTTATTTAATGATTCTGTGCAGCAATTGTAATTACATGACTTAACTGGGAAGAGATTGCACTGTTGAGCTGGTGCTTTAACTTGTTTTAGGAGGGAATAATGCCAATATCAGTGGCAGCAGATCCCTTCTACCTTGTTAACTCCTGTTCTTGCCACCAGCAATATGTGTAGAGAGCAGCTGTGTTAGCATAGGCAAGTGTCCTTTGATGTAGTGCATGGAACCTGGGAAACTGCCCACGGAAGTACACTTGTTAAAGGTAATCACTTTCATTCAGTGTTGGAAATTACGGCTACAGTGAGAGCAGTGAAGGGCTGGAAGTGCCACGGGCTTGTCTGATGACGTGTGAGAAGCTGTGTTCTATCGGGAAACTGGAGGAAGGCGAATACCAACCACAAGAGGGAGAAAGATGCGTGTGGAGTCTGCTGTTCTGGTTCACATGCCGCAGAAAACTGCCTGCATATCTTCTAGACTTGCTTCATGTCACAAAATCAGAGCATGATCTGTGTCCTCAGTTCATCAGAACTTCTCTACAGCACCTGTGCATGCTCTTGAATATATGACATGAGCCAAAAAAACTTGCTTATTTGTCCTGCTGTGTCTGACATCCTTGTCTCTTGTAATTCATAAATAAGATTGCAAAATAGTAGTAAAAATCATGAAGCCCCTCTTTTTAAAAGCTCATATTAAAGCGGTATTAATTTAGGGGCTGTGTTGCAGAAACCAGTGCTGTGAGTGTTTGAAAAGAACATTCTTTAAAGATTCACTGGTTTACTCACCGTAAGTTTTTATATTCATTATAAAATATGCATATACCACATTTAATATAAAATATGCATAAACCAGATATGGTTTGAAGTGCACACAGCTGACCTGAAGGCACATACAGGAGCTTCTTGGAAACTGGTTTTACTCTTTAAAAGCTATGCCTGTAGATGCACCTGTATTTGACAACTACCAAAAAGTGGACCATCTCGCATGACTTCATGCCCAAAACAGTGTTGTGTCTACCTTTTGACAGCAAATAAAAATTACAGACCTCTATAAAGAGTAACATTCCTCTTGTACCCATTCTTTAATGTGCCTTGTATTACTTTTGGTATTAAGGGAAGTCGTCCAAGACACATTGCAGCAAATGCAATAGTCATGGTCTCATTAGGAAATCATGTTAAGGCATGTTTGAACATTTGAGTCGGTTAGCAGTAGTACAATTAACTGGTGCATTAGTATGTTAAATTGTGTCTCAAATCCTGTTCTCTTGCTTAAAAATCACAGGGCTTTTCCCAGTTACTCCAGATTGAAATTGAGGTTTTGGCCTGAGTAGTTTCCACAGGTTCTGTTTAGCACTCTATAAAATGATGTTTGTTCTATATGGATGTTACATATTTTATTTTTCTTAATCTAGTTAATACAAAAAGGCTACAGCCTCTGAGAAAATACCTGATTTAGACTGGAAGGCATTTCTAGTTCTCACCAATTTAAATATCNNNAGTTCTCACCAATTTAAATATCTTGATTTAGTGTCGTAGCTTCTTTCGGACAGGATTTTTTAATCCAGCTTTGTTTCTTAGATGTTCTTTAGACCTTTCAGCTGTTCCTGTTGGTTCCTGAGGCTTTTTAATGTGAGGCTGTACTAGCATTAACCTATTATTCAGGTTTTCCTGTGCTTAAAGATACCTTTTTTTTCCTTTTTTTAATGATAAGAAG
>WEIT01007088.1:574857-627827 GCA_013389985.1 Dryoscopus gambensis | reverse complement strand
GCACAGTCTCTCTCTCTGGGGGAGGGAGGGGGGGAAGAGAACCATCTCCTCGTCTGTCCACCCTTCCATCCTGCAGAAGCTGCCTCAGTCCATTCCCTTCCACCTCTCTCTCTCTCTCTCTCTCTGGGCTCCGGCCTACCTCTCATCCTCAGGCCGAGTGACTTCAGGCCGCATGGCTGCCCCTGCCCCACCCAGGCCCAGGCCCAGGCTTCAGGCCTCAGGCTGGGCGGAGGAGGAGATCTGCTCCCTTCACTGACCGGAACACAAAAGGAAGTTCCTCTGTGATTCTCTCCTTTATCTCCTTGTGTTCTCAGAGGTGGCAAATCTCTTCAGTGCTCATACCAGGTGTCAATATTCAGTCTGACCACTGATTGGTTTGACCATAACTTCCTTAAAAAACTCACTTCCTGTCAAACCAGGACATGGGACCAGAGTGTTACACACCTGCTTATTGTAGTTCATTTGCTGGAGTTGAAATTATGAGGTTTAACCACTGACTTAAGGACCTCCTCCTTGTCCATATTGGCCTTTTCATTTCTGGGAAAGCATCTGTGTCTGAGAAGAGCATTTACAGTATATGCTTCTCTCTTAGCATACATTTCGGTGTTCACTGGAAGTGCTTTTGCTGACTTAATCCAAAGTCTGACAGGCGTGATTCTGCCCATCACTGGGACAGGACTTGGCTTGCTTTCTGTGCCCAATAGTGAAAATTAAATTAAAGGCCCTTAAATCTGGATACTGCAAGAGCTGTAATTCATTTAGCTTTCCTTAAATGTCCCTCAAAGGCTGGCAATTATAAATCAGTAGTCTCATTTTTCAAAGTTTAATTGGAATGAATGTGGATTGATTTAAGGTCTTTGATAGATTAAAGCACTTAAACTAACATACCAAAAACAAAGGTTTCAGTGTGGGCATTAACTTATTTTATGTTGATGGCATGAGAAGACTCCCTCCTAAAACAAGCATGAAACACTCTTGCCTACATTTTAGAATTGCTGCTGTTGGGTAAGTTTATGGTAGGTTGTAACTGGGAGGAAGAATTGGTAAATAAAGTCCCAGATCTCATGCTCTTGGCTGTGTGCAATAGTTAATGAAAGCTGGCCAATAAAAGGTCTCTTCTCTTGTTCCTATAAAAAGTATCCTGTTTATGTGATGTCAACAACCATCAGTTATTTTTCAGACGTCCAGTTTGGCTGTGAGCCAGTACATTGTAGAATAGCTGATTTCCTCACTGTAATTTTGGAACTTGTAAGTGGTTTTGTAACTTCTTTTTAAATGGGATTCATGAGTGTGGGGGACTAATGGTATTTGCTAGAGCTGAGTTCAGGCAGGACCCATGCTGTGCAAGTGTCACTTAACTTTACCACTAATCTTGGAGCTGTAGCACCACCTGCTATTCTTGCTGTAGGTTTCGAAAGTGAAAATGGAATTATCTGCTATGGTGTAGTGATTTGTAAATTATCTGTAGCAGTCTAGTTCTAAATCATTAAACTTCTGCTGCCTGTGCCTCAAATTAAATGTAAACTGAAACCTTCAGAGTACAGCGATTAGGGTACATTTATATTGTCATCTCATTCCAAAGAAGCAGCCATGTTAGAAATAGGTGTGCACCCAGCAGTCCTTTCTTGTCCTGTTTTCAGGGACAGAAGCTTTTGTTAGTGATTAAAAGGAGAATTAAAATGGTGGATTATCTAATGCAGAGCACACACACATATTTGGAATGCTTTACGATAAGAGTGGTTTAAATTGTTCTTTTTGTTTAAGTAAAACCTTCTGACACTTAAAGGACCAAACTTCAGCACCTGAGTGAATAAGTCTTCAGGAGTAGCTTGCCAGATATTCTTTGGGATATGTTATACTAAGAGTAATATGTCTTGCCAGCTAGTAACTTTGGATTTGGGCAGTTTATTATTCTGTTGTAAAGCAGAAAGGACAAAAATTTGTTTTGTCTTTGGAGAATGTGGTGTGCTTAAACTTCCAGTGGACTTAACTCAGCAAACGCTTCTGGTCAGAGGCCACATTGCTGGTGGTCTGTAAATTTTTACTGGGAGGTGAGGAGAATCAGGTGGACTTCCAGTTCTCCACGTATTTATTACATTTGCGTGTCTCAGTGAACCAGACTTGCACTGGGGCTGAGTTTTGTCAGTTTATGTCCAGACTTGGAGCTCTCACGCAGAGGAGGGTGTGTGTGTTTGGGCCCTGCAGGGCTGGGTATAGGCTCCATGGGTGGTTGGGTGGGACAAGTAGATGATGTCCTCACTTAGGTGTAAACAATTGTCAAGTCCGTGGCTTCAGTAACTTGAGGTGAGCAAAGCCGGGTTGCTGACTGACTGAAAACCTGGAAGATATTACATGTGGCACAGAAAAGGGAAAGGAAATGCTGGCTGGTGAGAGGGGAAGTCTCCTTCTGACCTTTTCAGGTGTAGCCTTCATATTGACTCAAGTTTATGGTGTAATCCAAGGTAAGTACCACACCTTTGGAAGAAGTGATACCTTGATACCATGTGGTGCTTGCTCAGTGCCAGGGACAAATCTTGCTCTGGTCATAATAGGTTTTTTCCAGTCCAAAAACTTAATGACAAAGTTTAAATTGGCAAGTGACACGTTAACAGCTAGGATGAGAATTAGTCTTAATACCTTTTACCAAAACATTTTGTCTTTAGTTGAAGGGTGAAATGATAATTGTCTTTCATGGTGTTTTTTTTCTAATTGTGACAGGACAAGGAGGAGTGGTTTTAAAGTGAAAGAGTGAGAGTTTAGATATTAGGAAGAAATTCTTCCCTGTGGGGGTGGGGAGGCCCTGGCACAGGGTGCCCAGAGAAGCTGGGGCTGCCCCTGGATCCCTGGCAGTGCCCAAGGCCAGGCTGGATGGGGATGGGAGCAACCTGGTCTGGTGGAAGGTGTCCCTGCCCATGGCAGGGGGGGAATGAGATGAGCTTTAAGGGCCCATCTAACCCAGACCACTCTGTAATTCAATATTCATTGTTTGCAAACCAGTTACACCTTGCCTGAGAGATGTTAGATAGTTTTACTTTGAATAATGTGGGTCTCTGTGATTGACATCAAAACACCTCATGCTCTTGTTTTGCGTTGTTGCAAATTACCAGCTTTGTCTTGAATGTGGTTTGTGTGCACACTTATGTTAATCTGTGCATTTGAACTTCCTGCCTGGTGATTTTTGAATTGTGTAGCACACCAGCTAAGACAGTTCAGGTTCCTCTGTGGAAAGATTGTAATTTATCTTGGTGGTGGTGCAGTGCAGATTGATTTAGACTTCTCCCATTCTCTTATCCACAGCAATTGGAGCAGATCCAGAAGGAGCTAAGTGTTCTGGAAGAAGATATTAAACGAGTAGAGGTGAGGTGCCCAGACATTGTTCTGACTCTGGCAATTTTTCATTTTCATCAAGCTGTCTGCCTTGCTGTGAGGCTGCTGGGTTAAATTTATGGCATTTAAGTCAGTAATGGGAAAATGAACAGATGATGCTCTTTCTTTAATTTGTTCATTTAGTCGATGTGTGCAGGCTGCAGTTTGGTAGCTTTTATATAATCATTTCTTTGTGTTGGTAGTAAGTATTTTAGAGTAGTTGCTAGAAATCAACAGCTGATATATTGATCAGAACTTAATATTTTTGTATGTTGCAGCGTTCTGCACAGGCTGTTTAACTCTTAGCAGCATGCGAGTCTTAAAATGGGGAGGTGCTGGGGATTCACATCAGGGTTGTTATGCAGAGACTGGGTAGGAACAGAACCAGCTCCTGCTGCATGTCAAAACTGATTCCTGCTACCTCCTGATAGAGTTCTCTTAATTCCTTAATGATGGGAATCTCTTGACATTTTTGCTGAGAATTATTCTCCAAGAATTTGTAAACCCATCAGTGCAATCCTTCTGTCTTGGCTGAGTCTTTAGGCTCCTCTTTGGTCCTTTCCTCTAATCATTCCAGTGTTTAATCCGGGAGTAGGAAGCTGATGTTTCAGGAATACACCAGACTGCCACCTCTCAAAATACCATTCCCATAAAGCTGCTTGGGAATCAGTTTGCAGATCTGCTTCTCACTTCTTGCTCATCTTGAGCAGTCAGCGTGCATTCCCAACTACCTCCCAAAAGCCTTTGAGATTTCTTCATGCAATTAATATGTGTGCTGATGGATTAGCAAAATATAAATATGACTGACAACTGCAAGATTTTCCATTTATCCGATAGCTATTTGGAAATTTTTTCAGACCTCTTTTCCTAAATGTTTCTCAGCTTTGGTGAAATAAATATACCTTAGTGTGTTTTCTTCAGACTGGTAAAAAAAGTCTTGAGATCTAGGAGAAGCTATTCCCAAAAGCTGTGGGATCCCCCAGAGAGCATCCAGCTACCTGCTTCTCTGCTCTTTAATCAGGCATTTCAGTGAGCTGCAGCTGGGGTATATTCCTGGGGTGTGGTGGTGACCTTGGCTCTGACCTCTCAAGCCTGGGATCTCTCTGGTCACAAATACCCTTCTTTCTACCTAGCAACTAATAGGCACCTAGTGGGAATTTGAAAGCACAAGTAATAATCGTCCTGAGAACACTTTGCCCCTCAGCTAATGAGCTGCTGCATCCTGAATAGCTTCCATTTCCCAAACAGATGAAAGACAGTCTCATACCGGGTACACAGCAGTGACTTAGTCGGGGAGGGACAAAGCCACGTTCATGTGCAGTTTCTCTCTTGTGCAGTTGTCCCACAGAGGACTGATAGATCCTCCTTTAAGTCTGTGGCACCACCTTTGCCCTGTTGCCTTGTGACTGTTCTTGCCATGACCCATATCCAGCTTTACTTTGCAGTTGTGAAGGCTGTTTGTTAGGTAAGTTTGCACATCTCTCACAAATGCAGTTACAGCTTGCTTGTTCTGCGTGTTTAAGGGAGAGGCTGGGTTAGAGGCAATTGGATGATAACCAAATCTGTTGGGTTTTTTGGAGTATAAGCTCCAAAACTGCCACTCTTGAAGCACAGAGCACCACAGCTGTAAGATTTGTGAAACTCAGTGGGAGCAGTAACTGAAAAAAAACTGAGGAAAAACGTTTTGTCAGGTATAGTCAAGATTTTTAGGTAAGAGCTGAGTAAATGTAGACACAGTTGGTTATCTGCTGGGGAAAACAAGAGCACTCTGTGAACACACGTATCAGACATGGTGTTTTGTGAGCTCTGATGTGCTGTGGCTTTCTGTTCCAGGAGATGAGTGGCCTGTACTCCCCGGTCAGCGAGGACAGCACCGTGCCTCAGTTCGAGGCTCCCTCACCTTCCCACAGGTATGCAGCTTGCAACTCAACTTGCATTTCAAGCTGTACGTGGTGCACTCTGCTTGCTAGTGCCTTCCAAGCAGTGCCCAAAACACAAGCAAAACTGGCTTTTAAATGCTGTACAGTATTTTCCTATTCTGTTTCTGAGTGGTATAAACTTTATGTGAACAAAGAAATGAGGAAAAAGCCATCTGAGTCTGCGTTTGGATGAAGAATCTGCCCTGAATCAGGTGCCATGGAAAACTGATGGCTTTAAATGTCATGTGAATTAGTAAACTTGAGTCATAAGCCTTTGCTGTGGAATAAAGTATTACTGTTCTTTATATGCTACCTTTTCTGAACATTGTGCAGTTCTGCTTGGCACATGAAAGGTCTTAATTTTGTGTGATATTGGAGTCTTCTGGCTTCCCACTCAGCAAGAATAGCTAAAGTTATGGGCTCAGATCAAAATTTAAAATGTACAGCCTATTGATTCTGTTTATCTGCTCTCTGTTGTGATTTAATGAAATGTCTTTCTAATAACATAATTTCACTGTGTATTTTTGTCTGGAATATTGCATCGTCTGGTTTCTTGATGATGATATTGCAGATGCTTCTTGTATCCAAGTTGTAAGTGCCAGAGTTTGAAGTGTTCTACTTTACAGATGTGTCTGGTGGTGGTAAGAAAACTCTGATTTCAGCAGGGCCAAGTTATGTTATTAAGTGATCATCTCTGCTATCTCTTAGAAGTGTCTCTAAAGTGTCAACTTCTGTTACAAAATTGTACTGGTAGATTTTTTTGCAGTTAGCAGCTCTACACCTAATAGCCCAGAAGTAAAACACGATCAGATTCCTTCCCCTAGAGAGACTTGGACACAGTGCTGTGGTGAGGAACCCAGCAATATTGGCTGGGGTTTCCTACTGAGATGCTATTTCTGGACACAGAGACCAGTATCTCTCATATTTCTATGAAGCTCTGGCTGGCCTGAGGGAAAGGATGGGAGTATGGTCACAATGGATGGGAACAGCATTTCTAATTCAGCTCTCCACTGCCTCTTTAATTCTTTTTGGGTGCAGATGTGTTTCTTGATATGGGGTATTGCTGTTTTGCCAAGAAGCAGTTTTGTGAAACTGATGAGATTCTTGTCAGGTTCTACTACTTTTCTGGTTATTGGCTATTAAATAGACTGGTTTTGCTCCGTGGTACTGATGCTTGGGGGTAAACTTGAGCTCTGCTCAGGCTCAATTTGTTAGGGGTTGGATGCCTTCAGGCTTAGAAACCTTTCTCTTTTAACAGGAGATTGTACTTATGAGTAGAAATGTATCTCTGTTACTTGAGCTAAGCTAACAAACAAGCCCTCCAAGAACTTTTTTATCTGTTGAAGGCTGGGATAACATTTTAGTAAAAGAGTTCAGGAGGGAACAGTCTGCAGTGAGAGCTACACTGGTTTCAGTCTACTGAGAATTTCTTAATATTCCTCTATGCCTGTTTATTTCATGTCCTAGAGGTCAATCAGTCTCAGTTCTTGTCGCGGTCCATGCTAATCCTGGCTCTCGTCCCCGGCTAGCTCCGCGCGTGGGACGCGATAGGATAAGAGGTGCTCAAGACGAGGCTCCAGGGTAAAGAGGCGAGGGAGGGGTCAGCCAGACCAATCAGTCCAGAAAGTCCTTTATTTCCAGGGGTTTGGTCCAACTGAGCCACAAATCAAAGCTTACAGCAACTTAAATAGGGGGGAGGATACATAAGGTGGAGAAAGGGTACAACCAATGAGGAGTAACGTAAGGCGGGGTTCAGGGAGGGAACATACATACATGTAACCAATGAGAATAACTTATGACAACTGACATCAGGGAGAACTAATGGCATAACGGGGAATAGAGAACTTTCTGGAAATAAGGGAAGGGTTCTGGGGAGATGGACATGGGCCACAGGAGGGGTTTAGGTGATAGGCAGGGAAGGCACTGGAATAAGGGGAGGGACCCCGGGTGATGGATAGGGAGACAAAGGAGGGGAATAACCTTGAAAGGGAATCAGGGGAAGGACTGGGACTAGGGACCCACCACCCGAGGGGGGTTAAACCATCTTTATAAAATTAAGAAAAAACAACAAAACCGCACTACAACAAGTTCTTGTTTTGGAAGATGTGCGATAGCATCACAAATATTGTAGTGCTTTGTGGGTTGATGTGCTTCACCTGGGGTGTGCTCGGAGGAGGCAGGGGTTGGAGCCGTGACGGGTGCAGGGACCATGGGCTCTTTCTTCCCTGCCTCCTTGAGCCAGTCTGGGTCCATCTCGGCTGTGCCTCGAACTTTCAGGTTTTCCCCCGGTGCAACATGCCCGGAGTGTGATACAACGAACTTTCAACATGCCAGGGGTGTGATACAATAGGATACTCAGGTGTTTGCTAGGGAATGTGGGATTGCCTTTTTCTCTCTGTTTACAAGACCCCGTATCTTTGTCTCGGTGACATTCCTGCGTTAAGAAGTAGCCTTGAGTGGTAGAAGAGAAATCAAGTATGTGAAGGAAATGTCTGAGCAGGCATCAGTCGTTGCCAGAAGTCACTCCTGTAACTTCTACCCCCGCCCTGTCTTGACAGTTTTGTATCATTCAAGTAATTGCATTGGTGTGAATTACCGTAGATCAGATTCCAGGAAGGTCTGCCTCTTGAAACTAATTTTGTTTTCAACATTAAGTGTAAGTTTTGAAGAATATCTCAACAACATTTCTCCTTGGCAAGAATGCTGCAGAACAGCTTATAGGAATTTTTTAAAAGGCTGATTTTTTTTCACTTCTCTTAACTGAAATATTTAATCTCAAGTGCATTTTAGAGAGGCCATGAACCACTAAGAGTGAAATACAAATATAGTTTGGGATGCATTCACTTCCATGTTAAAATTATATTGAACTTGCAGAGACTCTCTAGCTTATCAGTGAATTAAAATGGTGTATTTAAATTGAAATATAACTTAACATACTTAACACAGTGCTAATGAAATATAATCGTATAACACTTTACTAATGTGCCTTATAAATAGTACAAGGTTATCACAGATTAGTGCTGAGATGAAGAAAACTTCTTTAGCCTTTGAATTTAAAGTTCAAGAAAATAGAGTTCTTTGGAATTCAGTTTTATCTGGTCTCTGGTGACTTGCCCTTATTCATCTGCTTCCTCTAAATCACAGGCTTGCTTCATTAATTTTCTGTTTCTTTTCATTGTTTGTAGCTTTTTTCCCCTCTCCATTCTTAACATCTTCAAAATGTGAAATCACTTTGCCTCCCCCCAGCTTCCTTCAGAAGTTCTTTAGCCAAAGAACCTAGCCCAGCTATGATGTTCAGTACATTCTTGGCTGCAAGAAACACGTGTTTTCTCTTGTGCCTACACAGGGTATGATGAAATATTAAATTGGGTAATAGCACAGTGCTTGTTTACAGTGTTGAGTATTGCTTGGTTCGTACACTAATAGAGAACAAGAGGGGAAGAATAAGGGAAGAGAACAAATAGTTCTGTGTATGGATTTCTGAACAGGCGCGTGTGTTATTTGTGCTCCCAGTAAATGGTGCGAGCAGAAGATAGGAATAATCAGCTTCTCTGTGATGCTACCCAGGGCTAATAGCAATAACAAACTATCCCTAGTAGGAGTTTGAGGGAAAATTCCCATCTAGAAATGAGTTGCTTGGTAACTCGGATTCAGTTATTGAAATCCCCATCCTCCTTCCCCTCCATTTGTTCTAATTACTTCCTCCCATCCCTGTAATGGGATTTATAGTCTTGTTTGTTGCCTTGTGTTTTTGTTCTGGGTTTTTAAATGTCATATCAGTGTAGCTGAATTTCCAAACTGAACCTAATGTTACGGCTTTTAAAGAAGAACTTGGAGGGCACTTCTGTAATTTTCTGATTACTTGCTTCCTGTTTATTGAGAGGAAAAACATTCAAGCACACATGAATTACCTCAGCTATAGGTACTGCACAGAAATGTCTTTGAGTTTGTGCTCTGGTTAGGGAGATGACGTCTGCACTCTTGAAGGCTTCACATCTCCAGACAACCTGCAGCAAAACGAGACCAGACACTGTAAGTCTGTGTGTTTTGCTGTTAATTGCCACTGTACCTGTCTCAGAGTGGAGGACTTTTTCATTGCTTGCCAGCTGAATGTGTTATTCCTGCGGTTCCTGGCAGCATCTGCTGTCCATATTTCATTAGTTCATGAAGCCACATTCTAATTTAAAGTTCATTGTCCCCAACCATGCCTGAAACAGCTCTGCTGTTTTCTCCCTTGCAATAGCTTACAGCAAATAATGATTTTCATCCCTCAGATTTTCTTTGTTTGCAGCTTTTGTCCTGCCTGGAGCTGAAGTCAAATCAATCTCATTTTCCAAGTTAATTTTTTAAGTCTCATCAGTGGTTATGTCTCATCTTCTGTTTCCACTTCCCTCCACTTACGTGGGAGCTTAAAAACATTCAGAGGAATATTTAAGCACTGGTACCATTGGTTTATTCTTCCAAGCTTACAGGTGCCCTGCCTGGCATTTCGGCCAAACCAATTTGTGTATGACCAAGATTCTCCAATTCACATATAAGTTCTGGCAACTGTTTCATAAGCAGCAATAGGTACAAGCATCTTTGACAAAACTAGGACCTACAGCATTGTTCTAGGAGCTTTTTAAAGAAACCTGCAGCTTTTGCAGGCAATGTTTAAAATCTAAGGTTATGTCATAAGAAAGACTGAGGATAATGAGAATAATGATCCCAGCTAATGTTCCCAGATAGTTTCTTCTCTGTCCAAGTCAAATGACATAGCGGAAGTAAGGCAGTTTAAAAGATTTTTTAGAAACAAATCATGGTTATTTTCTTAATGTATTCTGCATAATCAATAAAATTGTGTTCTTGTATGCTAATCTTTACCTATCCTGGAAGTATAGGAAATTTGAGTGATAAATGTGCTTTAATCTGGCTCTGGTGTCTTACTGTGGGAGCTGAATTTTTTGCCCGTATGTCTGAGAACACTGAACCACCTGTTTTCTGCTTGGATGGATCAGGAGATCTCTTCGCAGTTTTGAAAGTTAAATTCAATTGAGTTTGCATGTCTATGCTGTGTTTTGAAAACAGTGATTTAAAGGGGATGTTGTGTGATTATAGATACTATAATATGGTGTAGTGTTTTCTGAAAATAGTAATCCTGGCTGTCAGTATTTGTTTTTAGTTTTTCTGTATTTCTTTAATTGTCTCTGTTTAAACTAGTGTCTGTCTTACACTGATTTCTCTAGCTTTTCCCTTTGCAGTGTTGATTCAAATGCCAGAGCATTAAACTTCTCTTTTTTCTCTCATTTTATTTTTAAGGAATTGAAAACCAGTGGTAGCATGTTATTTTCAGAATGTCTTGTGCTGCATATTTCATGCAAAAGATATGCTCTTGCATTCTAATTAGAAATTATTTGACTGCACTACACATAATTGTGTGTGACAGCATTCTGCTCTAGGAAAATTCTGTATTAAAAAAAAAAAATAAATCTCTCCTAAACCCCCAAACAAAATATAACCTTGTGTTCCCTGTCTGTAAAATGGATTTCAAAGGTGAGTATGCTGCAGAGTGTCAAGGAGGGAATAGCAAACAGGTTAAAAATGATAAAGGATGTCTGTGCAGTGATTTAAGCAGACTATTTCTTTTATTTTTGCAGTAGTATTATTGACTCCACCGAGTATAGCCAGCCTCCAGGCTTCAGTGGCAGTTCTCAGGTAAGATAATAGACCTGTCTGCACGGGGGGGATGGGAGAGTGTATGTGGAGGTTGGGCAGGCTTGAGGTGCACCTTCATCCATCTGCAGAGCACTGGTCAGCTGGAGCCTGGAAAATGCTTTTAACTGCTTGTATGGGCAGCTGCAGCCGTGGGGAGATTGTGCCCAGCTGTGTGAGAGAGACCTGGTGGGATGTATTTAGACATCTGACTTTTTTCTTAAAGCTGACTCTTCCATGGAAGAGGGGATACAGTTTGCTCTTCATCTCCCATGTGGGCAGCACTGGGGAATGGAGGTAAATCCCTGACCCTTTGCATTGGCTTAAACAGCTGTAGATCAAGCTTGACTTCCAAAACCAAAAAAACTCTGGCAGGGGGGGTATGTTGCTTGTCCTCATCAGGGCCTTACAAACCATTATGAATTCATCTAGAGGGTGAAGAGTTGCATATAGAATGAAGCTGCTTGGCAGGCAGCCTCCAAACTGTCTGATCCGCAGGGCCTCCCGAATTCCAGACAGCACTGCTGTAGGCTTGCAGCTCGGAGGGATTCAGCTGGGCTGGGAAGGTGGCACTGATACCCAGCTCACAGTTCCAGAAAGGTTAAACAGTTTTTGTTTGGGCTGTTGGTCACATTCCAGCTGTGCCTTGGTGCTCTCTGGTGGTGGTGACTGTCCCTGGCACACACCGGCAGCAAACTGGTAAATGAACAGGTTGAAGTGCTGTTGGATCTTAGTTGATGTGAAGAAAAAAAACCACCTGGATTTTGAGCCGGTGCACATATGTGTTTGCATGCAGGGTTTTGGGTTTGCAGGTGTGTAACTAATGGGTAATTAGAAAATTCCATCTATTAGTCTGTGGGAAAATGCTTGTGGTTCCTGCTGCTCTGGTCTTTGGAGGTTTTTGCTTGAACAGAGTTGTAGTTCTACTGCATTTCAGAGGGCAGGTGAAATGTAGGTGGGGTTTAATGTTCAGGACTCTGGTGTGCTACAGTGTATTTGTTCTCCACTGACACTACTTGTCTCAGTAGTTCCTATTTCAAAGCCAAAATTGATAGCATAGCTACTCTGCTGGTGAGCTCACAAAACAAACAACCTAGGCTTTCTAGTCGTTCTGTATGACAGCCTTATTTGTGTGAGAATAATCTTTTTTGTCCTCAGATGTGATTTCTTGTCCTCAAGAGTGCAAGATATGTATTCTCAAGTACAAATTTTCAAATTAAACTTTAATATATGTTTGGATGGGGAGTTCAAAGAGAACTCTTGAAGTTAAACACTTCTGTTCAAAGGTAGTATAATTTCAGCAAGACTTTACCATAAAAATAGTTTTAAGAATATAAATTAAATTGGGGGGGGAGGTTTCCCTAATTGTCAGTCACGGCAAAAATCATACACTGTGCACTGCTGGCAGTAAGGGTTATCTAGGATGGGCAGCACAGCTTTCTTTCTCAATATAATTACTTGGTGCATTGCCCACAAACATATTGTTAGGAAAGAATTTATATACCCCAAAGCTCTAGGATAGTTCTCTTCCAGAAGCTGAGCTTCAGAAGTAAACAGTGGACAAGTCACTTAGGCCCTGGGGAATTCTGCAGGTAGTATTTAATGGCTGTGCCTTTTTTCTGCTAGAAATAAGGAGTTTGTGTGCAGCTATGAAGCTTTTTCACAGTTGTTAGAGGACTCTTTAGAGTATCTGATGGAGTTCAGACAGTAAAATCACTCTTGATAACAGAGGAATCCAAACTAATATCCTCAGCTAGGGCAACCATAGTAGTTTTAGCCATTGAATAAAAATTGCTTTTCTCTCTTCCCTTATTTTTGTCTCCTGTTGCCCAGTATTGCTTAGAAAGTAGCCAGGGAGCAGGCTTCATGGAAACTGAGTCTCTGTTTTTCAGCCAAACGTGAGCAGATTGAAGTGCTTAGCTGGGGGTGGCCTGATGACAATGGGTGAGTGCCCCTTGCTTGGCTCTCAGCACAGCTAGGTTGCTGTGTGCCAGCCTGAGACCTGCTCCACACCAATCTTTCTTGGGAGACCCGGCAAGCAAACACTTACATGATTGATTCCATCTCCGTCTGGGCTGGGATTTGGCAGATCAGGCTTGGGTTTGGGTTATATCACTCATCGTGGTTCAGGCAGCTTGCCTTAACTTGAGATTGAAGCCATTGTTCTTTGCCTGAAGTTGTCTTGAGCCCAGATCACTTCTGATGTGCCGAGAGAGACTGGAGGCATTGCAGGCTGGTGCACAAAAATTACGGGAGGAGGCTGTAGAAGTGTTCTATGAAGCATTTTTTAAAGACGTAACATTTTAGAAAATGGTACTTGAAAGGTGTTGATGCAGGAACACTTCCCAGTGTTGTGTGTTGAGGTTAGAGCTGCTTTGGGGATGAACAGGCTGTGAAGACCATGGGTGCTGTCACAGGCAAGTGTGAGCCACGATGTCAGTGTGCGGCCTCGCGTGGGAAGTGGTGACTTGGAGGTTTCACTGCTTGGGGTTTGCTTTTTTGCTAAAATGTTAGATTGCTTTTCATACAGGTACAAACAAAATTCGAGTGGGCTGTAAACTTATTTTGTTCTCGTTGGCTTGGTGGGTGGCTGTAATGAGGACAGGCTGTTCTCCTGCATGGATTGAGGGGGAGTTGTACATGAAGTGGGTTTTGTTAGTGCCATGGAGTAGCATTACAGGCCTTGTACTTGCTCAGGGTCGTTGTTCATTAGAGAGCTTGATGGTTCTTAAATCCTTTAAAATTTAGCTTTGAGGATGTGGTATGTGAGACTTCTTAAATAGAAACTAAAGCAAGGAGCTCTTTGTGCTTCTTGTGTAGTAGAGGGTTTCGTTCCTTTTTGCCACTCGTGATTAAAATGGTAAGTACTGTATTTTCTGTGTTTGCTTCAGGAGGAAAGATTACTCACGTGGTTTAAATCCTTTACTCCCTACCTCTCACTATTACTGTTTGGGTAGGTTGGGAGATGGCTTTAGTGATGAGTTTCATGAAGCTCTTTTCAATTAACCTTTGAACTTCATGCTGTCTCTTGCTTTTCTTTTTATTTGCTTAGTTTTACAGAGAGTTACTGAGTTGCTTCAAAAGAAATAATTCAGTAACTAACTCATTAAAATAAACACCTCCTTCTCCTTTAATGAGCTGTCTGCCAGGGATCTGGGGAGTAATTGCTGTACAGCATGTTTGATTTGTGAAGCTGGAAGATGGCCTCTGCTCTCTATCTGTGTAAGTGTGAGACAGGACTCCCCAAGGGTTGGGATTGCCTGTCCTGTGTGTGAGGCCAGAATCGCTAAATTTGCTAAGGTTCAGGCAACAAAAACTGTCTAAAAGCAGAGATCTGTTTTTGTTATGTTAGAGGGTGCAGCATAGGACCCTAAGAAATAACTGTTGACAGTGCCAAGATTCTTTGTTTATTGTTGTTTCACACTTCTAACCTATCATATATATTGTTTATAATTGGGTAAAATCTATAGAAGAGAAACCTAGGCCTGGCTTTTAACTTTCTGAAGTGTTCTCCCTTCTCCACTCAGACCAAAAAGCAGCCATGGTATAACAGCACGCTGGCCTCGCGACGCAAGCGCCTCACAGCTCATTTCGAGGACCTGGAGCAGTGCTATTTTTCCACCAGGATGACTCGTGTCTCGGGTGAGTTCTTGCATGGTGTTCCACTTCTGGCATCAGGTACCTCTTGCAGAAAAGCTTTGCTTTTGAGAGAGCAGCTCTCGCTTCTCCCATGCATGAGAATGTGGCTATATGTATTTGTGTTACTCAGATCATCCCCTTTTGCTATTCTTGACCAATCTTTGAAGTTGCTAAATTTGGAAAACGTAATCCTGTCACTTTGGAGGGGCACATGTATTGCTTTGTAATCCCTTACTGTGAAGGGCAAAACGTACAATAAATGATTTCTCTGGTGCCTGTTCTGAAGATGAAAATGCCTGAAAGCAGTGGTGGAGTTGTCTGTCCACTAGATGTGGTATAAAGCCAGTAGTTAGACACATTGCTATTGAAATGCTACAGAGGTATAAACATAAATGGATACATTCTCCTGTATTTAGCATGCAAGAGGACACTTGGAGGTTATCCTTTGTTGTCTAGATTTCGTCTTGGTTAACAAATGGCTTGGACTATAGAAGCTGAGCGTACAGCAGCGCTGTTGTCCCATGGGGCACACCTTAGATTTAAGGCTTGTTTTGTAGAATTAGAGGCTGTTTTCAAAATTGCCTAGATTGCCTCATTCATAATTGAGTAACAGTGTGACAGCAGCTAGAGTAATTGTTGCCTAGTGGATGCATGGGTCTTAATTACACACAAGATCGTCATAAGAAATAAGAGGGTCAAATAACTGTGTCTTGAGGTGGGGGAGGGTTGTTCTGCAGCCCCTCTGGAGGAGAAACCAGCTTGGCAAAAAAAAAGCTTCAGGCCATGGACTGTGACAGGCAAGAGATTGGCAGCACCAAGCTTTGAGCTGCAGCCCTTATGGGGTGAGCGTGCAAGGAAGGCAGGCAGCCCTCAGGGGTGGGACACACCACTTCGGCAAGACAGGAAACCACACTGAGGTTGCTGCAGCAAAGGATCTTTACTTATAACCTTGGAAGGCAAGGACCACCCTCCCAAGGAGCAGATCAGCAGGATTGCTGGGGCAGAAACCTCTGCTTTTTTTCTTCTCCATGAATTTAGTTTTAGTCCCTTTAAAATAAATAAAAAATAATTTTAAAAATGAATTAATGTGTGGCTCCAAATATAAAGGCTGCAGCGTGTCTTAGGGGAGCTCACTCTTAGAAGTATCTACATCTTCCACCTACTTCAGAGCATGGGCTGACTCAGTTCTCATTGTGCACAGCAGAATGATTTTGACAAGGAATGCAGCGTGTTGGGGGGTCACTTCAGTACCTGAAAGATTGGAGAAGCCCGTGGCACATGTCCAGCCAGATCCCTGTGAAGTGCTGGCAGGTGCTTTGCAGAGAGCAGTTCTTCACACATCACACTGAGACGTTTTCGTGCAGCGCTGTCTTGGTGATGCATAACTGTGTTTATGTAAAAATAAAACTTATTAACCAAGGATAACAAATGGGGCTCTTCCCAGCATTCCCTTGTAGAAGGCATCTTTCTTCATAATTGGAACTATAAATATGAATGCAGTGGAACTGGTTTTTTGTATTCATGTGTGTCAGCTGCACCAAGAGCAGAGGATTTGCAAGGGCAGGTTTTCTCCTAAATAAGGGATAACCTATGATACTTGATTAAGTTTTCCTCTCCTAAGTCATTCCTGCATTTTGACACATTTTAAATAGAATTTAATGTGGATTTAAAGCTTTTTGAAAGAAGTGCCTGTGACTGTTCAAGTAGGGAGTGGAGACGTAATATGACTGTAATTATCAAATGGCCTTGCACTTTGACAGGGAAAAATGTCTTGAGAAATAATACTCAGTTTTCCAGGCACATAGAGAGAATAAATTATAGGAGGACTGTGTGCTTGATCTCTAAATGAGGGAAATGGAAGGGTAGCAGCTGCTTGTCCCTATCACAGTGCCGAAGGAGAAAACAGTCTTTGCAAAACACTGACTGATGTTTGTGTTGCTTCTCAAGCTGTTTCTTGTAGTGGTCGGGTGCTGATGATGTTAATTTAGAGCAGCACTTTGTTCATTTTGCCCCTTTTCATCCATCTGACATGGATAATGTATATGCTAGTACCCCTAAACATGCTAATTACTAGCCTTCACTGTTCCTTTATGATCAAACATTAAACAGCGCATGTAAGGGACATTTCAAAATGCCTTTTAAGTGTAGAGATAATAATTTCTGATGGCAAGGAATTACCAGAGTGCAGAAACGATTATTCTCAGTGTTTTCCCACAAGAAATCACAGCTGGATTTTGCTTTTATAGATCAACCTCTCTTTTTTCACTGTGGTATTTCCAAGCCTTTCTAGTGAGTGGATGTTTTTTCCTCATGCTGCTGATAAGGCTGGCTGAACTGGTGGGTGGAACTTGATCTCTGTTGTGTGTGGGTGGGTGGTTTCTGTGCTGCTGCCGTGGATGCTGGGGTGGCACAGGAGACAAGGTGTGCAGTACCTGTAAACCAGCAGGGTTAGCTGTAGCTCCCCTGATATCACAGTGAGGTCGCGAGGGTCCTTAATCTAACCATCACAACACCCTGAAATGTGCTGGTGCAAAAAGAAGGGGAGGGTGGAAGCGTTAGAGAAGGAGTACGAGAATTGCTGCAGATCTGGGGGGTTGTGGTGAAGCCTGAAGGTGCTGCCTCATGTTTGGCTGTGGATACGAGATCGTACTGGGAACACACATTTGCCTATGAGGCATCGCTGTAAGTTAGGAGCTTTTCCTTACTTAAAAAATACTGAAATTTAAAATGGTTTAAATAAAACTATGTTCCTACCAAGGAGAGCTGGGACTTGTGAGAATTCAGTGAATGACTTTCAACTCTCTACACTGTAATTTACCTCTAACTTTTGTAGTAAACTATTCCATTTCCCACAGAATATTTATCATCATTATTCAAACTGGCTCAATTTCACCTTGTCTGCTGAAGGTCATAATTCTCACAAAACTTCTAGTACAGGGAGCCTTCTGGTTTCATGCTTGTCTTCCTTCTCCAGCCCTGAAATGATACTCCCTTAGCTCTGTTGCTTTTGAAATAACGAGATAAGTATTTTTTACTAAAAGTATTTTGAATGTAATCGACACCAAATGTAGACATACTGTAACAGAACAGGGAAAGGAATATACTTTCACCTCTGTTGAAAACTAGACGTGTCCTTTGCAGTGCATTTTGATATGCTTAAAGATTTTCTGTTAATAATCTATATGGCCCACGGGCTCTGCATGTGAATAAAATAAATGAACTTACCAGGAAAGTTGTATTTGACTTCTAGGCAGATTCTCAGCCACAGTAGGTTCACCCAGCATTGCAGTGGAAAGACTTCATTTGCGGTCTGAAAAGCTCATAATGCCTTCAGGGAATGCTAGAGATGAGAGAGAGCTTGGTTTGCACCAAGAATCCTCCCCAAACAACAAGCATAGGTAGCATCACGTGGAGACATGTATCTTGATTCTTTTGTTTACTGTGGAGTTTACCTTCTTACTCTGTTTCTGCCCCCTCCGATGTCGCTGCCTGCTCCTAGATGACAGCAGAAGCACCAGCCAGCTGGATGAGTTTCAGGAGTGTCTATCCAAGTTCACGCGCTACAATTCTGTGCGGCCCCTGGCCACGCTGTCCTACGCCAGCGACCTCTACAATGGCTCCAGCATAGTTTCCAGGTAGGACACACCATGTCTGGCAATGCATCGTGGGGATAGGGGCTGCTGAGGCTCACCTAATAACCCCTATTGAGCAAGCTATTGTTGGTACATATGCCACACTGAGCAGCTGCTTCCCAAAAATAGTTCTGCCGATGCGTGACTGTGTGTGATGATTTTATGACTGTCGTTCACCTGTGAAGGCACTCAGGTACCTCAGTAGTACTTTTTATTCTTGTTAGTGTTGGTCAAGACCAAACCCAGAACCTCTGAGGTGCCAGTATCAGCAGCTGTTGTACAAAGCCCTGTTGTCTTCATGTTAGGTTAGTTGTGTTGTAAGTGATGCAGTTCTAGCGTTTTAAAAATCAACCCTCTTGTCTGGTAGTCTTAAGAATCTGTGGTGGTTTTACATTTTGTTGGTAGATCCAGTCACAATGGCAAATACTGAAAAGCTGGGTTGTTTTTAGCTGTGATTGCTTGAAGTCTTGGGCTCTGGGAGCTGTTTGTAGTGCTGAACACTAGTGAGGGGGTGGCTGTGGTAAAGCCAGTGCCAGAGCTCTGTTCTTGCCAACAATTCCTCTGTATCCCAGCTGTGCAGGGGGGTCATGTCCTGTGTGCTGCTGCTGAAGCTCATCTGAGCCTCCTGTGGACCACTTTTGACACATAACTGGTGAAATGCTTTTGACTGTCTTTCAACAGAATCAGTTTCTTCTAGCTGAGGTCCATGCACCAGCTCCCTTAGGGATCAGGCTATGAGAGAGCACATGAAGAGCCTGGGACTTGCCACAGCCCGAATCTTAAACTGGTTTCTCCTGCCCTGGAGGATTTGCTTATTTCTGGTGGTTTGTCTTTGGAGCTCCTTGGGGTGGAAAAAATGATGGAACACGTGAACTAGGAAATCTTTTCTGCATGGCGTATGTGCAGGACCTGTTCTAGCTTCTTGCAAGCACGTTTCACTGATTTAAATGCTTGTTCACAGCAGTCTCTGGAGAGAAGTGGTATCATCCCTGTTTTATATATGGGGAGCAGGAAATCCAAAGAGACCGTACGTGAGGTCTTGGAAAAACATTATGTTGACAAGATAGATAGATTAAACTTGGGTTTTCTGACTTTTCATCTAGTGCCTTACAAAAGGGCCACACGGAGAGTGACAGAAGAGCTTGAATATTTGGTGAGGGACCCCAAGAAATTTGCACTATATGAAGGCATTGGAGGCTTGTGTAGCACAGAACACATTTTGTTTAAAGCAGCATTGATTCCTTAACTACTGCAATATGTAGCAGGAATGTATAATGTCCGACTTAGCCAGAGGTCAGAGCACAGTAATCAGGGATCTGACGTGTGTTTAACCTGCACTGATTGAGTTCACACCAGCTGCAATGAAATGCAGATGGGAATCTCACTGCAGTGTAGACAAACTTTCTCAGCTACCAGCTTCAGCATGGATTGGATTTTGCTCCTTTGCCCTTTCTTCTCCTTGACATTCTGCAAGAGCAGCATTTCTGTGGTATTTGGTTAGAAAATGCTGGAAGGACAGTAAATCACACTCCTGTTTGAAGGCGTTCTAATTCTTGGGTGAAATATGTTTGAAAAATATGTGTGTTACTGTTACAATGAAGATACAGTGAGGCCTTCTTCCAAGCCAGTCTTAGAATTGGTAATTAAATGCATTTTACTGAAAAATAGCTTGGTTTCCAAGTCAATGTTCTCCCCTGCTCATGCTTTTTATTTATCAAAGCATTTGAGAAATTTTTAGGGGTTTTAGGCTGTAGGCTGAGTAAGACAGTTCGCATCTGAGCATGTCCCTCAGTGCTTTGGTAAAGCTGCTTTGCTGAAGGTGCTGCTGCCGTTCTTCTTGTTGGCTTCTGGCTATTCAAACAGTTCCTGTAAAATCAAAATTTGTTGATCAAGAATTTACACTTATTATGTGTTGGCCAGCACAGTCTGCTGCTCCCCTTTTTTTTTTTTTACCTAAACTAATAGCCTCAAGTTCAGAGAGTCTGTGAAACTAAATAAGAGCAGCTTTTAGGTATTCACAGATGAGCCAAATTAAGGTACTTAAAAAGTGAAATTATGCTTTTAAAGTGCTGTGAAAAGTTTTATTGTTTATTTGGTCCACTACACTGATCTTTAAAGGTTTTCCTGGGCATGCAGTAAGAAACAGTGATGAAATAGCAGAAGGTAAGTCTTGGTGTCTAGCTGTTGCTGTTGAGACAAATGGATTTAATAACACAGTTAATACAAGACTAATACGCAAGAAATCTCAATAAATTTTTTTAGGAAGTATTTTAAAGGGATATTTTAAGTATATTTAGGAATAAAAGTAGAACTGAACAAAGTTAAACTTCCTTGCACTTCAGTTTGTTTGGCTTTTTTTTCCAATAAGCTGCTGTTACAGATGGACAGAATACAAGAGTGTTTGGTTTGATTGCTTTGACCCTGTGTGAAGTTCACAGACTGGACCCCAAAGATCTGCTGGCTTAAACTGCTTTTTAAGATGTATTACCTTTAGGTTCACGGAGGAGAAGGATGTAAATGTTCCTTATCTGCAAAACCTGGATGTTCAGAAGTGAAATAAAATTGGGTTTATGCTAACAGGGTGAAAAGTGTAATTAAAGACTGTGTACAAATAGGCTGAAAAAATCCTGGAACTGGGCAGCAGCAGTATCCTCCTGAGAACCTTGTGGTAAGAATGTTTATGGATGTCTGGACTTACTGTGGACAAAGTACTGTAAATGTATGTATGTTTACTAAAATAAAAAACTAAAAAACTTCTGATTAAATGTTTAGGAAAGCTCCAGTTGCCTTCTGGAATGAGCAGACAAACCAGGAAAATTTCAACCCTTTCTCCTTATTCCCTTTTTTTCTTCAAGAACAACAGATTATCAAGAAGAATGTTCAGGGAAAGCACATTTGAGGCTTTGCTATTGCAGGTTACTCAGTTTTGCTGTAACATCCAGGGGACTTCAGCACGCTTGCAGTATGAATGTGCATGGATCTCAATATGCTAAATGGCTTTTTAATGCACTCACTTCTCCTAAGGACAAAGTATTTACACAGTTTTCACAAGTATATTAAATTTTGTTAGAATTGGGCCGGAGAATAAATTTTCCATTTATTATGCCCCCAGACAGAGCAGTTGTCAGAGCTTAACTTTCCCTCTCTCTGCTGGCAGTGGCAGTAAATGTAAAGGCTTTCTTTTAAAGATGAGTCTGTAAACTGCTGCGTTAGCATTACAATGATTTATGTAGAAAATTGCTTTTCCACTGTCAGAGGCCTTCAGAGACTAATGTGGCAGTCTTTCATATTTGAGAAAAAGAACAGGAAAATCCAAGAAATGTACTACAGCGAGATGTCTCTCCGAAACCTGGGTATGAGAAAGCTGGTTCTCCCTGCTCCATGATTCCCAGCTCTGGTGGTTTGGGGGCTTTGTGTGGGTTTTTGTCATTGGCTCAGACTTCAAATTCTTCTAGATTAGTTTACCATTTCTCTGAAAGATCTTAAAGTGACATTTAAAAGGTTTTGGGTAGCTGAGACTAACGGTATCTAAAGGCTCAGTCATGTACAGAGAGGGAAGTAACCAACTTGTGGTTTTGGCTGCAGAAGCCTTGGTCAACTCATCTGTTGAATCATGACCCGGTGTTCAAAAACTCGATCTTACCTTGGGTGTCCATTATATTTTTTCATTGCTTGCTCATTATTCCATTGCTTCTAAGAAATGAACGAGATGTGAAGAGGTATCTCAGCATCCAAACAGCACAATTAAGTCTGTTTCAAGATTGCATTTTTGTTTGTGTTCACCCTTTCAGTAACATGACCTGAAGTCCTTTCTTCAAAGGTGAGCTTAAAAGAAAAAAAATCCATTATGAGTGATTTTTTCATGTATTCACTGAACCATTTAATTTTTCTCTTCCCCTTTTTACTTTGGACTACAATTACTTGTCCATATCCATATAAATTCTCAGATCCAGACTTCCACAAGATACCTTTTAGTTCTATCCACCATAACAAGCCTCTTTTTCTTTTTTTTTTCTTTTTTTTCTTTTTAATGCTTGGGCTGGCTAGGATTAGATGAACCATTTTATTAAGTTTGTGACCAGCAGTGCTTCTTTATCTTGGAGGTAAAGATAAATGAATAAAATGAAAGTGGGTTTATCCTTTACAGGATTATGTTTGAGTGCAGTAGATGCTGCTCCTTGAGAAGATGAGAAATGAGGAAGGCTGGATTTTTCTTATAGCCTGTTAAATAAATCATTTTTTAAATGGACTCTTATTTAAAAGTGGCAGCTCAAAACTGTGGATGAATCTGTCTTATTTGAACTGTTCCCAAAAGTAGAAGGGAGAGAGAAATGCTTGGATAAAGAGACTTAAGTTGCAGAATTACCAAGGAAACTTGACATATAATTCCCTGAACCTACTTGAAGTTTGTGCTTCTCCTGTGGTTCTCTTTCCTTCCTTCATTGGAAGTTTTGGCCTGCAGATCAGACATTGTCTGGGGCGGAAATGGGATTTTTGTTTAATTAGAGCTGAGTGAAGTGCGGAGCCTTTCCCTTACTTTCCCATCTTTCTCTGGAGAGCTGAGCTGGTGTATTTCCTAGTACCTGGTTGTGGTCTGGGTCCCTTGAGCAGAAGCTAAATGTGTCTTGTACCCGACAAAGAGGTTGTACTGGGGTTGGCTCTCATCTCTGAATGCAGAGTTCAGGGATGCTCAGCCCTGGAACGCAGCCCTCCAAGTCCCCAGGACGGGCTGCTGGTTCCAAGAGGGACTGACACCAGAAAAGAGCTTGTTGCTCTTATCTCCAGTCTTGACCTGAGAAGTAAACCTTCTGATGACCACGGTGATGCTGCAGAGAGAAGTTTATTTCATCAACGTAAGGGCTAAAACTTAAATTACTTGAAATTGGGAGGTTAATGAATTGAAGTGGCATGGCCACTAGTGGGACTTCATTTTTTTTCTTCTAATTTCAGACTATTTGGTAGTAGGAGGATCTTTTTCCCTTTAAGCTCTCGTAGTACTTCAAACCTGTCTCCAACTGCAGGCAATTAGATGGTAATTTTTAGTTGAGTTTCAACTTTATGAATTTTCATAAATGGTCTGTTAAAAGTATTGAGCAGTCTTTTAATGAATTTGGGAATTGGCTCTCAAACAAAACGTTTTAAATAGTGATTGTTCTTCAGGTTTTTTCTTTTTTGTTGTTTTTTTAATATCTTGAAGGATCTGTATGCAGTTTATGTGAGGAGTTTCCATGTCTTGCCATGTAGCAGTCACTGCCTGCAGCATGGGGCAATGCGGTTTTGGAGTAGGCTTCCCAAAGAGGTGATGCAAGCCCCATCCACAGAGTTACTCAAGAACAGGCTGGAGAAAGCCCTGAGCAACCTGGTCTGGTCAAAGAGCTGCCCCTGCTCTGACCAGGATCTTGGGCTAGAGACCTCCAAGTCTTGGAGACTGTACTTGTGATAATACATGATCAGATCATTAGAAATTTTACATTTTGCCCTCACTTTCTACTGAGCATCTTCCTCTGGCCTTAGGTTTTCAGAAGAAGGAATTAAGGGAGGAACTCTGTGTGTGGCTTTGACATGTATAGTGCAAAGGGTATTTCACTTCCTGCAAACTCTGGGATCCCTGCTTTACAATTCCAGCAGCGTTGTATTCGTTAGATTTGAGACTGGTTTTCTTTTGAAAAGAAATTTTGTGGAAGTGTAGGAACTCAAAATGGATGCTGTAGTGTCAGGAACGTGCTCTGAGAGATCAGTATTCAGGGTGGGAGGATGGTACCATTGGAAATTGCCTTGCATCATTGCATCCACCCCTCTTGATTGCTCAGGATGAAAATCTTTTCCTGAGGCTGGAGGTAGCTGCCCTTCCGTTCCTCCTGATGTTCATGTGATAAATGGCATCCTCAGGCAGCAGTGCTGTGTCTTGGCCTCAGGAACTGGACAGGCAAGCCATGAAAGCTGTGGTTCCAGCATCTTATGCACAGAATTCACATTCCGACAGCGTTTGTAAAAGTCAAAGATGGATTTCATTTCATTTCCCCCCCCGCCCCAATTTTCTAGCTTTCATTTGACATTGAGTGTTGATACAGTGAGTTCTTGTTTCTGCTTGAAGACACAAACCTGTTATTAATAGAACATGGATTTCTGTAGCTTATTACAGTACTCTTTTAATTTTCTGGCCATATTTGTTGTAAATGCCTGAATTTTATAGGAGCTAATGATCCGAAAAGCATTAGCATGCCTTTGGATTTTTTTGTTTGTTCCTGGCTAACTAGAGAAGTTAGCCTGTTAAATGGTAGGTAGTTGAAAAAATACAGGAAGGTAGTGTGTTAAAGCTTGCAAAGATGTATGGTGTGGGCTTAAATGATTCTGAGAATAAACCTTACAAGCAGCTCAGCCTGGAGAAGAGGCTTGAGCTCATGATTATTAATATATCATCGTTTGCATTAATAAATATAGTTTCCAAGTCGTGCTGGGGATTTATGTGCTGCATAGTTGTTTTGTAGAATAAGGTAGTAAATAACACAGAATAAGCTCTGAAGTGATGTTTATGTTCTCACAGGATTATATACAAGTGTGTGCATACATTTGTGCAAGTGAAGTCAACAACTTCTCTGTGAGACTGTGGAATTAAGGGTATACATAAACTATTCTTTAGGAAAAAGTAAAGATACATAAGCACAGCGTTCAAAATACTGATGAAGCAAGATTCAAAATGCCATCAAATCTCATGAAACAGTTTTGTCAGCTGGATGAAAAATGCTTCAAATGATGTTTTAACCTTGTTCTGTCATGACCAGGCAGCAGGCTCATTGCAGTTAATTGCCCAAGCCCATCCCTGGCTCCTTGGGAAAGGCTCATCTGTGGTGTATGGGCTTGATATTTAGGAAGGCTGGTGCCCTGACTCGTGGTGCCTGTTGGACTGAGCTGAGTTGTCTAAAGAGGTTACTGTCTCCAGCTGTCCCTCCTGATTCTCTGCAGGGTGTCTGGCAGAAGAACTGATGGCAGTGCCAGGAAAATGCAGAGTCTTGAGTTACTGGAGTGCTAGGCTTGGGGTGGTAATTTGTCCTGTGAAATGGGACCTCTGGCAGCGTGGTCAGCTGGAGACAAACATCCTCAGCTGCTGCTGCCAAATCATGGAGGAAGCACGAATTGGCACCTACAGACAGACTGCGCTGTTTAAAGTCCCAGTATTGATGGAGATCTCTCCTTCGGATCTGTTTGTTCCCCTGCCTCGTCAGCTCTGTCAACAGTTGCTGTGCTCAGTTTTAAAGAAACAAAATCCTGCTGGTGTAGTAACAAAAGGGTGGCTTGGAAACAAGCTTTTGAGTGGCTTTATATTTAGAAGGCACTTCAGTACCTACCACAGCCAACTGAGTTCCTTCCTACTTAGTGGTGTAATCCTGGTGAGACGGTGCTGTTGTTCAGACCACCTCACAGGCTGTCATGGAGCAGGGTTCCTCCCTCAAACCTCAGCCTGGGGAGAGGCTGCTGTGTTCTGTTCCACCTGAAGATGAAGAGCTTCTCTCCTGTGCAGTGACCATGCACTGCTGGGGCAGATTGCCCAGAGAGGGTGTGGCATCTCCCTCACTGAGGTATTCCAGAACCATCTGGATGCAAGCCCGTGCCGTGTGTTCTGGGATGATGCTGCTGGAGCAGGGAGGTGGGACTGGGTGACCCACCGTGGTGCTTTCCAGCCTTATCCATTCAGTGATTCTGTACTGGAAACATTTCCCAAACCTGAAGGCAGATGAGACTGTTTAGATAGTTGTAACCTCTTCCACCTTAGTATTTGAAAATGTTGACGCTGTGCTGTGGCTGCTGTCAGAGCTGTTCATAACCCACTGTGTATCAGCCCAGCTGGGTGAAATGGCACCTCCTGGGTTTCAAATATAGATATAGGTTACCCAAAATACTGCAGCAGGCAGACTGATCATTTGGCTTGAATTTTAAACAGTGTCATCAGGAACACTCTGCATTTAACCACTGGTATTTTTAGTTAAATTTTTCCTACTCCAGCTTGTTTAAAATGGTGTTTGTGGAAAAACTGGATCGAATCCTCATTAAGTTGCATGGTAGCTGTTTGCAGTGGCTTTGGCTCATTGTGCTTCTGTGGATCTGGCATAGAAACCCTGGGATTGTCGTCATCTTCTCTTCAACATGCAGGAGAGCATCGCCCAGCGGTAAAGTGGCTTTTTATCAATACGCTTTATATTTGGTTGCTTGCAGAATTCAGCAGTTCCCTGTAGGTTTTCTCATCATTAGTGCTAATTAAGCCAAGTTCCCCCGAATACACGTATGCGAAAAAGACCTTGTGCAGCAGAGGAGGATGTCTCTAGCTAAAGTCTTACAGCCAAGACTGGGACTCTGCTATGGCTTTCTGGGAGATTTTGGGTTGTAGTTAGAGGATGCTAGGTTCATGGTAGCTTCTTTGGAAAGTAGAGAGGAGCATGGTTCTGAAAACAGAGCTATTGCAAGGAGCCCAATTAATCTCACAGCATAGCATATGCTCTCATTGGGTTTGAAAAAAGAACAACGCCGTTTTATCTAGAGATGACAAAGCATGAAAGTAGCTCTGTTGGGTTTGATTTCCAAGCTGTGAGATGGATCTAAGCCCACCAAATCTCCTCGATTCAGGTTTAATATTCTCCTTTAAACAAGCTCTTTATGGAAAGGGAGTATTATGAAGTGGTCTCTTTTAGAACTGATGGCATTTCATTCCACTTAAAAGGATTTTTATAAGCATGAAGTGGGCCTGGAACTAGGTCTAATGACATTACTTTGTTAATGTGGTACCTTTTTATGCTTTTCTTCAAGCAGAGCAGAACAGCCCTCCAGGCTACTGTGCCTGTAAGAAAGATGCTGAAGGTATGACTGCAGCATGGCTGGGGCAATGATGTCTTTCCGAGGGAGCCCAGAGCTGAGGACTGTCCTTCCCTGTGCAGTGCAGGCTTTGATGGGTTAATGCAACACCCTTCCCAGTCTGTTTCCCAGATTTTGGGGGGTGGGGGCGGGGGGGAGAAGTTAATTAACACACAGAGCTGGCTTTCTAGTCTCTTCTTTTTATACTTCAAATAGAGAGGTTTGATTGGAGGTAGTGAATTCTCATCAGATATTTGGAGCTTGGAGGAGGAGAGGTGATGGGAAGGGTACCCTGGGTGCATTCAATAACTGCTGGTGCTGCTGGAGCTGGGATATTCCAAACAACTCCATGGAATGGGATCAGCCTGAAACAGCTTGGGGTTCTCTGTCCCATGGTTTTTATTAGACGTCCATTAGACTTGAATCTGATCTACTGAGAGTAGCCAAGATGACTTCACCTTGATGAGAGGACAAATTTCTGGTAATCTGGAGGTCACATCTAACCTAGAATAATGTGATTGTTAGGGATAAAAGTGTTTGCTCTCTGATAGAATGACTTTGAGTGGTAATCTCATTTATACATTTAACTTATCTATCCAAGTAACAGTCTGTGAAGAATTGAGGTTTAAGTGGTCCTTTCTGACTAGAGATTGCAACAACCTGTCTGGGATCATGACGTGCTTGCTCAGTTTATATTTTGGAAAACATTTGGCAGCCCGCGTGTTTGAATCAAGAAACATGTTCTACAGTGGTGGTCTGTCCTTGTCCCTGTGGCACAGATTGAGGATTTGGAAATAAAAGCAGTGACCTTACTTAGATGGTGCTCTGGAATAAGGAGTAACTAATGGAACTGCTGCTCTATTAAAGAGAAAAACCTCAGTGTTCTTTTTATTTCAGCTACTCACAGCTTTAGCAAAACAGTCTTTTGATACTGAGACTTCATATGCTTTGTCTCAGTAGCTTTTGTTTTTATGTGTGACAAAATTTAGGCTTTGAGCTGATAGAACACAAAATCTGAGTGCTTTACTGCAGCTTCCTATGCCTGAATATAGCTTTGTTTTTAAAAACCACATGTTAGTATGCCAGTGCATACATAGTGACACTAATTTCTTTGTCTTAAAATATCAGTCCATTGTAAAAAGTCTCTCAGGTGTGTGATCTTAATACCAATTTCTGTGTTGGTCCCCGGTGCTGAACAGTCTGCACTGGTGCCCATGGTGTTGGATTGTAACCTAAATTTCTAATCTTTGGCTTTAATGCCTCAAAAACGAGCATTGGAAAGGGATGGCCAGGCTTGGGATTGTTAGAAATGACAGGATACCCCTTGGAGGCCACACAGTGGAAGCACAGAGTAAGGAAGACTTTATGGAAATGTAAGTGAAGAGCAAAAGCTGCTGCTGGCATCTCTCCTTCTTCTCACCAGTTAAGTCCCAACAATACATCCATGTTGTCATTAAATATTGGGATCCCACAGCAAGATGGGAGTTGATGTTAGAGATACAGAAATGGAAACAGCACTGTGTTGGGGAGAAATAGAATTGAAAGGTTGTGGTATATTCAGGGAGGAAAACACGTGTGTGTGTGTGTGTCTGTATATAAATCTTTATAGATATATATATATATATGGTTCCATGAGAGCGACTGAATCATCTATTTTGTAGAAGTGGCAACTCCTACAGTCACAGATCTTGACAAGTCAGGGCTGAGGCATTTTTGATTATAGTATCAATTGTAGAGTGTGCCTGGAAAGGGGAGAGGAGCAGTTGGCTGCAGACCTTCGGCTGTAACTGGTGATGCAATTAAAAGCAAATGCACTTCGATGCAGCCCCGCCTTCTGTTTTCAAACAGTAAATACAGTACATACCTGTTAATATCTGGCATGAACCAGATGTACACGGATTACTGTTGTCAGGCTCACTCTACCACCAGTCACTTCTGCGGGAGTTGCTACCTGAAACGTGCGTGTGGTTCTTAAAGGTGTAACTGGGAGGGAGGAAACCTCCTCTGTCCCAAATCAAACCTTCTGGCAAGTACCTCCGAGCTGTTGTGTGACTTGTTGAACACCAGTCTTGCTGTTGCCTTGTTCATAACCCTTATGGTGAGGCAGCTGCTCCATTCCTTTAATCAATTTAGTTGCCCATCTGTATGCATTCCCTAACTCCAGTGCGTCCTCCAGGGATGTGCAGAGCAACTGCACACACCAGCAGGATGCAAATGTGGTAAGGCTTTACACAGTGGCAGAGCTGCTAAATACTCATTCTTGCTGCTCTGTCCTCAACATCAAAGCAGGCTTCCAGGCATGTTTCAGAAGCAATTT
The DNA here is from genome assembly GCA_013389985.1 of Dryoscopus gambensis. Classification (NCBI taxonomy): domain Eukaryota; kingdom Metazoa; phylum Chordata; class Aves; order Passeriformes; family Malaconotidae; genus Dryoscopus; species Dryoscopus gambensis. The sequence goes on along the minus strand of WEIT01007088.1, from coordinate 598,419 downwards.
ATTTCATAATTCTATTTGTTAGCTATGAGTGTTCTCCAAGGTCATAGGTTTTACCATTAAAATAAAGCAATTGATTTATAATCTCACAGATTGGGAATTAAGATAAGCAGTGGAGAAGCAAGAACCCTTGGGCTGTGCTTGCTGTCTAGCAGCTCTTAGTGGTATTTCCATAAGATGGTGGTTGTCAACTTCCTTAGGAGAAAGAAGACAGTGATTTGGGAATGGGAGATGTCTGTCTCCTATTTTCCTGAGAACAAAACCATCAGATCCTTTCAATTTGATTTCCGTAAGTAATTCTGCAGCATGTTTATAAAGCTCTTTCAAATATCCAGCAGCTTCTGTGTCCCCAAAAGATTCCTTACAGAAATTTGGTTAGTCTTTGTTGGTCAGAAATGTGGAGTTTAAAAATAAACTATAAAAAAAGGAGCAATTGGTAACTGTTTTTAACAAGCACATCTTTGAGGAGCAAAGACCACTGCTGGTCTGAAAGGCAATTTCACTGGGGGTTTGAATTATTTCCTGCTATTCTATTGAATGTTGCTATTGTGCTCATGAGGAATTCACTTGGAATGTGGAAATGTATCACCTGCAAAGCAGAATGTTATCTTTCTGAGCTGGCCCTGTTGAGTCTTTTGACAAGACAAAACAAAACTTAAGTTCTCTGGTGAATTTTCACATAGATAAGCTTGTGTCTAAGCAAATGCTTACATTGACACAAAGACTTCAAGCAGCGAGTGACAGGAATACCCTCGAGCTAGCTAAGTGCAAATAAGGCTTGCATAATACTAAGTGTATTTAAGAGACTTGCAGGAAAAAGCATAAAAATAATTGTTGCTGTGCAAGTAGGCTGTTTGTCCTAATGCTGGTTAGGCCAGGCATAAGCAGAGCTTTGCAAATATTAGGAACAGTTTCATACAGTATATTAGCCACTTGATTAGGTACTTAGATTGTTCCTATTTTTATTGGCAAATCACTGATGAAGAGCTGACTGGCCGAAGGTGAGAATACTGGCTGTCCCAGGACTGAGCTCAGGTGATGGGAGGCTGAGGTGCAGGTGTGTGTTGGTCTGTACTGGTACTGGTTTATTTCTGCATTCTTTTCCTCCCTGCAGTGTCTTTGATGCTGTTTGAAGGTCAGAGGTCTGACAATTCCATTGCTTAAGGCTTTTTATTATTTTTTTAATGATGTGTTAACTTTTATGGGCATATTGAAATACTAATTTGTTATGTCTACAGTATGTCTCTATTAAAAAAATAATTAATTAATGCTAGAGAGGCAAACCTAACCCAAGTGAGAGAGGTTCTATTCTGTTCTAATAACTTGGCTTTTTACCAGACATTGTAATGTGTTATTTTTCTTTCTTCAGCAGAAGGCTGAGGGTATAAATTGAATCCAGGCAGATGAATCACTGCCATCAGTTTAGTTGTGCTTTACCTGAATCCACGGGGCAGTGAGCAGGAGTGGAGACAGCGGTTCAATTAAGATTGTGGTACAAGTAAATCTGTTGGACTGTTGTAGAGGCTTTGATTGTAAAATTCTTCCGCGGAACAGGGTGAGCTGACAAAACAAGACAGGCCTGAATGGTGTTTTCATCCTGTGTGTATAAAAAGTGATTTAGACTAGCGTAGATCTGGGGAGTGGGGAGGGCAGCCTGGATGCTTAGGTGACTTCTTTCCCCCTTCCATTTTATTTAAATAGATGCCTGCATGCTTGCTTAACTCCCCAGTCACAAGCATGTTCCTCCGTGCATTTTAGGGGCTCATGGTTCTGCAGGCTGCCCCTGACTAGCTTCTCTAGCAAGCAGTTGTGAATGGGACTATCTCCTGCCATGCCTGGGAGAAGTTTGGGTCCCTGAGTGAAAAGGCCAGGTTTCAAGCTGCTTCATTGAATTATATTACAGCAACAGACTGCATACTAACAATCTTTTCGCTCCATAGTTTAAAAATAACTTCATGATATCTCCGTTACAAGGACTTGAAAATTCTGGTGGCATTTAAATTTATCTTCCCTTGGAAACATTGCATTGCCTTCGACTTCTCAGCTCTGTTGAGGGGTGGAAAGCTCTTGCTGTTACAGCTGTGGGGGCAGCCCGAAGAGCCCTTTCTCCTCTTGTAATTGGTTTAACACTTTCTAATTGTAGAAAGGTACCTTAAATACCCCTGCTCTCGTGATTTTGGATGTGAAATTAGTGTAAACTCAAGTTTTCCCTGCTGCCATTAAGAACTTCCTCCCTGGTTCATAAACACTCTGGATTCTTAAAGGGGAAAAAAAAAATGGATAGAGACAGCAGGAATTGAAGTGAATTAGCGAGTGGAAGAACTCCAGAAGAGACCTCTCTAAACAGTAGCTTGGTTGCTTAGTCAGAAGATTTGGGGAGAGCTGGTTACTGATCATAGAGACCTTGTGGCTGAGGGCAAATGCTGCCCCCACACCCTTTCTGGGGAGGTGTCTCGCTGGGGCTGATGCCCTCGAAGGAGATAGGTGTATGTGCACCTGCCCTGCCAGCAGTGCCAGGGCTGCAGGAAAGCAGCAGTTCCTGGGCAGCAGGATTACTCCCCCAGCTGCTGGGTGTCCAGCAGATTTCTCTGAAGCCCTTCCAGGCTGTGAAGGTAGGAATGACATCAGCTGTTTGTAACCTGCTGCCTGCTTTTCTCTTAGATGTATTTCATATACAACCTCAGGCTTTTCTCATTTGCATCTTAACTTTGTTACAAAGTGACTGCTTTTACTTCTAACTTCATTGATATTTATTACAAACTTGCCCTGCAGGTCAAGAAAGAAGGTGCCTCTGTTTGCACAAGCAACCCTAAGTGGAAGTTACAGTGTGCGTTGTTTTTGCGGTACTGATGATCTGATTTCGACCCCCTGTTGTTACCCAGGGAGTTCAGAAGGGTTTTTTTCCCACAAATACTGCTCTGCTCTGCGTGAGCACTTAGAAGTTGGTGAAGCTGTTGTACACAGGAGGAATCAATGGGCAGTCATGCCATGGCACGTTACTGGTAGAGCATACAGCTGAGTGTTAAGCACGTTTCCAGGACAGGCTGTTGGCTCTGACATTCGGGTACCACGCAATGTAGGTGGTGTAGCTGAACTGAAAGATCTCCAGAGCCCCTGAACAAAGATCCTGGCGGTGGGAGGGTGATTGTGCTACCACAGAAATGGAGATGTGGAGGTGTTGGTGGGGGGTGGGTTAGGGAGCAAGAGCTCCACGCTGTTGGGGTGTGTGCCTGACCTTACCGGGGTGTTCTGAACTGCGTATTTACAAACTGCAAATTGGGATTTTCAACCCTGCCATACCAAGAGGTTTAGGAGGTAAAATATCCTCCTGCTAACTATGTGTGGTGTTTTATAGAGTTCTCAACCTATGTTTTTTGTTTCTCAGTATTGAGTTTGACCGAGACTGTGACTACTTTGCCATCGCCGGAGTGACAAAGAAGATTAAAGTCTATGAGTATGGTACAGTCATTCAGGACGCGGTGGATATTCACTACCCCGAGAATGAAATGACCTGTAATTCCAAAATCAGGTAGGCATTGATTTGTATTTGAACTCAGAATGCCTTTTCCACCTGCTTATTTATGTGTGGTAATTGTTTGGCTTTCTTTATGGGAATTGGAGGGGAAAGGAGGAATGAGGAGCTCCTGGAGACTGGGTGGCACAAGCACTGTTACTGGTCTGTGCTGGATTCATCCCATGTAGGAACAAAGCCCATGTATCTGGAGGAGAAAAGGCAGTAGGGTGGTAAATTGCTGTTGTGTTCCTTGCAAATGCTGCTGGATGCCTGCTCAAAGCAGTGGGCATATGCTCCAGGTAAAGCCACAGCTTGTCTCAAGGTAACCTCTGTACCCAGTTCTTCATAACAGTTACTGATTCCTTTGTGCTCTCTTCTCTTCATTGACCAGATCCTTGCCATTCTTCTGAGACATTGCTAGTTCTCAGGAAATGTTCCTCACTGGCACCTTCTGCCTAGGAATTTTTGTCTTCCTGAAGTACTGTTCTGCTGGGCCTCATAATGTAAAACTTCTGAGAAAACACCTTTCTTGATTATTTTGCTTCTGTGCTGCTATCATTACTGTCAGCCCCTTTTTTTTATCCTTTTAGATGTATTAAACCAATGAAATATAGACCACCATGTCAGAACTTCAGCTGAAAGAATCCAGCTAAATAACTCAAAAATCCTAATTCAAAAATTCTGTTAAAGCTCAGAAGTAAATAATACAGGCAATCAAACCCATTCAGTATTATAATGCAAGGCTCCAGCATCTCTGTTGAACTCATTTATTTGGTACTCTACATTTTAAAAGCAGTAAAGCACCCACGAAAGTGCAAGTAATAAATTTATGTAACAGTCCAGCTTCCATGAAAACAAAATGTTGTGCAACAAAATTAAGAATGTTTGCGAGCCTATTTTAGAGCATAAAAGTCACGCTTTGTTTTGTAGCTGACACATTTCCAAAGATAGATCAGTCATTCCTGCGTTGCTCGTGCTCATTATTCCCAGGAATTGCATAACACTATTTTATGAAGGGAAAGATGTAAATGCAGCTGACCCTGGGACTAGATTTCACAGTGGGTAGAAGCAGCCTGCAAGTGATTTGTATTGATATGCTGTACTGATGATGGAGCTTGTGTTTGGCTGGGCTGGTGAAATGTTCTGCATTTTTACCTGAGTCATAGCCGAGTTCACACCATTCAGCTTCATTTTTCTGGAGAGGGGAGCAGAATAACAGGAGAACCATCTAGCAGTCAATTAATACCTTTTGCCTAAGTTAGAAGGGGAAAAGCAGTGTGTGTTTGGTATTTCTTGGACAACTTGAAATAAATTCCAAACTTGCTGTTTCAGTTGGGACAGGGGATCTACCCTGACGCTGCTGTCAGTCGTTAGGAAAATTGTTAATTCTCCCTTCTCCTACAGCTGCCAGTGAGGAGAGTCACATCAGTGCCTTCACTGGTGTTACTCGTGTCGGCTTTGTGCTCCAGACAAGATGCTGCTTGCTTTCAAGATTTTTTTCTCATTCTCAAATTCCATGCATATATATTTTTTATGTATATATGACAATACTAAATGCATTGTCCTCCGACCCTCTGCCTCAGTCGAAGAGGATCGGGTCCTCTCTCATTTTCTTGCCCTAGTTTCTCTCATTCCTTTGAAGAAACAAATGGTGGGGGTTTTTTTCCCCATCAGCCTCCTCCAATTATATCAGGCTTCCTTTGGCATGTAGGTGCTTTTGGTTTTGACAAATAAAGTTGGTCTGTCAGTCAAAAGCATCCTCGCTGTATCCATTAGCTGTGCTGCCAGTCACCAGTGCCGGTGTTCGCTGGTGCAGCATCGAGCAGCATAATAACTTGCTTTTCTGAAGTGGCGTAGCTTGAGGAAGAAGTTATAGATGAAGGCTGTAATTTCATTATGGAATATTGCAGTGTGCTGAAAATGTGCCCATATTGTAATAGGAAAATCTAAACAAGTGGAGCCTGCTCTTTGTAAAAAGCCTCAGCTTAAAGCTGTTGATCTTAATTTGGGTGAAATTGCAGCCTCTTCGAGGGACTTTACCTGTGAGTGCCCCTTTTGATGTCAAAGACAAACATATTTCTGCTCCAGCACATGGGTGGTATTTCTCTTCCCAGCAGCGATGCGGGGGTTTGTGTGCAGAGGAGATTTGGTGACATGTCTCTCCTGGTTAAATTGATCCTGGTTAACCTTGTTCAGAGCAATGATGCCGGAACATAAATCATTAGCGACGATGTTGGTGACTCAGCTTTCAGAGGAGCAGAGGCTCTGATGGGCTTTTATAAAAGCAGACAGGTGACAGCATTTGTGTCTGGCCAAGAGCGAGTCTGGCCCGGAGCAGCTGCGGGAAGGGAAGCCCGTGCCCGGGCTGGGGCTGGCGCCAGCCCTGCTCTGCCATGTGCCAGCTGGGTGCCTGCTGAAAGCTTGAGCTTCATGCCAGCAGTAATTGATTGTAGGCTTTCCTGGAGCAGAGCCCTGGTACCAGCTGTAGCTGAGTCTCTTCCTCTTTTCCAACCCCCTTTTTTACACCCACCTGCTTCTTAAATACATTATTTTTTCATCATCTGCTAAGCCTTCTTATCCCTGTTTTGAAGAACGGGGAGGAAGTCGGTGTGTCGGGTTTCTGGTAAATGTGCATCGCATCCCCTGGGAACAACAGTGGCATAAGCTTCCAGGAAAAACACAAGATGACACATAAATCCTCATAAAAATCCCATTTACAGATTCATAGCTGCAGTACAAGAAACAAATCCTGGCATTGTGTAGTAGCTATAAACAGCACCCTGTGAGCTAATTATGACTTGCTGTGTCCCTAGCTATGGCAGGCACTAATCTGCAGCTCCCCCCGTGTGGGAGATGGGAAAGGACGAAGAGGAATGGCTAGCAGCAAGCCATGGCTCTGTTCTGATTTATTCAAGAGGCAGATTTGTTGGTTTGCCATAGGTTGCACGGAGAGAAAAATAAGGAGATCTTGCATTCAGGTAAAAAATTGGCTTTAGGCCTCATTAATCTACAGCAGGTGATGTGCCAGTGTGGTTAGGTAAACATGCTTTGGAAATCCACGTTTAATATTCTGCATGCTCACCACCGTGTGTTTGCAGCATCTGTACTTCAGTGATAGATGTTACCACAAACCTCCAGAATCAGCTGCATCTGTTTAGTCAACTGCAGTAAAAGCAAAGCATCAGTAGTCTTTCTTTTTTAGGAGGCTGCTAGTATTTTACTGTTTTCAGTTTTCGATGCCAATAAATGAAATGTGTGATTGCTGTATCCTTCCAGCACTTCATGGGTGTATTGCTGTCGGCTTTGAAAATGTTAGCCACTTCTCGCTATTAAGTTTAAATTGAGCAAAAACTTGTCATATGGTGTTTTTCACTGTGCACTCTTTGCTCTTTGGGGTGGTATGAGCTGGTTGTGTTGGGTGCCTGTATTTCCAATGCAGACGATGTTTGACACTAAACAGGTTATAAGGAAGTAGACCTTCAACTTGCATTAATTCTAGTTTCTAGAATCACTGCTTCACTTAGCAAGAAGATGGAATTTTTCTCTAGAAATATTTGTCTTTAACCATACTAGGGGTTTACTTTGAGTTGATTAGGAAAAAAGGGGTTTATTTAAAACGTTCATAACAGTAATGTAATTCCATCTGCCCCTGAAGTATTTGTTTCGTGTTGTTATTCACGTGGATGTTCTTTGCAGTAGTAGATCATGCCCTTAAAAACATTTCAGTCCTAAAACTACCAGTCATCAGCTGGCTCATGGTGACAGACTGGGTCTGAAGCACTTCGTGCTCAGAAGCAGATCAGACCACGGAAGTTTGTGCCTTATTAAAAGCTTTAACTTCATTTAACTCTCACTGCCAGAGGGGCGGTTGACATTGGGTGGCTTGATCCTGGATTTGAGACATTTCAGCCACAAAAATACTGGCTCATGAAAGAAAGATCAGCATAACTGACAACGCTAACTGAGCTGGCCCACTTGTGTCTCTGAATAAAATGAAGGATGCGCATGAATCTTTACAGGGTCAGGATTTCTGTGTGGCTGGATCAGATGCTGAGGTTAGGAGAGGTTTTCAGAGGTTGGTGATTAGCTTTCAACTACAGTTTCTCCAGCTTAATCCCCCAGGAGGGAAAGCTATCACAACTCCTGATAAGATAAATCTCTGGAGTGTAACTATCACTCTCTTTCTGGATTAAAGAACAGAGCAAAAACTGAAAAAAAAAAAAATTACAGCTACTGTACTTAATATAAAAGATGGCATCACACAATGCCTTTTAGTCCAGTGCTGAATTATACATTCTCTCAGCCCTAGGTAGTTATTTTATATCATATCTCAGAGCCTTCACACTTCAGTTTCTCTTGGATGTGGCTGCAGACCATCTAAAGGTTGTCTACGAAATGTTATTTTTATGAACTTCCAGGGGTTTGATAGTTAATCTGTTTGAGGACTATGTAAGCTGCGTTTTTGGTTCATGTCACCTTTGCCCTTTCCTGTGCCCTTCTCCAGCTTGCTCCTCCATGCCCTTTTTGAGCTGGTTACTCAGTTCATTACCCATGATAACATCTCAAGGGAACTCGAAAAAATAGATGTCTTTAAAGCTTCAGCAAAATTGCCTGTGTTGGGCATGGAAGAAAGATCAGTGCTTCCCTTAAGGGGAACATGACAGTAGGTTCTCAACCCTCTGCAGGTCCCAGGAAAGCGATATGGAAGAGAAACATCATAACATCCCAGCTCTAGGACAGCCTTCTTCCAGGTGTGCATTGTCACAGATGCCAGAGGATACAACCAAAGGACTTCTTACAGAGCAACTTTTTAGAGGTGCAGAGAGTGACAGGACAAGGGGGAATGGTTTTAAGCTGAAAGTAGATGACGTGTTAGGAAGCTGTCTGCTCAGAGGATGGTACAACTCAGGCTGCCAGAGAAGCTGTGGCTGCCCCATCCCTGGAAGTGTTCAAGGCCGGGTTGGACGGGGCTTGGAGCAGCCTGGGATAGTGGAAGGTGTCCCTGCCATGGCAGGGGGAATGGAATGAGGGGATATTTAAGGTTTCTTCTACCCCAAACCATTCTGTGATTTCTACGAAAGGATAGCCTTTGCTAAAAAACTGCCTGGAAAAGGAGCTCTCCTCCACCTGATCCAACCCTAAATTGTGCTCTACAAAGGTTACTTTGGAGAATTTAAGTTAGACAGAAACTCAGGTATTGCAATGTTAAGAAAAAAGCTCTAGTTTCAAACTTTGTAAAGAGAGTTGGGTGGGGATGAGGGCAGAATTAAGGCAGAGAACTGGAACAGAGTTGATTTTGTCTTACTATGATCCTTTAATCATATTACTTAAAAATGAAAGATTTATGGTGTGCGTGACTTAAAAGGTGTTAATTGAACCACTTAGTGGCTGCAAATCCCAAAACATTTTTCACCTGTCAGTTCCTGTTTTCCCCTCTTAAGTCTGTCTACAGATGCTTTCCAAATGAGTGTTAACCCCTTGTGAACACCATCAGGCTGCAGTGGGATCTTTGCTGTGCCAGATCTAATGGGCATGGCTTTGGGCACAGAAACTCTGTGTTTTCCTCCATCTGTACCATCTGAGCCAGTGAAGTATTTTAAAACTACCACATCTCGAACAGAACTGTTAAACTCTTGTCCTTTATATCTTTGTACCTCCTGAGTAATTCCTAATTTTCATTGTCGGGGGTGATTTCTTTTTTGACAAGATGTGGTTATGTGATTATCCTCTTCATACTTCGGCTGGACCATCCATCCTCTAACCACCCAAAGTGTCATCAGTACATCAGCCTTTCTCTAGGACCCTCTTCACTTGCTGATCTTGTCTGATGTCCTCTCAAAGCTGTCCAGATAGGAGACTGCCTTCTAAGATAAGGCTCTGGGTTGTATTCTTCCTGCTTGTACATGGTGGCTTCACTTACAGATTATTTCCTTTTTCCCTTAAGCTCCTTGAAGCCCTGACTTGAGAGGAGATAATCGGGTCGGGGGAACAGGTTTGAACTGATAAAGGTCTCCTGTGGTGTGGTGTCTGCCTCCCTGCCATTAGCTGGAGACTGCTGCCAGCCCAGAGCTCGCTGGGGTGTAGCCGTAGGCCTCTGAACTGCTTTTGTGTCCGTCAGGGACTGCTCCACCTGGAAACACGACTCCAGATGTCAGATATGGTTATCTCTGGGCTGCTGCAACCTTCACCTCATGGTCCTGGTGGGCAGTGCCTGCCAACTTCATTTGGAACTCAGGAAGCCACTTACGCTTCTCAGAATAAGGCTTCTAGTAAATCACAGGCTGTCAAGGTCTGCTTTTCTGTGTGAGAAGTAGAGCTGGAGTAGTGATGGCTCCTTGATGGTGCGTTTGTGGACAGCTCTCATGCCTACAAGGGTTGGGGATACTTAACATTTTCTCATTAATGATGGATCATGGAAGAGGTGAAGCCAGGGAAATCATTGCGTGAGCTGTATCACTGCAACCATCCTCTTAGAAGCTGGTGGTTAAAGCAGTGACTTACCCTGGGTAAAAAAAATTTTAAAGCTTTAAAACCAAGGGATGCTGTTCAGTTTTGCCATAGTCAGAAGCAGAATACCAATGCTGCTTGCTGTTGGTTAATTAATGAAAAAATAAATGTTTATATTTAACTACTGTAAGAAAGGAAAAGGATTTTTCCTCTTCTGTGTGTAAATTAAGGAGAACAGGATGCAAGTGTATAGTGGAACCAAGAATTTGGTAAGGTATAATACTCCTAAATCAGTATCCATGTATCTACATCATTTTTCAATGTGTAGCTGCACGGATCAAAGGAGTACTAAGAAGTTACAGAATTGTGGACTTCTGGTTTGTATTGTTGGTTAAAACTTGGCCCCAAGGCTGCTATGATCTAGTTATCTGTGTCAGAGCTGCTCCAGGACCTGCACGAATGGGATCTGTCAGTTCAGCTTCTGCTGTGTACATCACAGTTGATACCAACTGGCGTGCTTCTTTGCCAGATGGCCCTAAAATTGGTGAACAAGTATTACAAATTTTCTTACCTCTGTCACATTTTTTGGGAGTCAGAGTGGAGGCACAGTGCCAGAACGCTACGAGTGTGACTTGGCAGTGTCACTGCTCTTGTTTTCTCTGCTCATCGTTAGAGTTTGGCAGTTTAGTTTTGCACAGCCCCTCAACTCAGCTTGAAATAAAAACCCGTGTGATGTATTTTCCAGTTCTTGATCAGAAACATTTCCTGAAATACTTGTAGCAAACAAACTGCTGCTTCCTCCTGGCTAGGAAGGCTTTCTTAGCATTTACAGAAAGCTGGAAGTAGTTTCTCAGAAGTCAAACTTCCATGTGCACATAGGTCTGTATATAGAACGTGAGATGTGCACTGCAGGAGAGGGTGATTTACTGTCCATGCAGCTTATGCATTTTACATATACAGCTACTCTTAGGTAAGTAGTTATCTTTATGGTATAATAATAATTTGTTTATGGTAATAATAACAGTGGTGTCTATTGCTAAGAGGTTAAGGAGTCACACCTTGAGCTCTCTGAGAATTTGTGTGGTATTCAAATAGCAAAAAAATCAGTGTTTGAGATAAATGCATTGTGAAAAAATTCTAAACCCTAGCACTTCATTTTAAGGGGGAAATATCCCTTCAGCCAATAAAGCTTTGCTTTTAGTTTGTGGAAGAAGGTTTGTTTTATTTCTGATGGGTTTTGGTTGCTTTTTCCCTAAGCTGCATGTTTCAGTGGGGTGGTTTGATCAAGGTGCTGTGTGCTTTGCAGAGGTGCTTACTGCCTGATGTATTGCAAGTGTGATTTTTGTGTTGCACATTATAATTGGCTGCAAGACTGACCAGGGCTTGCTCTTTTTAAGCTGTATCAGCTGGAGTAGTTACCACAAGAACCTGCTAGCCAGCAGTGACTATGAAGGCACCGTCATCCTTTGGGATGGATTCACGGGACAGAGATCCAAGGTCTACCAGGTAACACACAACCAGCAAGCAACATTTCCTGTGCTCTGCACTGCACTGGGGGAGCAGCTCTGAGTCTGTGGTTCTGCTCCTAGCCCAGCAAAAGCCTTTTGCTTTTTACTCAGACAGTACTGGAGGTACTTTTGCTGGAGGTGTACTCTCTTCCCACAGGGTAAAATGGATGTTCTCCTGTTTGGTGAATGTGTCTCATCCTCACAGCTTTATTGAGCTGTAGTCCTCCAAGGGAGGCAGCTCTGTCTTCCTGTCACAGTCGTGAGGCAGTTGATGTTTTCTTGCTGCTGCTTTCAGGCAGGGAATGTGCACAGGGAGAAATGAGTTCCTGGAAGCTGTCTCGCCTTTCTTTGGAAGCCTCTGTCTCCCCATACCTGTTCCACTTCAAGTGTTTGTCAAAAGCCTTCTGTAAAAGCCTGCAGTGATTGCCAGCGCAGGTGCTCGTGAAGCAGAAGTGCAAAATGCAGACTTGGGTGTGAGGCTGGGGGAAGGGAGCACGAGGCAGAGCCCTTCCTTCCCCACGCAGCCCTCCCCCAGCTCGACAGCCAGACCTGCTGCAGGGGAAGTTCCTGGCATTTTCCTTCCTCATGAAACTCAAACATTGTGCTTCTATCCAATTGCTTCTGAGAAGCTTGTGGTCAGAACAAGGAGGGTGGAAGAGGGCTGTTGTGTTTGGAGAGAGGCTAGACATGCTGCTGGCTGTTGTGAAGGTAGCATAGTCCATTGAAACTGGTCAGTGATAATGAATGAACTACAGACTGGACTTTAGTTCCCTCTCCTTGACAGTTCATCATAAATTTTAATTCCTGTTTAAACTTTTGTTTACTTTCTCATTGTTTTTTACCCATTTTATAATGCTTGTTTTCGTTAATCCTTTGCATATCTTAGTGAAAGAGAAATTATACTGGACAGAATAAATCTAGTCTGTTTTCCTCTCATACATTTTGCATTTCTTTATGAGGCTGAATAATCAACCTAGAGACAACCAGCTGTTGCTTATGTTAAAACAAACTCATTTTGCTTCCTATCAGATTACTTGAATTTTTTATTTGGATTTGCATAGAGGCATTGACATCCTCTTTGCATGTACTGAAACCCTTTAGTGACTTCATCATCATGGGCTTTTTGTCTTGTAAGCCTGGTGAAGGCTTTAAACAAAGGGTTTGACTGAATTTCAGGTTTTATTCAATGCTTCCACGTGGCATGTGCCAGCACAGCAATTACAGCTCTTCTGTGTTTTGAGCAAGAGTGGGCAGTCTTTTAATAATATTCATTTGAGTGGTAAAACAAAGGATTAGACACCAGAAGATTTGCTTAATAGCTCAACAGGAAGGTGAGGATTTCCTGGACTTTCAAAGAGGAAGTGTTTGAAATGGGCATCTTGTCAGTATTGGGAGATACTTAGCAGTTGCTTATTAGTACTAGAAGATAGAACTACAATCTGGGATAAGAAGCAGCACACAGTGGAACCACAGCCAGTTCAAATCATGCTGCAAAACCAGGTTTTTCGTATGTATCTCCTGAAATATTTTTTTTCTTTCCAAGTGAAAATGAAATCAGCTTCAGTTCTTAAAAAAGCCATTCTAGTGTTTTCTGCTTTCCTGGCATGTCTAGCATATTGATAGGGTCTGATTGGGAGAAAAGATATTTTTTGAAAAGCTGCTAAACGTAGTAAGCTTCTCTCCCCAGGCCCCTGCTGACAATTTATACCAAACATGTGTGTTTTCCTTTACTGTTTTATCATATTACAGCTCATTACCTCGCAATATTTTCCTTGTTTCTCTCAACAGGAGCATGAAAAAAGGTGCTGGAGTGTTGACTTTAACTTGATGGACCCTAAGCTATTGGCTTCAGGCTCTGATGATGCCAAAGGTACTATTTTATTTCAGTCTCTGTGCAGAAGACTTAGGCTCTGTGTATTCCCTTGGAAGAACAACAGTGTGCTATTTCAAGTAGCTGATTCCTCAGCTGCCGTCAGTTATTGTAGTTGTTGTGGTGATGTGTCAAGATATTACTGAACCATTTGGATCTTAGAGAAGGAGGGGCTTTGTTTGGAGTAAGATCTCTTGCTTCGCATTTTTTTTGTGTAATATACCCTCAGCTAACATTTTCCTGGACTCCAAACAAACCAAAATGTGTTTTAACATTAGTTAAACTTGTGGAGTTAAAGCCTGGGGGCCTTTCAAAAGAACAGCATGTATTTATGTTTCAAAAATGAGGCTGTCAGTAAAAAAGCAGCAGTTAAAAAACGCCTGCTGCTCTTTTACCTGTAGCTCTGCATATTGAAGACTGTGCTGAAGCTTCCTGCTTTCCAAGTGTGCCCTGTGTTTCCTGGAGCTTTAAGGAGTTGGATGGTGGATTGAGTAGGAGTGCTGGGAGCAGCTCTCAGCTTTCCACGCTCCAGGGTCTGTTTGACAAAGGACTTCTGGAGAATCCTTAGGCCAAGCCGTTTACCACAGGGTGGTAAAAAAATGTTCCTCTTCTAAGAAGAAACAGGAAGCTCCTGAAGAAGAGGGATAGCACTGAGCGAGGTGTAATATTCTTCATCCCTAATGAATGAGAGTTTTATCTATAATTTACAGCATCAAATCAGAGTTATTTAACAGCAAGAGCTTAAAAGTTCCTTTCCTAATCAGTGGGGATCAGCTCTCCCAGATGGGCTGATAGAGCTCTGGACAGAGCTCTTCATGATTTGCTTTGAAATGATAAATTAATATTCCATAAGTACTAAACCTTGTAAGCTGCTCCCCCCCTTCCAAAAAGCTTTTAACTGCTGTTCCAAAAGAAATGACTGTTCCTCAATTGCATTTGGCAATCACAGAATCATAGAATGGTTTGGATTGGAAGGGACCTTAAAGCTCATTTTTTTCCCACCCCCTGCCATGGGCAGGGACACCTCCCACTGTCCCAGGCTGCTCCAAGCCCCATCCTGTTGTATTGCACAAGTGTGGTTAGGTTATTGATATGTTATTGATGGGATTTGCGCTGGGAACGCTGTGTTGTACAAGTCTGGACTCGTCTCTCACCCGAGGTGGTGTTGTAACCCCTGAAACCAAACACCTTCACCTGGACCCTGCCTCTTCTCCCCATGTAAGCTGTGCCCTATTGGTGACGGGCTTCTGCCCCCTCCCCTTCCTCCCTGGGGGTTCAAAAGGAGCCCTCAGGAGGCCCCCGAGCTCTTCGCCTCCTGGATTTCGATGGAATAAAGATCTAAGAACGCTGTCCCGAGGAGAGGAGCGCCTTCTTTCTTTTACCTGGGTTCATTGACACGTGTTGCTCCCGGGGGTACTGAGCTAGCCTAGGACCCCCCAGGGACCACCACTGTGTCACCGTCCAGCCTGGCCTTGGGCACTGCCAGGGATCCAGGGGCAGCCTCAGCTTCTCTGGGCACCCCGTGCCAGGGCCTGCCCACCCTCCCAGCCAGGAATTCCTTCCCACTATCCCATCTAACCCTGCCTTCTGGCAGTATGAAGCCACTCTCCCTTGTCCTGTCACTACACTTCCCAACGCTGGTAATTCCCTTTACAGAACTTTAGTGATTATTTTATAGTTGTGGAGAGTTTTAAATGTTTTTGATACGCTTCCCCTTCCTTTTTTGGTGGAAGGCAGATGTGTTTTCTGTGTGCTTAATGCTGCACGAGTGAATATTCACCTTGTAAGTTAACAGCCTCTTCATCAGTGCTGCCCACTCTTGCCATGCATGTGGAAAGGCTGATCTGCCAGGTAGATCTGCATTTATTAGCATGTTAATGAGGTGTCCAGTTTTGCAAAGCTGAGCTGCAAGCAGAGCTTCTGTCTTCGGTTTAACAGTTCACTTCTTCAGTAATTGTCTCTAAAAGTGTACTGTTTACTTAGAAATTATTGTAATAAAGCCTGCAGATCCACATAACCTGCATTTCAATTCACAAAGGTCCTTTGAAGGTGTATTGGGGTTTTGATGGGTAAAACTGGGCTGGAACATTTTATCCTTTATTTTTACCATGACTTGCCTGTGATTTGCATATATAAAGAGCCCTTTAGAGACAAATGGAGTCTCAGCACAGATTTTAAAAGTCTTTGAGGTACAGAGCAATAGTAGCAAAATGTCCACATTAATGTTGTAGTGTCCATCTTCCATTTCAGTGACCACACTGAAAGGAGTGAATGTGGGGGAAAGGTACCACTTATGACAAGTGTCTTCATTTTAACCTACCTAATGTAAAATTTTGTTCCTCTGCTTATGTTCATGACTGTTTGGTTGAGTTCTGGTCAGTTTTAATACACAGTAATACATGTTTGGCCAGGTAAAGTATCTGGCAGGAAAGATCTTTTATCTACTCTTCCTGTCCTCTTTTATTTCTCTGCTTCTTTGAGGCCACACGGGGCTTTCTGGAGCTGATCTCATCGTTCTTCCCCACAAAGCACACAAGTATCACGTTTCCCTGTCAAGTGATCAGGACAAGCCAGCACAAAAAGGGACAGCTTTGCCAGTGGCACCCGCTTGCCTGGGTATCTGCCTGCCTGCCCTCGGTCTTTTCAGCTAATTCTGAAAGTAGGCATGCACTGGAGAAGGTGCTTATAAATGAAAAATCCTGGGCTTCACAGCTCTCTCTGCCAGGGCTCAGGTGCCTCGAAGGGGATGCTATCAGGGAGAAAAGTGATTCTCCTATAATCAGAAGCAGCATCCGTGGGACCCAGGTTCTTGCATTGTCCATCTTGTTAGATGGAGATAATCCAGAATATGCTTATTTGTGGAAGATCTTTCTTTCATAGCAGACAATGACATCATAAAGGCATTGTTGTACTTAAGATAACTGCCTTGTGTACAAACCCTTCACTTTTATCTGCAGTTGTTATGCCCTTCCCTTTTCAAAGGGGAAAGGTACTTGTGTATGTTTACAGGGACCCAAAGGGATACTCTAACTAGACAGCAGAGAGCAAAATTGGTGTTTACTAGTTCTACAAGCAGCTTGGGGAGAAAGCATGGTCTTAATTTAAATTTTTATGCACAATAATAATGGCAGGAGCTGTAGTCCTCATGTAAATAGTAAAGAGTGAATTTCTGCTCTTGGAGGAGAAAAGATTAATTTTGTGAAGGCAAAATGATGGCATCAAAGTACCAAGGCAGGGCTGGAGTTAATACACTTAGCTAATGACTTACAGGTGTCTGTTCTGTGTAGTTTTATGGCCATGGTGAAGTTAGCAAATGAGGGAGAGTGCACTATTTTGTGATGCTATGTGGGTAGAATTTGTCTTCACTGGGATAGGTGCCTTTTTGGGGGTGATCAAGTGTTTCTCTGCCCTGGCTTTGTTTTTGAAGCTCTCTGAAACTCAAGAAGATAGAAGGAGCACTAATAAATTCAACTGAAGAAAAGAGTCCTGGTTTTACATCTGTAGTTCCTTCATTATTCCTGGCTCAAAGTTGAGAGGTGGGATAGAACAGGAGCACCTGAGAGCTCTGAGTTTGTAGCAATAATTACTTTTCATTGTCTCATGGCAAGGAGGAATGCAGGCGTCTGTCTCACTCATCTAAGGAAAGTCATTTCCATGGTGCCTCAGTAAATGAGACACTGGTACTAGTCCTGCAGCTATTTTTTAATAGTGCCCCTGAATTCAGCAAGGCAACACAGATATGCAGAGTTGGCTTCATTTAAAAAGAAAAAAAAAAAAAAGGAAAGCCTTCTCCAGAGGGGACACAGCCTGAGAACTGCAGCTCATGGTCTGCTCCTCCAGCTTCCACAGGATTGTTTGGGACTTCGTTTTCGTTGCTGTTTCATTCCTTCAGCTTCTGTTGACTTGAGATGTAGGTATTTATTGCTCTCAAAATATCAAGCCGAACCTTCAGTTTGGTCATTTTTCTGGCTAAAAAATCCAGAGATTTTCCGGAGATTTGTGGGGTTGTTGGATTCATTTGGTGGGAATGCCTTGAAAAGGTCAAGATGATGTTCATAGTTACAATACTGACAAGAAAGTCTGTGTCTTGTGCAAGGAGTACCCTGCAGTCACTGCCTGCTGACAGTCATCAGTTTACACCACCTTCCTGACGCCCGCACGAGGCAGTGCATCCAAAATTTTGCCTAGCAGGACAATTCCGCAGCTTTCTCCTTCCTTAGGGATTCTGCTAATCTCTGCAAATGAATTTTCTGGTAGCAAGAGCCTATTCTTGGCTTAGAGCTTTTTCAGAGTGGCAGCAGGCTCTTCATCACGTGAGCAGATAAGAATTGCACAAGTGACAGGCTGGATGAAGCATCCTTCCTCTGTGTACCAACTGTGAACATCAACCCCTTCAGCTACTGTGGTACAGGCTTCTGCCTCTTTTAGTCAGTGTTTACACACCAAACTGATGCATGGAAAATTAATTTATAAACTTATGCATTTGATGTAAAGCTGCAACTAGAAAAAAAAAAATCTCAAAAAGACCTTAACAGTTTAAACTGAAAAAACTCTTCTGGAGGCATCTTTTTACTACTTTGATGAGGGGTAAGTATTTGGCCACATAAAGATGTCTCTCAGCAGCTGCAAAATGAGGAAAAATATGCTTTGAGAACATGTGTTTCAGAAATAGTCAATCTCAGATGGTTGCTTGTCTCATCAACACAATTCTAGATATTATCAAGACATCTGTGTGTTGCATAATTACTGCCTCAACCTCAGCAAAATTGATGAAAGCTATAGCAAATAAACTCTACCCTTATGCATTATGCTTTATTAACCTGTCAGTTCTTTTTAAAAAATAATGGGCAGTTCTAGGTAAAACTTGACATGTTTCATTATGTGTTGTTACGTGTCCCATCTATCCTTTTTATGGTACTGACTAAGATCTAATTGGAGCCCGGCGTATCTCACAGCAGTTAGATCACAGAAATTGCAGGCTCTAAGCTGCGCCTGTCAGTTGTAACGAATATTATCATGACTTTGAGCACACGGGTTGTCTCTTCACCAGATTAAATGGCTCAGCTTATGACCTGCAAGCTTGAATGAAGAAAGGAGCCAAGCTGAAACGGAGCCCTCAATTAGCTTTTGCTACAAAGCTGGGACCAGATGGCCATTTGTTTGTTTGGTTGGGGGGGGTCGAGGAGAGACTTGGCTGCTTTGGATGCAGCTTTAAATACCTGGCTGGAAGGTTTCAAGATAAGCCTGTGCTGTTTTAATGCTAGATTTGGGCAGAATATTGCTCTGAGCTTGAGGTCGTGTACCCACCCACACTCCTCAGGTTGAAGTGGTGTTGTCTGCTGACACTGTCCTCTTGTAAACATGTTTTATTTGCTTCTTATCTCATCCATAAACTTGATGGCCTTTAATGCCACCAGAACTTAGACTACTCATCTCTTGGTGTCTGTTCCTTTAAGCAAAATGTTAATTTCTTGTTTTGCAAAATTGTTCCCCTCTGCCCCCAAGTGCAGAACGTGGTGAAGAACTTTTATCATCCAGTCTTGCCTGGGAGAAGAGAGCTGCTTAAGCCATGCTTGCAAAGCTCCTGTTTCATTTAAAAACGTAGCCAGGTGTTTAGGACAAATATTATAGCTCTGATCAATGAGATTGGATTTTTTCTGAAAACCAACCTCAGGCTGGGTGCTGTTTTCATTGAATTTTACATAATGCTTCTGGGCAAATAAGAGTATGCCACTGGTGTTTGTATTTCTGCTGGTGTCTGTGTGTGCTGCTTTCTGATGGTTCCAGGCAGCTGCCAGATATGCACGCAGTGCTGTATTTACAGTGATTCCTGGGTGTGCTCTGAGCAGTGCTGTGCTTCCTCTATCCTTTTACAGTCAGAAACAGCCCAGTTTTGCTGCTTTCATTGCTTGCCATACTATCAAAAAGTGCATGAGAACCAACCTGCCAGTATTCCTCCTTTTCCTTCGTCTTCTAAAACATCCTTGGGTCATCCACTTGGAAACCTTGCTTCTTCAAAGCCCCTGGGAAGTGCTGACCAAGAGGAGCCCTCAGAGGGTGGGGGACACACCGTAAGGCTGCTGATCTCTCATCTACTGATCACAGTGGTTGCCAGCTTCCTGTTGTTTTGCCAGTTTTGCTCACTTCACCTCCAAAGTGATCCTTCAGTAGGAAGACTGGAGGACCTGTTGGCCACAGGTGTTCCCCCCGTGCAGCTCGAGGGGAACTCCTGAGGGGATTAACCCTTCCTGTAGCTCCTGCATGTTCAACGCTGGTTCCAGCTTGCTCTGCTTCCAGCCTCAGATTGTAATACTCAAGTACAGCTTGAGCCACTCATCAAGAAAAGAGGGAGGGGAGAATGTTTAAGTCTTTTCTGCCTTGTAGGCATCAGTGGGGCTTGATCTGCTTGAATCTGCTGCTGCGTTATCTGGGCTGAAGGCATGGTGTTGTTTAGCTTTTGATAATAAGATTAACTATGTGAGGGGCACCTGGCAGTCTTCATCTTAAGGTTACATGGTGCTTGAAGTGTTTCTGGCAGGTGGGGAAGGCTGTATTTTGAAAAGCCCTGGTGTTTTTTGTTGGTCATTCTCTGAAGCACTGGAGTGCTTGGGGGAAGAGCTCATTCTAGCACGTAGTTTAATCAGTGTTCATGTGGTAGTCTCACAGAACAGTAAAGTTCTTGTACCAAGGGATTATGGCATCATAGGAAGCCAGCATACTGATTTCTCTCCTGTCTGTGCCAGTTTCTCAAGAATAAAACAAGTTGTTCTCACTCACTGTGCATACAATTAGGTATATTTATTCTGTGCAGAGCAATTTTGCTGTGGAGCACGGAGTCCTTGCATCCCAGCACAGGGACAAGGAACAAAGAAGGATGTCAGCCTTCCTGTTCTTGGTTGTACGAATCTGCACTGCAGTAACCTTTAGCACTGAGATTGTAGCATGTGATTAGTCCCTTGCTGTGGTGGTCTCAGGTGTGTGGGATGGGGACTTTTGGCATCTCCTGTATGTATAGGGGTGGGCAGGATATTTACAATGTGGACTTGAGAATGTTCTTGAACTTACCAACCACCAGTGACAGCTGACCCTTTAGACTCACTAACATCTTAGCAACTGAGGCTTTCCAGAATCTTATTCATGAAATAACTAGATTTTAGGCCTTTCAGATGAAGTTCGTGCTTTTGTTGTTGTTTGTTTATTCATGTCTCTCTTTCCCTTTCTCTAGTGAAACTGTGGTCTACCAACTTGGACAACTCAGTCGCAAGCATTGAGGCCAAGGCTAACGTGTGTTGTGTCAAATTCAGCCCATCCTCTAGGTATCACCTAGCTTTCGGCTGTGCAGGTAGGTAAAAGGGATTTGGGGCAAGGGGATATTGTTTCTTTATTCCTTATTCCCCCCAAAGATGTGGCGCTGGCTGCTGTGCCCAAGACTGGAGTGTCTTTGCAGTTAAAATGTCTCCCAGTAGAACTTCTCGAGTGCCACGATACCCACAGTGATGTGTTGTCATCCCCCAGCCTGAGTTTTTCATTTGGGTGCCTCTATCAGATAAAAGGCAGGAGAACAAGTTGCCCAGTGTGTTTATTGAGACCTCTGAGGCAACCAGGCAGAGCTCGGCTGTGGGAGCCTCCATGTGTTAGCATGACGAGAGCTGCTCTCTCTGATTTATGATATTCTGTAAGTACTACAAAGCCGTACTGGGAATTTTAACTGGTTTTACCTGAAGCGTGCTCTAAAGCTGTGGCTGTGCATGTTCCCGTAGCTCCGACTGCACTCCCTGTGGGTGGGCTCATGTTTTCCTAGGCTGGGCCAAGATGGCTGTTAACGTTTTCATTTTTTTGAAGCAGTCAGTGGGGAAGGCATGACGAGCCTTTTATTCACTTAGATTAAACAGTTCTTGGTGATAATACAAAGATTTGAGAGCAGAGCAGGTGTCGCTTTGGGAGGAAGCTGTATTGTGCTATGCATAGAGTAAGGAAAACTCAGAGGTGCCTATAAATGTTTAACCGGCTCCGCATTTTCTTTCTCCTTGGGGAGTTTTAATGCACTTGTAACTAGTTGTTCTGGCAACATTTGTTCTCTCTGGACTCGAGGAGATACGCTGATCATTCTTGCAATCACTGGTTTGCCATTGCATTCAGGTGTTCTCATTTCCAGGCTGGTTCTGCTTTGCTTGTAACTCTTAGGAGATGCAAAAAATAAACTTGCATTTTGATGCGCTTCAAAAAGTGGATTCAAGCTGGAGTGTAAAATATTGACTTGCTTGACAGGCATCTTTCTGAAGTTTAGTGAATTACATGTAAAAATAGAGTTGAATGATGATGCCTACTAGCAGCATTTGAATGAGAGGGACTGTCTGGGAAAGGCTCTAGGGAAGGATGAGAGCACCAGCTCCAAATGGATCAGCCACTGATTGAAATATAGCTGTGAAAGCACCAGGAAACCAAGAATTCTTCTTGATAAATAGATAACTGCGATCCCTTGTCACCTGCAAGGCAGAGAGGGGGGGATAAGGCGCAGATAAATCGAGGGGGGCTTTTGGAGCTGGGGGGCATGTGGGGTTAGGAGGAGGTAGGAGTGTCTCCGTCCCCACACCCAGGTCCAGCAAACTGGGTTTGTCTTCAGCAAGTGTGTTGTGGAAGAAGCATTAGAAAGCCCTAAAAGTTTCATGGAGGTTTTAAAGGACTACATGTGTGTTTCTATGATTTAGAGGATGCTGAGGGGTAAAATGGTATCTGTACTGAAAGAAGTGTTTACATCTGCTTGATGTTTGGTAATTGAATCTCTAAATAAAAATTAAAATGGATATTTGATTGATATTATGATTGCTGAAACAATTACATGGGGTAATTGCACTGATGGAAATTCCTTCCCACAAAGGAATTCTAATTGGTCTTTCAGCCATAAATACATGTGGAAAAAATGGCATATTAAAAGAAATACTGGAATCTTGAAAGACATCATTTCTGAACTCCTAAAAAATAATCAGAGCAAAAAAAGAGTTAGTGTCTACTTTCATACTACATGTAGTAAAACAGTCATGTTTAATGTGTTATGATGGAGACAAAGGTTTTTCTTCTCCATCAGTTTCAGCTGGTCTTGCTTAATAATTTCATTTAGTCTGTGGAAAAAGGAATGTAACCTTTAAATAGCGTGAGTTGTCATATAGGCTGGAACATTAGTAAAGGAAGAGTCAAAGCTGGCTTCCTTGACTAGTACTGGAAAAAGAAAAATAAAAGCAGGGAACTGGGCACACTGACTCGACCACTCCTGTTTGCCCCCAGCAGGAATAAAAATGAGCAGTCCACAGCACTAAACACTAATCAGTGACCAGTGTAGTGGGCAATTTTAGAAAGCTGTCCTAGCCCTGCCTTGGCTTGCTCACATGCTAAGAGGATTTTCACATTTTGAAAACTGTTTCAATTACTTATTCAGTGATTTATTCAAGGATAGAAGAGCCAAGACTTCCTAGCATTTCATGCCCACACAGTCTTGTCTTGT
Source organism: Dryoscopus gambensis (assembly GCA_013389985.1). Classification (NCBI taxonomy): domain Eukaryota; kingdom Metazoa; phylum Chordata; class Aves; order Passeriformes; family Malaconotidae; genus Dryoscopus; species Dryoscopus gambensis. The sequence continues at coordinate 575,584 of WEIT01007088.1, read as the reverse complement.
ATTTAAACAGAAGTGCTGTTTCTGTACATGCTCTCATTTCATTTGCTGATTTGATGGCGCTTAATGCTAAATATGTGTCTGTATTTTTGTGTGTGTATATATATATATATATATCTATAGTTTAAGACTTGATGAGGTAAGCAATTCATAAAATGGTTAGGGAGGAAGTATTGGTACTTAATATTTGAGATATAAAAGGAAGAAGTAAACTGATTTAATATACTATTAATAAATTTCATGCACATTTCAGTTCCCTTTCTCTGTATGCAGAATAGCTCAAAGCCAGCATAACTTCTTTAAGCAATGTAATTTTGCCTGTAGGTCTAAATTTCTTCAGGGTTAATACTTTATTTTCTTTTACGGTTCTCTCTTAACCATCCATAAAGCTGGAGCATCTTTTCCTGAGATCCTGTTCTTTCACACCTTGCTTAAGAAAAGCTCTTCTCTGCCCTTCTGTATTGGTTTGGCACAGCCTGGTTTTGGGTGGCAGGGGGGCCACAAAGGTGGCTCCTGTGAGAAGCTGCTGGAAGCTTTCACCATGTCCAGCAGAGCCAATGGCTGATGGCTCTGAATATGGACACACTGCTGGCCATGGCTGGGCCAGTGAGAGAGGCTGGTAACGCCTCTGTGATGACATAGTTAAGAAGAAAACCAAAGTCACGTGTTTTTGCTTCTAGTCAGAGGAGAGGAGGAGGTGAGAACATGTGAGGGAAACAACATGGCAACA
>WEIT01007088.1:508751-566923 GCA_013389985.1 Dryoscopus gambensis | reverse complement strand
AAATACAAAATAAGGGCATTGTTCCAGTTCGCTGCTGAGGACCAGAGCGTTGCTTCTAGAAGAGATTGCTGAGACTTCCCCGGGGCTGCAGGAAATGGTTACTCAGAGAAAAACTGTTCACTGTGAAGGAAACTCCAGGTAAAAAGAGGAGGAAAAACCAAATGCATCAAATGAGTGGTTTTGTCTTAGTTTTAGAAACAAAGCGCTTGCAGTGTCTGCTGGAACAAAAAATTGTGGATACAAAGCCATATCCAGCAAACATTTTAATGTGCCTGTGATAATGGCTGTTGGGACAAATTTTTCTTGCTTTATTGGGGCTTTTTTGGAAGGGAAAGTACAAACAGGAAAAATAAAAAATCCCAGTTACCTCTACCTGCGCCGCAGTATTCTGTGGGGAGGCGTTGGGGTGAAATGGGTTGATTTCTGCTGTCTGCTCCTCGTGTGATTTGTCATGCTGCAGGAGGGGAAACAGCACACTGCATTCTTCAGCAAGATGCTCTGGATAGTTTCGTCTGCAAAGGTTCTTTGCTTCAGGCTGTATCAAACCCATTTTTAATCTCTTGCCTTTACAGTACGGGAAATGGTTTGTAAGGGCACTGATGTCAACTTACTGTTGTTGATGTTATCTAATTTCTTCTTCAGAAAATTCTTGTGCTAATTTTTAGTGCAGGGCTTCATTCCTGTGAATTCAAGTCCACTTTTTCCTGTCCCTAGTGTGTTGTCATCTCTTTTCTTTTCCTGAAGCATCTATTTCTTTTATGTAGTGGAAACTATCCCACTGTCTTCCCTCCCAGAAATGGTCTGTGATAGGCCAGCGCCTGCGCTGATCATATCCCATCCCAGTGTTACTCTCTCAAGTGAAATAAATCTCTTTATAGTGTTTTGTTGGCTTCAGCATTCTTTGTCAAATGCCACCTTGCATTTCTGTTGCTGTAATAAAGACCCTTTTTTTCATCCCCACACTCTCTTCTGCCCTGGAAGAGACCCAAGATTAAGAATAGCCTTTTTTTTTCCTTTTTGTTTTTTTGGGGGGTGGAGGGGTCGCTGCATGAAGTTTCACTTGTCTTGTTGAGTTGAGTTATTCCCAAAGATGGAATGTTCAGCTGTCCTATGTCCCTTGCTTCTCTCCAGAGCAAGACCCACGTATGGATGTTCAAACTGCGGCCTGCCTCTCTGCTGCAGTGAAGATTAAATCTCCACCCTAAACTTTGTGAACAAAGCCACCTCAGTCACATGAAGATCTGCAAGTACTGTTGTTTGGTATTACAGGCTTGGCAGCAGTTAAAATTCAGCAGTTCATTTTCTTTTTCACTAGTAAGAAAAAAAAAGTTGAATTAAAGGAGAACTAAGGTTGTGTGACAGTGCTTCATGCCACCCCCATCGTGTGGGCGTAGACAGACAAAACCTGAAACATCTGAGAAGCCAGAAACTTGTGCAGCAAAACACAGCCTAAACATTAGTGCTGTAATGCTGAGAGGTAGGCTAACGCCTTGCCTTTCATATGTCAGTAGCAAATAGCTTAAGCAAGTTTGTATTGAAAAAAAATTCTCCCTAATCCTTTGACATAAGAGCACTTCCAGGACAGCTGAGGGAAGAGTTTATAGAATTGTCTTTGGAAATGCTTGGAGCATGACTGAGTAGGACTCTTGAACACAATTATTTAACTGGGAGATTGAATTTAACTTTGCAGTTGTCCCATCCTTGACTGGGCAGTTGGACTGGCTGGATTTCAGAGGTCCCTTCCAACCTACAGTACTCCATGACTTTCAGGGCCCTTGAGCAAGAATGGATTTCTAACAGAAATTGCATTCTATATAGGATTAAGTTTCATTTGATAATTAAATTCTGAGTTGTCTTTCAACCAGCCTTTGATGCATTGCCTTGGCAGGGAGGCTCCATTTCCCAGTGTGCAGGTATGTAGAACATCCACGGGAGAAGTTCCATTTCTTTTATTAATGGCTTTTTAGTTAGTCTGTTGGTAACTGTGGAGCTTGGCTTTTGTAGGTTTCCTCTGGAATTCAAGGAAATGTGTTTTCAAGCATGTAATTTTCAAGGTCTGGGCTCTGATGGCAGCCTCTGCCTTGCCTCGGGTGTTTGAGAGAGCAGCCCTTGTTTACCCAGCCCTTGTTCAGGTTTCTCCAAGGTACCCGAAAGTGCCGTGTCATCTTCAGTGTACTGTACAGAAGTACAGTGATTCGAGTTTATTTTTAAATCAGGATGTTTTTCCTTTTTATCTCCTTCCTCCTTCTCCTCCCTAACAGAAGAAAAGTTTTTCCTTGTGAAAACTGAGGTTTCATGTGAGCCTCCTGATCCTGTTTCCATTTTTAGTCCAGCCAAAGACTTCACCTTTGTGGGTGCAAGCTTCCTTTTTTATAGCAAGAAATCACACTGAGCATAGACAAAAAAAGAGACTTTTGGTTAACCCATCTAAAGTTCTGTTGTTCTACCTCTTGTTGATCTATGTTCAGCAAATATTCACCAAGCTGGCTTATCCCCTCTTTCATGACATACCACTTAGGGAAACAACAGCAGGTGCTCTTTCCTTTTACCCAGAGACACTCAAAACAAGCTTTGATTTGAACCACTGTGCTCTGGACACTTGAAGGCAAAAGGATGTAGTTATGTTTTCCTGCTAAACAAGTTGCCTAGATACAATTCTCGGAGCCCTGAAAACTGACTGATCCTGCTTACATTTGGTATCCAGAGCAGAAGCGAGTGAAAGGGAAGATCAGTTTATGTAGGTAGATGTTTAAATATATATAATTGGATGCCAGCTAACCCCTTCAGTGTTTGAGTGATAGAGGCTTTCTCCAGGATCTCTGAAGTCATTTTTTTTAGCCAATGGAGATAAAACTGAAATGAAATGTTACAAAGTCATGTCTCTCCTCTTTCATTCTGATGAAAAGCATTTTGTGGGCTTGTTTCGTATCCTTTTATTTTGCTGTTCTTTTGCTTTCCCCAGGATAATCTAATTGGTGGTGAGCAGAAGTATCTTGCACCAAATTTGCTCTGACTCAGTTTGTCTTGTTAAACAAGTCATTTCAACACACCCCCTCAGACTATAAACGTCTCTTATTGTTACTGCTCATGCACAGAGTTCACTGGTGCAAAGAAGCCAGCCTTGATCCAAGCTTGAAGTTCATATGGAGGAAAACAGACAAATGAAGAAGATGGGGCAGTCATGAGCTGAGGACATGAGTTACTAGATGTAACAAACCAGACCATCATCATCAGAGAAGCACAAGAGCACATTAAAGATTACACTCCAGCCTCAGCTTCTGTTTCAGTACAAGACCTGTAGCACAGGGTGTGCAGGACTGCAGGCTGTAGCCAGAGCAGTAATGTATGAAATTATTTTGACCTTTAGGTTTGCTATTGGACTTTTTTTTTAATAAAATACAAGTCCAAAATGCACTTTAATCACAGAATGCTTCTGCCAGACCACTTAATTAACATCTGGCTGCCTACCTGACAGCTCTGCATTTGAATATGGGCATCTTCTTGTCCATGATATTCATCTGCTGTGGGACAAGGAGCACCACTTATGTTCTCAAGTCCGTGAGCACTGAGAAATCCAAGTAATGTCAAGGACTTATTTTTTTAATGGATCAATAATCTAAATATTGAGCAGTTGAGAAATGCGCATTTTTAAATGACTGAAATAAGAAAAATGGGCATTGATTCTCCAGCAATTTAGTTTTCCAGAGGAGAGCCACAGAACCTTTGTATGCAGCTCTTGGGACTTTCTAGTTGTTACATCCTTTGAATATAAAACTGTTGCATTGCAGGTAAATTTTTGTTTTGCTGTCCTTGGCTTGATATTCCTTCAAGTAAGTGGTTCTTGGTTGAAAAAAGCCTGGGGGGTCTTGTGAATTAGCTGATACTGATTAATGTTCATGGTAAGGGTGGGTGAAACATGACCTGGAAGATAAATGTTACCTGGAATTGCTGGGCAGCTGGAGAGCTGGGGATTGCTCTGCTCTCTGGTTTTTGTGTGTGGCTGCCTTGTGTGTGCTGGTACTCAGTGAGAGATAAAACTGCTGCTGTGCGATGCCCTGTCATAACCCTTGCTGCTCTTTGTGGAGCTGCTGCCCGTCGGGACACAGGAAGAGCTGTACAATAGGTAACAGCAGCTTTGTAAATTTTATTAACAAGTCTAGATGTAAGGAAAATCACTTTTGGCAAAACCAGACTTTGTCCTTTTCTTTCTTTTGTTTAAACAGCCAAAACTCCAAGATCAATCCCATTTTTCTAAACAACTTGGAGCTAAACTAAGATGCTGCTGGCTCCATTAGCAATTCCCAATTCTCTTACTTTAGAAATTCTTAAACCTGATTTCCTATGACTATGTAACCACATTGTCAACTTACTCACTGCATCCCCACCCCTGCAACCAGGCTGAATCCGAGAACTGAGACTGAGGAGGTGCCGATCCCTTCACCTTGTTCAGCACAAACCCATCCTTCTCCTTCGCCCTTTTGCTGCCAGCTGGAGTCGTGTGAATTTATGAGCAGCTGAGCAGTGAGGGATGCCATCCTTTGCTGACACGGGTTGTATTTACTGAAGAGGTGGCAAGATCTCTCAGGAGCTTGGAGAAGTCTGAATTCTTGATTAGTTGTCACTAGATGGCTCAAAGGTGAAAGCAGCAGTGTCTTCAGGGGAGTAAGCTGAGCGTAATGGAAAAGCACTATTTAAAAACTCAGCCTTGTGGTCAGAGACCTCTCAGCAGCACTGACAGAGCTTAGCTGCCCTTTTTGCCTTCTGAGACCGCTTAAAAATAAATGTATAAAAAATAAAATGACTTGCCAGGAAACATTTGAATTCAGAAAATGTAGCGGCAGATTTCTGTCGTGCTCAGCTTCTGCAGTGACATTGAACTAGACGAGAGTTGTTCTGGAGTGTTTAATTTGTTATGAAATATATACGTGTTCTTCCCCATTATTTCATAAATATTTAAATTAAGTCTGATTGCAGAAGAAAAGGTGAAGCAGGGAGCTGTTGCTGCCCAAGGGTTGGGCAGGCAGGAGGCTTTAACTCTGTAAATGTGAATTCCAAGATGAACTTGTTCTGAGTTTTCTGGCTGGGGTGGAAACTAGCTAAATTATGATATTAATGTTCATTTTGAGGAGCAAACAAGAAGCAAACAGCCCTGGTGTTGCTGGTTAGCAGTGGAGCATGCTCCATGGTCTGCCAGGGGTGCCGAGGGCAGGAGCCAGTGCCGGGATGTTGGATGAGCTTATAGGTGGAGTTCAGGAAGTGTTGGATTCCCCTCACTGCCCACTCCATTTCCCTTACCTTCAGCTGCCTCTTGGGAAAAACTCATTTTCTGAGCCTCCCAGAGCAACCTGCCACCTCACCTCGGACCTGCTGGTGTGCCAGGGATGCTGCCCATCCCAGACAATTTCAGCTCATCAAAGTCCACCAGGCAAGGCTTCTGCCGAGGTACCTGGGAGTTGTATTTTTCTCATTTAGCTTCACTTTGGGGCTCTCTACTTCCTCAGCAGATGGCATTTTTATCATGTTTTTTGCAAAGTCCATATGGCCTACAAGAGAGAGTATCTCTTTAATTGTAAAACATGACCACCTGTTCAGATTTTAATGAATGCAGTGAGCATTCGTCTTCATACATCTACTTAAAAATAGCTGCTTCACTTGAATTTTAAAAAACAAACAAAAAGCTAAAACTCAGTTGGGCACCAACACTTTGTCTGCTGAAATAATCAATTAATAATTAAGTGGCTAATTTTAGAACCCACTGGCCTGGCTGGTTCCCTCAGACCTGTTGTGATGAGAGCAGACAGTGATTGATTGCCCTGCCGATGCCGAGAGGCACGGCCGTGCTGGGGCCAGATGCTGGCAGGCTCGGAGCTGTTTACTGGGAGATTTGGAAGGTGAATGCAACTTCGTGGCTCTGCCCTGCAAACAGACTTGTCTGCCCTGCTATGGCTCTCTCCTCTCTGCACTGTTCCAGCTGCTCACATGCAGCCATCTGCAGGTATCCCTTTCCCTGCCTCCTGAAGGATAAAATCTGGTGCTCAAAAAGGTGCCCTAATGATGGGCCAGCGCTGAAACCGTATGCAAAAATAGACTTGAAAGGCTTATCCCCTAACTGATTCCTAATAAAAAGCCCTGCTAGAATCATTCTGCTCATTAAAATAGCAATTGCCAGTTAACTGTTTCATAGCTCCCACAGGTCTGCTGCATAGATGAAAAACTGTGGAGTTTCTTGGCTCCAGCTTTCAGAGAAAGACCAAGATGTCCAAAGCTTGTTAGAGTGTTAATGCTTAATTCAAAGTCCCTTAGAAAATTAACCCATTATTCAGTAAGCCTGTTGCAACATCATGTTGTTCTCCAGCTAATTAAAACACCCAAATGGTAGGAGCACAGTGGGATTTTGGTTGTTTGGAGGTTTAATATTTCAGAGGTGAAAAACACAGGAGCTGTTTGAAAGAGTGGTTGGGACACAGCAGCTTCATTGCTGATAGTAAGGGGGGCAGCAGCTGCTGGTTTCAACACAACAGAGTAATTTGGCAGTATAAATGGTGGAGAAAACTTGGTGTGGCTGCTTGGAGCATCTGCTTTTACACCTTGAGGAGGAAGAGAGCCAGAAGTCCTTACCCAGAGACACCTCTGAGCCGGTCATCTGCAGAGAGTAAAGTGCAGGAAGCAGTGAGAGGGGAAGGTGACTTGCCTGCCCACCTTGTTTTATTGAAGGTGTTTCTGACACAGCCCCACCGCGTCCTGCCATGGCCACAAATTAGCTCCTTCATCTGGGGAGGAGCTCCCCTTGCTGGTCTGATGGTGGTTGCAGTAGCTTGATTGATGTAAACCTAGTTACCACTCAAAGCACATGGGATTTTGAGGCGCTGGGTCTCTCAGCCATACAGAAGACAACACCCAGCTTTGAAACTCCATGTAAATACAAAAATTGGTGTAGCTATTGGCATTTAAATTCATTTCCTTGTAAGCTTTGTAATGAACTTCCGCCAGTGGGGCGTTATTTTGGTGGGAGGAGGGTCAGAGCAGTTTTCAGGTTTTTTCTGGGTATCACAAGTTGGCTCGGTGAGAGAGATGTCCAGCTTGGTTTCCATGTGTGGGGCCTTCCCTCCCTGTGCTTCCAGAATAGGAAGGGCTAATTAAATGAAATTCAGCATTAAATGCTGAAAGTTGGGAAGGGAGAAGCTTATTAACCTTGTTGAGCTGGCAGAATGCTGGGAGGGTGTTTGGGGCTCAGGTCTCACGAGGTTTTCTCTTCTTGTTTTTCTGTTTTCTTGGGAATTGACATTTAATTGTGCAGAAAAGAAAATGTATCACTAATTCTGCTGTGATCCCTTTTATATGGTTGTGGCACTGGGGCACATCTGTGAATTAAATCCTGAGATGAACTGGAATTTAATCTGTTCCTTCATTAGCAGAAATGCTAATTCTTTCTTGATTGATAATAAAGTCAGAGAAGAGAAGCAAAAAACAAATGTATGAAGGTTATCCATCCAGAAGCAACCATGACAAATGTAATCCTGCTTTTCCACAATCCAGTTTAAGTAGGAAGACTGAGGTTTTACCCTCGAGTTCTTCAGCAGTTTCCCAAGAGGGGACAGCTTGAGGAAGGGAAAGGAGGCTGCTGGCAATTAGAAATGGCTGTTGGAGTGGCTGGGCAGGGAGTTGAGAAGGCAGGCAGAAGAGGTGAGAGTCCTTTTAGCTGCTGCCTTGAACGTGGGTCTGACGGGTACATGGAGTTTGCAGGAGGACACGTGTACAGGCACACACATGTGAACGCACCTTTTTCCCTTCCTGACCCCTTGAAAGGAAGCGTGCACCCTTGCGGAGTGAATTTTGGGGCCGTTTTAGGAAGCCTGCCTAAACATTCTTTTGCTGTAGCGCCGACTGTTTATCCTAGATGGGGCTTGAAGTGAGACGTGGAAGCTGCAGGCAGGATTTTTGCTGTGGTTATTACAGGTCCCGCGCATCCTTCCCAGCTGATTAAATTTTGCCCCTTTTCTTCCTTGTCTCCAGATCACTGTGTTCACTACTATGACCTTCGCAACACTAAGCAGCCCATCATGGTGTTCAAAGGGCATCGCAAGGCGGTCTCCTATGCAAAATTTGTGAGCGGGGAAGAAATCGTCTCTGCGTAAGTGTTGCCTTTCATGTAGACTAAAAACTTGGTAGCCCTCGCTTCGCAGCGCTCTTCGGGGCTGTCGAGCACGTTCACCTGCGTGGGTGGCTGCTCTCACAGGCTGCTGTGCTTTTGGGAAGCAGATTGTTGCTTTTCTCTGAGTCAAAAATAGAAATTCGTTCCTGGTGTCACTTGGCTGTGCTGTGTCTTGTGGAGCTAAAATGCTGAAGAGGAATATGAAGACAACTAGACGTGGCTCCTGTCCGCAAGCCCTGACTTTGGGAAGCTGCAGGTGGACTTTCCTCCCACTGTATGCACTGAGGATGCTCCTGACCAGAGCTCTGTGGTAGAGAAAGCTGCTGGCAGAGCCCTGGGGATAATAATCTGCAGTAAAACACAGCTAATGAGTGACAGAAGTGATCAAATGGTACTGCTATGTATATGGTCTGAAGAGGAGGTTTAGCCACAGCCTGAGAGCAGCTCAAATAGGACTGACTGTTTGATCTGTTCTCTGGTAATTTATTATCTGCTCCGTGAAGGCCCTTTTTAAGGCTTATATTTGGGTTAGAAAGTAGACAAAGAGAAGCTGTGTTTCGTGGCTCTAATAGCATGCAGCTTTGCAGCCAGGGTAGACCATAAGATCTGCTGTGGAGGCCCTGAGGAGCAATATTCTCCAGCCTCTGCTCCGTTACATGGCCAGATGTGGCTGCCCCAAAGCCAGATGTGGCTGCCTCTCTTCTAGGCAGGTTTTCAATCACATGGGACAATGTGTCTGTCAGGTCACGTAGTGAAAATTGGGAATGGCTGGCTACAAGCCTCCTCAGTAAACCAGAGGTGAACCCCTCTTACCTAATGGGGAAGGCGGGGGGCTGCGGAGGGATCTTTGATCTCAGCACATCCCTGTCTAACACCTGAGGGCAGCAGGGATGGGTCACAGGTGCAGATCTAGTCCCAGGAAGTATGCCTGCTGCCTTGTGCTGGGCCAGTGGTTATCCAGCTTGGTTCTGTCCCATGATTTTACACAGTGAAACTGAGCGTTTTAAGGTATTCAGGCTGCAAGGGAGTTACTCTGAGCTGAGCTGCATAATGGAGGATTCCCTGGTGGCCTCTGGTACTGTTTATATTTAATCAGCTTCTCTCTTCTTACTTCTATTAACATTATAACTCTATAAGGCTGCAAATTCATATCTAGAACACAGAGAAAATTAAATTCAATGCTTTGAACCAAATCTCTGTTAGAGAAAGTGTTTAATAGAAACAGGAGGAGGCTGGGAATGTTTTACAGCCATAATCAAGTGGAGCATCATTTATGGGATGTTTTAGGACAGAATGGCCCTGTTCTGTTTGGGCCAGCATTCTGAGAAAGCATCTCCCAAAGATCTGAGAGGGTTATTGATAGAGCTGTTAGAGCTGTCAGACTTGGACAGGCAGCAACAGGGTGAGGGGTTCACCTACCTTCTTCTGTGTGAACAGGGGGAAACGTCAGAGCAGATTATTCTTCCTGTCCTTCCTTTTGCAAACTGAGTAGAGGCAACAGCAGTGGTGATTCTCAGAAATCAAGCACTGATTTAAGGAAAAATTATATGTGTATTCAGATTCTCTAGATTTCTAGCTAAAGCTGTTTTATGGATTGCATTGATTTTCTTTGCCTTGTAGAGTTAGGTTTTGACCTCAGGGGTGTTCAGAACAGCCTGGTATTTAGCACAACACATTGATTGCAGTGCTGATTTACAGAGAGACAGATTTAACACAGCAGCACATCCAAGATGGTTTTTTGGAGAGGATATGAAACCACGAGAGCACTGTAACACCACCAGGATCAATGGCCTTTTCTTCTCCTTGCAGTTCAAGGGTGGAAAACTTTCTTCTGTCACAGCGTGCTTATCATAAGCAATGTAAACATGGCTAGAGCTTGATGGGAATTCATTAACAGTTAAAAACTTTCCATTAGTAATAGACTTAAACGTTTTTATTTTAATGAAGACACCTAGTATGTATGCCAGTAAAATACAGAGGTTAAGTGCCTGTGGATCTGAGGTCTTCTTGATGGGTAGCTAGGAGCAGCAGCTGTCATAGGAATCTGACAGCTTGTGGACCAGGGATTAGTCTTTGGCTGCATTCTCCTGGCTGCAGAAAAGTTTAGTTTCCAGGCAACTCTGAAGCTTTTAAAAGCAGCATTTTAAAAACACAGCTGCCCTGATAGCACAGAAGGCACCTGCCTGTACTTGTGGGCCAAAAAAAAGCAGGAGTATACACCTTTTTGCCTTCTCTGAGCTGTTCCCCTGAGAGTAAGGACAAGGGAAGGGAGAGTGAGCAGCAGCCTAGGGCAGGGACAGGTGTGGGACAAGCACCAGGCAGAGAAGCTGAATGCTCTGGTTTGGGCCTCCCATCTCGACCTGGGGTTAGGAATGCACTCCTGCTTAAGTCACAGTTTTACAGATAAAATTCATACTTCCTTTCCGATCTGACCTCACACTAACTAATAACACTGACTAACAAATCTTGCTGCAGCTCCCTTATCGCTCCTTTGTCATTCCAGCTGTCATTGAGGACTGAGATAAGCTTTTTTGCAGGCTAGCACAAGGTGCACTTCTCCTCTTTGGCGCTATATTTTTAGGTAAATGGGGCAATAGTGTAGGGCCGATGTCTTACATCATTGGTAATATTTGATGGATGTTGTGTGATTTGCGTTTTTCCTTTCAGCTCTAAATATTCAGGGAGCAGCAAGGTTGCTGACATGACCTGTGTGGGGAGCATTGCCTGCTTCCCTCCCTCCCACCCGGGAGGCTGGCAGGCCCTGCTCCCAATCCCTTTACAATGCAGGGATCAGAACAGCACTGCCCCTTTCTTTAAAAAGGCTTCATGGGGCTTCAGTTCCACCGTGTCACCATTTGTTCCCCAACTCTGTATCCCAGTGAGTGCTAGAATACCAGAGCCATGTAAGCTGTGATTGCTAGGAAATAATGCCTGTGAAGTGAGAGATTGTGTTCATGTCTCTTCAGCTTTGGGGGAAGAAATTAATCCTATAGCTCCTGGAAATGTGGGATCTTCCTATTTGAGGTCTGCCAGGCAGCGAAGATTGCTAAGCCCAAAGGCAAAACGCTTTCTCACAGTAAACAGAAAAACATTTTGAAGGCAGGTATATTTGCATGTGGGGGAGCCATAGAAAACAACAATTGTGATTTAATCCCAACATATTTTGAATAGTAATATTTAACTTTCCCTGACAAGGTGAAAAAAGTAGAAGCTTGAGTTCTGTATCCATGCAGTCTCGATTACACATGAGAAAAACAGATTTAATTTTAACAGCAACTCTGAGCCCCCATAGGTTTTTCTGTGCTGCTGCTGTTTGGTATTGGGCGGGAGGAGGAGAACATGCTTCAGGGCTGCTGGGGAGTGAGGAGACTGCTTCCTACCCAAGCCCTGGAAAGATATGAATGAGAGTTGCAGCTGGCATGGGGAAGGGAACAGATTTTATCCATGCTGTAAAGGTTTAAAAAATAAATAACTTTGGTGCCTCCTGGATCTGTAAGGATCTGGAGGAGGCAGTGATAGCCCAAAGGCCATACAGTTCAGTGGAAGGCTCTGCAATTGATTGGAGAAAGGAAGAGTAATACTTCAGGGAAGTTTTTATTCAAACGTGTAATGTGTTTTGACAAGCTTTTAAAGTAAGGTGATACCTTTCTGAGCTCAAGCTGAGCTGCACATGATTGAAAGTGGGATAAATCTCCTGTTGTGCGCTAAGGCTTCCTACATTTACATTGTCACTGGAGCGTTGAGGAGCAGGGTGGCCAGGGAGGAGTTCCTGCCACATGGCAGCAGGGTGAATTGAAGTATTGCTTTCAGGTCAACAGACAGTCAGCTGAAGCTGTGGAACGTAGGGAAGCCTCACTGCTTGCGCTCCTTCAAGGGTCACATCAACGAGAAGAACTTCGTAGGGCTGGCGTCCAACGGAGACTACATTGCCTGTGGTGAGTAGGGCAGCCCCCCTGCCACACTGATGGGATTTCTCAGAGCTGGGGCCTCACCGGTTGCAAAGCACACCAGCACCTGTGCTATACAGCTGCATGAGCTTTTTAATAGAAAATTTTCTAAATTTCCACCCTCCTTCCCCTCCAGGGAATGGCCTTAGCAGACCTGACTTAAGGGGGCCTATAGATTGTTTTCGTCCATTGCAGATGAGTTGTTTGTGCATGATGATTCAGGCTTGCTGTCATCAAAATCAACTACTAATGTCGTTGCTCTTGATATAATTTATGTCTTTCAAGATTAACAATTGGCACATCCTCATGCATCACCAGTAGCCTGGGCCACACGAGGATCCAGTACTTGTCACTTAGTGTGGCGTTCTGCGTGGTGAAGCAATAGAGCCCTCCTCACAAGCAGCTCCTTGGAAGACTGACTCATTAGCTACCCCTTGGCTGCTCCTGTCCTCTCCCTGCTTCAGTCAGACGGTTGGAGCTCTGTAAATCCACAGCTCCGGGTGGGAAGGCAGTGACAGGCTGATGGCTGTGGGATGAACAGGACAGCTGTGCCAGCACTGAAGGGAGGACCTTAGCTTGTGTGTTCTCTGATCTCTGTGCAGCTTGCAAGGCAGAAATTGGGATGGATTTCTAAATAAAGCCTGTGCAGTCTAGTCTCTCTCGCTTAAGCCTCCACAGACCAAATTGTCATACTTGATTATGGCAGGCCAAATTTTGATAGTGCTACCTGCCTTTGAGCTGTGGCTCTGAGCAGGCTGGATGTAGCAGCGATTCCTGTGGTAGTTCAGATGCTCTGCTCAAAATGCTCTGCCCTGAGGAAGTTGTGGAGGGGTCTTGGGATCCTGTAAGTTTTGCAGGTATCCTGCATGCTGCAGTTGTTTTGTAATAAAACCGTGTCCTTTATTAAGTGTGATGGAAGTTTGCTGTGGAGCACTTCCAGCTTCCAGGGCACCATGAGCACGACAACAACTACGAGGAAATGTCTGGGCTTGTCTTAAGCAATGGAAGAGCTAAGAACCCTTATTTCTGTTTGTCTTACCAGAACCTAATCTTGTATGCTTATATTTTTTCATTTGTAGGAAGTGAAAATAATTCCCTTTACTTGTACTATAAGGGCCTCTCAAAGACACTGCTGACGTTCAAGTTTGATACAGTCAAAAGTGTCCTGGACAAGGACCGGAAAGAAGATGACACAAATGAGTTTGTGAGCGCTGTGTGCTGGAGGGCACTTCCAGATGGGGTAAGCTTTCTTCTCCTTTCTGCAGAAGGAGGGCCTCCTGCTTTCTCACAAAATAGCCTTGCTGAGGGTTTGACTGCAATTGGTATTTTCCTGTTCATGGGAAAATTAAGGGTATTTGCAGGTCGTTGTGAGAAGCCTGATGATTTGCAGCGTAACTGAAATGCTGGGGAAGAAGAGACTGCTGTGATCTTAACTCTTCCACCTGGGTGTTCAAACTCCTCTGTATGGCATCCGAAGTCCCAAAAGCAGCATTGTATTTCTGGCACTTGATGGTTTTTGGGGGTGCATTAGTGGGGTTTTTGTTGCTTTTATGACAGCGCCTGCAGATACTCATTGTGGAGCCTTGTCTCAACATTGCTGTGTCTGGGTTTGCTCACTGGAACACAGCCTTTGTGTTCAGATGAGCAGATAAGTAAAGGAGGTGAGTGCAGGCTGCAGTCACCTCGGTGACTGTTCCAGCGACACTGAATTCACATCCCTGGCACGTGTACTAATGTGGCAGGCAGACCTGATGCAGCTTTTGTGAGTGTGGCCTTTCAGAAGGGGGCTGCTCTGGACAACAGAATGCTGCTTTTGAATTCAGAGTGCTCTTGAAAAGCTTGCATAAACAAAATGGAGCAAGTAACTCTTGTATGTTCAAGGTTTGCAGATCAGATACTTACTGGGCCTGTTGGGAGGGGGCAAAAAGGAGTTGATCTTAAATGCAGTCTTCCAAGTAGCTGAAGTCAAGTGTTGCCTAAGGGCTGTCCTGAGATGCTGCATTCACAAAGGCAGCCCTTTGGAAGGGTAACTTCTACCAGTCTGCTTTCTGCATGTGCAGACACTGCCCCAACAAGCGTGATTCAGTTGTCACTGACACAATCTCACTTTGGATGGACACTTCTGAGGCAAAACAAAAATAGACCCCCATGTCTGGAACTGCCCTTTGTGTTTAAAAGTAAGAAGTGGGCTGTTGTGGTTTGAACAGGGGGCATGAGAGTCAATGATATAGGATCACCAGCTTCTTTCTGGCTGGGAATTTAGGAGGGCTTGCTATACCACGTGTCTCAGGTGAAGAGCGGCTGTTGTAAGTTTGGTAATTTGTCTTTCTGCTGGATAAAAACATACTGTGGGAACCTGTGTATCCTGAAATGCCCCTCCTTGAACTGCCTTCACTTCAGTGTTTGGATTGTCTTGCCCACCGCTTCTACAGGCAATAACAGAGATGCCTCACCCCTGGGGTTCTGTCTGTTGCCATCCACTCCTTAGCAGTCTTTTCTCTGATAAATGTACTCTGATAGACCTTCTGCTTAAGTGCCTGAGAAACTTCTAAGCAGTCACCAAGGGCTGACAAGCAATTCTTCATAATCAGGATGAAAAATATTATACAAAAATGTAGTAGTTAAATCAGGCCCGTCAAGATCTCACCAAATAATGTTCAGGCTTCACTCCATTAAGCAGCATTCAGAATCCATGCTGTTCTGGTCTTTTTTTCTTCCTCTAGCATTCATCTGCTTTTCCCTGGGCTGCCTCTAAATGAGCCTGTTTCTCCTGTGGCAGCCCCTGTACCTGGCTCTAGCTTTTAAAGAGAGCAGCAAAAAGCTGCCTGCGAGTGGTTTTGCCTCTGCCTGTGGTACACACCAAGCAAGCAGCCTCGCTTGCTTCTGCCAAGAGGCCTCAGTGTTTCCTTGCACCATATCTTTTCACTGATCCAGCTGCACATTCCTCTTCCCTTCTACTGGTGCAGCAGTCCTCTCTGACCTAATTGAGACTTTGCTCATGTACTTAGGAAATTAAATTACTGCACAGCCAAAGGACAGTTATGTCCACGAAGTCTTACTCAAATGATGAAACTCTCCTATTCTCCATTTTGTTTAATGTTTCTTTAAGTTGTCATGATTTTCTTTCAAATGAGCTTCGCATAGACAGGCTTCCCTAGAAGCTGACATTTTTTTTTCTGATGCTTGGCTGAACCAGAGAAGGCTTGTGCCTCATAGTGCTGTCAGCATCTGCAGGATTCGGGGAGCCCACAGCCTATTTCCAGCTTAATTACAATTTTGATTCTGAGTGAGTCACTCTGCCTTAGTTTCCTAGTTGTAAGAATTGCCCCACGTACCTCACCGCTGGCTGTGATCCCGCCTCTCTGCTGCGGGACCTGGCTGTGATCCCGCCTCTCTCCTGAGGGAGCTGGCTGTGATTCCGCCTCTCTGCTGCGGGACCCGGCTGTGATCCCGCCTCTCTCCTGAGGGACCTGGGTGTGATCCCGCCTCTCTCCTGAGGGACCTGGGTGTGATCCCGCCTCTCTCCTGAGGGAGCTGGCTGTGATCCCGCCTCTCTGCTGAGGGACCCAGCTGTGATCCCGCCTCTCTCCTGAGGGACCTGGGTGTGATCCCGCCTCTCTCCTGAGGNGGGAGCTGGCTGTGATCCCGCCTCTCTGCTGCGGGAGCTGGCTGTGATCCCGCCTCTCTGCTGAGGGACCCAGCTGTGATCCCGCCTCTCTGCTGCGGGACCTGGGTGTGATCCCGCCTCTCTGCTGGGACCGTGCGTGCAGAAGCAGTTCCAGGCCAGCTGCCGTGCGAGCCCAGCCCGGGCTGGGAAACCTGCCCCAGATCCACCGGCAGCACAGCGAGCGAGTTCTGGAGTGCTGTGGGAACATTGCTCTCCGTTCCTTGCTGGGCTGGTGCAAAGCATCTCGTGTGGTTATTTATTTTCCTTTGAATGGTTTGTTTTGTTTCCCCCTCCCGAAATGTATGGTGTATTCCTAAGGTGTAACCCGGCCTTTGATCCCTCCCCTGTGAGCTTTTCATTGGCTCAAGTATTGGGCCTGCGGGCCCTTCGAAACTGTGATAAGGGAATGCTGGTAGGCACCACGCTCTATTTCTGCTTGGATCTTTTCCCCTTCCCCCTTTCCTCTCCCTTTTCCCCTTCCCCCCCTTGCCAGCGCTGGACCTGAAAAATAAACCCCTCCTGCCTTCCCGATCAAGGAGATGCTGTGTTTCTCTCACGGCTTGCTGCTGCCTGCAGAGGCAGAGCCCAGAGACGCTCTGGAAGCCCCGGTGAGCTGCTGCAGCCCCTTCTTTCTGCAGACCCACAGGGAATGTTGCCCCAGGACTCCTGCCATCGCTGGCTGGCAGAGAGATGGGCAGGGGTCACAGCAACAATCTCACTCGTCTCCATGCTGTGGTCACTGCGCAGCATCTTCACCTTGTTCCTGAGGGGTGGGAGGTGCCGGCACCACCTTTCCCCAGTGGAGCAGACACTTGGTTTCCATACAGTGCTGTTCTCAAGGATTGTTCTTTAATTAACCTTTTGAGATGAGATGAGTAAGTTTCAGATCTGTCAGTTATCTTGGGAAGCATGAGTACATGTACTCCTTCACTTCATGCACTTAAGTGCAAAATCTCAGATCCTAATTAAAACTTGACTAAAACTTTCAGAATAAATGTCATTGATTCTTTCTTAAATCTATTTTTATGTAATTCAGGCTTTTACTTCCTCCTGAGCCTAAGTCAAGCTGTGCCAGCAGCCCTTGCCAGAACCCATCTTTTCATTTTTTCCCTTCTGTGTTGCTTTTTCTTTATTTACAAAGATGCAGAGACCTTTTTTCTGGGGCTGTCACCTTTCCAACTCAAAGGTCCAGCAGCTCCTTCTTTTTACCTATATCAAAGCCATAATGGGGAAGAGAAATTATTCTCCCTAAGTGCTTATTAGCATTTTGCACCAGGTTTACTCACTTTTCAGTTCATAAAAGTGTTTAGAAATAAGCAGTAGCTTGTAGGTTAGTTGTTCTGTCAGACTCTTTGGAAAAAAAACAGGCAAACAAAAAGCCTCCCAGCAGGCTGACTATGAAGCAAACCTCTGATTCTCATAGAGCTGTGTTTTGGACAAAGGCAGATAGGCTGTTGGCTATTTTTTAAGTAGCACCTACTTATTGTTTGTGGGGAAAACCATTTCTCCCTTCTTGTTTTATGCTAGAAGCTGATCGGTATTTAAAAGAAGAGAAAGCTTCAGGATACTTTTGGCCTAAATGACTTGATAAACATGAGTTAGACATGGAGATGCTTTTCAGAACATTCCCTGGGCCAAATCCTTTAATTTCCCAAGTCAAGGATTTTATAATCCATTTTAAGCAGCTTGATTTGAATCAAGAATCCAGCCTTGAGATTGAAAACAACAGTCTTCTGTTTTAGTAGCATGTAAACAGGAGATGCTCTTGAATACAGGGATGCTCTTGCTTAGGGAAAGGAAATTATAGGAGTGGTAGTACCTCAATGCATTTAAGTGGGTGGAGATGCCTTATGTGTCTTGGAAGGGTCACTGCAGTTATGACTGGATCGTAGCTAGAGGAGATTGGTTTGTGCTTTGCTTTCCCTTATGTGTCCTGCAGGATGTTTTCCCCTTCCCTAAAGGGGACACCTATTGTTTGGACTTGCTCTGCCCTCTTGCAGAGTTTATGTGCCTCATACATGCTGTGTTAAATGATTGCACCTCAAGTAGCCCTTTCGCCAGGCACAGTTAGTGTTTCTCAGAAAGAAGCTGCTGAAAGAGAGACCAAGGCTGAACCTGCTCCCAGGGCAGCAGAAAGGTATTTCAGCTGAACACAGAAGTAATTTGATTATGTAGATTAAGCATGGCTCAATCTATCATAATCACTGCAAAGAAACCATTTAATTTTGTACCTGTTTGCACAAGTATTCATTACTGCTGATAAGCAGGTTACCAGGGAAGGATTTCACAAGCAGAAATGTCGAGGCTTTGATACCAGTGAGGAGATGCAGATAAGAACAGGAGAAAGCCATGCAAATTAGCTTAGGTGAAGCTTTATGTACATTTTTTTCTTTTGGAGGAGTAAAGAAGGGAAATCCAGTAAGAAGAGTGCTGCAGTCTTTAACCAAAGAGCAGGTGAGTGGTGGGATGTCCTGGATGGGTGCAGAGGTCTGCTGGGAGGAAGGCTGCCAGTGGTAGGAAAGCATCTCCTCAAAGCCTGAGTAGAAATCCATGTATGTGTTTCCTCACTTCATCACTCCTCCCGAGTCATTTAAATTCACGGGTGTCTCAAAGCAGTCATCTAACCCTGGGTGAGAGAAGGCAGCTCTGGGACTCCAGGCTTCAGGTTGGCTTTGGGCATTGCCCTATGATGGAAGTATCTTCATAATGAGCCCTGCATGTCTGAACTTCTCTTTGTTCATCTACGAGGATGAAATATTCCCTTCGAATAGGTTTTTGGTGCATCTTTTTGGAAAACAAGCTTTTCTTCTGTTTATTTTTCCTTTCTTCTGAACATTCAGCTTTGTTTCTTAATGATGTCTGGCTTGGATTCTTTAAATAGAAACCTGTAATTGTAGCAGTGTAAGTTGGTCACTTAATAGGGCTGCAGTCTTGTTCACTGATGAAAAGTAGCCATCCTTTGTTTCCCAGTAGCCTTATAAATGGTACACAGTGTACACAGGAGCTAGTCAGGGCCTCTTGTAATTTACAATCAGCAAATTGGCTCCCTTCACAGGAATTAATTTAGCCAATACAAATTATTTCGGGAAGTGATTCATTGCCACTTTAAAGCGCTAATTAATTTGGGTGACTTATGAACATTAAAAATGAAACCTCCTTTGTCATTCCCAAGTAACCGAATGCTAATTCAGTGTCATCCTTAAGTAACTTGTATCAGCTGTACCTATATCTCTTGTAGCTTGAAGTATAAATTCCAGTGGGATTTTGGGGGGAAGACAAGTAGCACTTGATACTTCATTGTTTCTCTTTGCTGCTGAAATTTTAAAGTCTTAAAATTGGTGAGAATTTTGACTTGCAGCTTCAGCTCTGTGGTGCTTTATTTTTACAGCATCCTCAACTTACCTGTTCAGATGTCAGGAAATACCTAGGTAGAAACCTAAAGCTTAGGAGATAAATGCCTGCCTGGAGTGATCAGACCCCAGCCATCCCCTGCCTGCCTCCGATACCAGCTGTGCCACAGGTCGCAGCATGAGGTATTTTGTGGAAGGGCATCTGCTGTTTTCTGACTCATCCTTTCATTCCTAGACCAGGGCTGGCCTGTAGCATTTGTGTGCAGCATCTCCCAAGCTAGAATCCTTGCAGGCTATCCTCCAGTGCAGTCCCACACCACTGCTTCATGCTGGAAACACAGAGGCCTTCATCTTCATTCTTGTGCTTGAAATGCACAGCAGTTTATGGAAGGCTGAGGATGATCAGCTTCTACAAAACGCAAGATGTGGCTTTGATCAGGTTTATTCTACTGGTTTTTTCTCCCCCACCTGAAAATCTTCAAAGGTTTTTCTCCCTCCTGTGAAAGCTGTCTAATCCCCACAGCCTGCGTGCTGCAAGGCTCACAGCTGTCTGTGTGATGGCTTCCCACTCCCCTTGACATGCCCTCTGCTCTCTGGCCACTGGCAATGCTTTAAACGCAGAGTTTTGCTTTGGCTTTTATTTTGCGCTTTCCTTAGGTAGTAAATGTTTTTGATTTCTCTTCCATCTACCTTCTTCATGTCTACTGCTCCCTTACTCATTTGAAAATCTAAAATTTTCTTTAAAAGCAAATGGAAACCAGAAGATACGTCATACATGCTTGATTTTTCCCCCTCCCCCTGCCCCAGATTTTAGCATATTGGTTACCTGTACCAACACACACTCTATATATTGGTTTGTGTGCTGCTTGAAAACTACTTCCTTATGCAGAATAATTTCTACTTGCAGATAAAAGGTGGCACAAGGTGAGTACGTATGATCCTTTGTGCTGAACATGCTCATATCCTTTCATATCCATATCTCTTCAGATGCTCTATTTTGGGCTCTATTTTTTTCTGTGGTTAAGGAGAATTAATTAAAAAATACTCAGGTGACTGACAATATTTTTTTCCTTGTCAAAAACCTTGGAGTCAAAATGTGGAGAACTTTGTGGGGGGGAAAAAATCATACTCTTACTATTAACAGTTTGTGCATTATATTGAAATCTCAATCTGTTGACACCTTGATCCATGTGAAAGACCATCTTGATAATGTGATTATGCAAATGACCAGTTTTATGAGGAAGTGTTTAATTTTGAGTGTTCTGTAGAAGACGAAAAGCACTGGTAAATGTTCTTTCCTTACTTTCTCCTCCCTGGTTGCAGCATCCCCGCTGAGCTTCCTCCCAGTGAGGACACGACGGCGCCACTGCTGCCGGGGTGAAGGGAGCCAGGAGATTCCCTGGTAACCCAGCCTCTGTCCACTGTGTTCCTCCTGCCTGGGGTGTTTGGGGGCAAAACCTGTGCGGGTGGCTTAGCCTGATTCTAAGCTGCAGCCCACTGGGTGGCACCCTGAAGATTGTTCTTCCCCTTGGTCTGGAAAGTTCTGTTAAGTTCTGTTCTTCATCGGTTTTGTGTTACAGTCCCTGCCTCCCAAACTCCCTCATTGGATTGCATCCCTGCTGTGCCCTCCCCTTTACCTGTTCCCCATTGTTCCTCTTCTGTTACCGCCCCCCTTGAAAAAGGAGCTCCCCGCCCCTCTCGGGGCCAGTCTAGTTCCTGAATTCGCCAGTCTAGTTCCTGAATTCGTCGAATTAAAAGCATCTTGGACTGAGTCCTTTCTGCCTCCTTTGTTCTTGGGGAACGTTTTTGCCCTAGATCAGGCTACCTGGTGCGAGCCGCCCAAAGAGGGAAAAAAGCGCATTTCCCACCCAGCTCTGAGATTCTCCGTTGCGTTTCCTCTGCTGCCTATTGAGCGGCGAGGACGCTTTGGAGACGCTGCCGCGCTGCCTCTGCCTTGTGAGCTCGGCCAGGGAAAAACCCGGAAAGCGTTCAAAAACCTGTTATTGCGCCGTTACCGTTGCTGTTTTGGGGCTCAGGGTGGCACAGCAGCGTGGCTGGCACATCAGTACCTGGGCTGACTCCTTTCCAACAGGCAGGGCAGCTGCCCATGCCACCGCTGGGGACACGGGCTGAGTCTGGCACTTTTGTTCCTCTCTGGAAGTTCAGGTCCCCTGCGGTACTGCAGCACGCTGATAGCACTGTAGCTTCTATTTTAAGAATAGCTTCTTCAAGAAATGTAGGTGGCTCGGGTTTTTCTTCTTTGTTGGTTTTAACTTTACATTTGCAAACTCAGTTTCTCTCCTTCTGCAAGGTGAGGCACTTTTTTTTTTTTCCTTGCATAATCACAGAAAATTGCCACGGGGTCAATGTTGTCTTGAAGTGGAGGCAGATGAAAGTCCACCCTGGTTCCTGAATGAAGACAGTATTTACTCCTTCAGACTTTTACAGATGATATTTGCTCACCAGTGCATCTCTTCTAATGCCAAGAGGAGTAGAGAGCGTGCTGTAGATAGGACTGAGGTCCTTCTTACGGGAGTCATCTTTCCTAGACTGAGTGAATGACATAGCGGCCGACACAACTGAGTGCTGTTGACATTACAGTTCCAGTAGCTGATCCCAGTGGTGCAGCTGTAGAGATAATGGATTGCAGATCAGTGCTGGTGCAAGCAGAGGTCTGAGCAGGCTCTTGCTGTTTCCTAAGCTTTAAAACATAAGAGCATCCCCTTGCAATTGCAGATCATATTGCTGTGTTACACACAGTGAGCTGGGGATGCAAAGAAGTCTCTCTGTAGCTGTTGTTAGACTTCTAAGTGGATGTTTTTCTCCTGTGGGCACTCAGCTGCTTTAGTAACCATCAATTCTTTATTCAAGTATCAGTTTTATGACAGATGAACCGAAGTCAGGAATTCACATGGAACCTGGACTTCATTCCTGACTCCATCCTCAGCTTGCTCCTGAACCATAATGTTGCAAGGTGCAACAGGATGTATCGTGTGGCCCTTGTATAAGCTATGTCCCAAACAGCACAGCCTCACAGAGAATTATTTGTGTTGCTTATACTGGAGTGGAGAGGAAAAAAAGAGCGGGTTCGTATTCAGAAATCGCTTGCTTTTAATAAATGATTGGACAGCTGTATTCCCTTTCCACCCAGTCTCGGCAGTGCTGCTGTTGGGCCCCCTTGTCTGGACTCTGATACGTACCCTGTTGGGCTCTAAAGCCACTGATTAAATAATTGTGTAGGCTGTTGTTAGGTTTGGGGGGTTTTCAGATGATGCCTGGAAAGCTATTTATCAGGAATTGTAAGCTTCTCTCTTACCACACCTCATCTTAGCAATGTGCCTTTGTCCCGTGGCGTTTCAGCTGCTGCGGGAATTAGAGGTGGCAGGTGTGCTTTCTCTGCCCTCCTACAACTCTTAGCTTTGGGCAGGAAGGCTCATTGTTTGTATTTTTGGGGGAGTCTTACAATCACAGAATCCTGGAGTAGTTTCAGTTGGAAGGCACATTAGAGACCATCAGTAAATATGAACACCTTCCGTGAGAGCAGGTTGTTCAAAGTCCCGTCCAGCCTGGCCTTGACCACTCCCAGGGATGGGGCTTCCACCACATCTCTGGACAATCTGTGCCAGTGCCTCACCACCCTCAGTGTAAAAAAAACTTCTTCATGATATCTGTTCTAAACTGACCCTCTTTCAGTTTAAAACGGTTCGCCCTTGTCCTGTTGCAACAGGCCCTACTAAAAAGTTTGTCCTCGTTCTTAGAGGTTCCTTTTGAGTACTGGAAGGCTGCAATAAAATCTCCCTGGAGCCTTCTCCAGGCCCAACAACCCCACCTGTCCTCACAGGAGAGGTGTTCCACCCCTCTAATCAGCTTTGTGCCCCCCTCTGGCCCCAGTGTACATTATGTGTAGTGTCCTGGAGCAGAGCCCCCTGAAGGCAGTAGGTCACAGCAGGCTCCTGGCAAGTTCTGTAGCTACTGAGCCAATATTGCCTGATCTTGAGCTCTGACTAAATCCTCACAGCTCTGAGTCAGAGCATCTCCTACACGAGCAGCCTTTGCTTCACTTTCCACTGCTAGGCTCACGCTGGCTTTTTGCTGTGTGAAGTGCCATCTGCTGAAGTCCCTGGCTGGCACAAAGTGCAGTGAGATGAGGTCTGAGTGCCGGGAGCCGCTATCAGTCGGGCAGCGTTCAGTGTGCTGCAAAGCAGATGAAGGGGTCGGTGAAGAAAGGAGCTGCAGGGGTAGAGCTGTGTGTCCCAACACCTACTGCTAAAGGAGGACTTTGGTTTCAGAGCAGCAAGACCAAAGCAAGAATGAGGTAGGCTTTGAAATGCCATTGGCACTGGGCTAACTGCTGCCTTTGAAGACAGCTTCCATGCAGATGCAGAATTCCCCCACAAGGATGGTGGTCTGCTGTCACTGCTGCTTGAATTTGGTTTACAACCTCGTTCCCTCTAACAAGGGACACTGCTTCAATTAAAGTCAAAACAACCTCACAATATTGTGTTTTTCTCCCCCTCCCCTCCCCCATTCTTCAGTGCTAATATCGATGGCAAGTCCTGCCAGGCCACCACCATTCAGCAGTCACAATTCATGAGCTGCATCAACCTTTTGCTCTAGCACTCCTAATTAAGCAATTTTAATGACAGGATTTAATGTTTTACAGAGTCTAAATGAAGTGGAAAAAATATGAACTGATTTTTTTTTCCTTTCCAGCACAAGATTTTGATCAGATAATTTAACCTCTGGGTGAAATGGAAGTAGGAGCATTTATGCATAGGTGGTTTTCTCTGCAAAAGCTTTACTTTATGTACGTCTGTGCATTAATAGAGTTACTGCTTGGCTTTGGGTATCCATTCTGAAGGTTTTTGTGTGCTCTCTGCCCTTCTGTTGTCAGTACCAAAACCCCAGAGCCTTTTGAAATCCACTAACTTGTGACCAGCTTAATGCCAATTGCGTTGCATGTTAATAAAGCAAGAATGAAGGCTTGCAAAACCAACTGCTCAGACTGGTTTTCTAACAGCAACACAGATTGGTATCCTTTTAACCTATTTAAATTTCTTTTGGTGGTGTTCTGCTCTAATTCTAGGTAACGCTTGATGAGCTGGTGTGTGCACAGAGTGAAAATGGTCGCTCCTTTGAAGGCAATCTTGTGTCTGAATTGAAACTACGTGATATGTAATTAGGAGGCATAATTGTTTTATATAGGTTACACACAGAATTATAATAATCAGTCTTTTCTAAGGAAGAGAAAGCCAGTATGACAGGAAAGTTATGTTTAGTAATGTAATGAGTGCCTTTTTGACAGAAATGGCACTGTTAAATTTGGGGTTGTGCAGCTGACGGGAGTTCACCCTCGCACGAGGTGTTTTGAATGCTGCGAGGGAAGTGCTGCTTTAAATAATTATGTCTCTTATGGTATTGTATGTCATAAGCACTTCCAAAACGCTTATCTAGTTGCTAAAGCTGGAGAGAAGTGAGCTGCTTGGTGCAGTACTGGATTTTTTAGTTTTACTTTAGTATGTCTGAAGTGAATATTCAGTTAAGCAGAGAGGTATAGCTGGGGCAGCTGCAGATGAGGCAGAGCCTTGTTTCCCAAGTATTTATAATAATGAGAGATATCGGAGAGAAGAGAAGTAATATTACATATACTGGGAAGAAAGTTTGATTCAGATCCATGAAATAAATAAATAAAAGTTCCTTTTACCTGTAATCTGCAGACAGCACATAAATTAACTGCAGTAGGAGGAGGAGAAGCTGCGTCCCTCCTCACTACCCACATGGCAGAGGCTCGGCATCGCCTGCCAGGAATCCTCCTGTTAATCAGGCACACATAATTCTTTCTTCCTAGTTTCCAGGTTGATCAATTGGGACCTTGTTGCCTTTTTTCTTCCAAGAAAGACCTACAAAGCAGATTGCTCTGGCCAAGTTTCTTCCAACCCCTAAATAACAGCAAGCTGCTAGCCTGGGGAGTGTGTGCTTGGGGGATATCTTGACTTGTTTAGAGTGAAATATCCTTAATTAAAATAGGTTAATAGTTCCCTACATGTCTTGCTTCACAACTTGCACAGTAGCTCCAGCATTTGAAGAGATAAATTTGGGCCAGCAGGAGTAAAAAAAAAAAAGAGAGAAAATACTTGAAAGTGAAATAGAAAAGTCCTTATTTAATACAAAGGGATTCAGCTCATTGCTGGTTTTCTGGTTTTCCCACGTTCATGCTTTGCTTGACCATGCAACAGAAGAAATTTAAATTGTTGGGAAATGCATGAAAAAAACCCCATGGTTGTTGGGAAATTGGAAGTAGAATGGGAGTTAGCAGCTTACGAAACTTTTCTTCTGGTGTTATAGCAGGCAGCAGCCAGCATTGGGAGCTTGGGAGTTTGCTTTGTTTCAAAAGTTCAGAATATATTAGGTTTAGCTTTCCAAAAATAAGCAAAGAGCCGCGCTGAAAAATCACTCCGAGGCTCAGAAGTCTGTTTAAGAAAAGTCCTGCTTTGGAGATTTCTTTTTGGTGGGTGTTTGCTAGATGGCCTGTGACAGGGTGGAGGGATGCAGTTTGGCCACGGCGCTCCCCGCGTACCCCGAGGGGAACTCGGGCCCTTCCCCTGCCTCCCAGCCACCCTCTGCAGCCATCCCCCCTCTTCCTGCCCTAATGCTCCCCGCTTTTCCCTCAGCAGCACAGATGTCTGAGCATGGCAGCAGGGACAAGGACAGTCTCCTCTTACGCCCACCACTAAACTTTTGGATTGTGCTGTTCATTCTGAACCCATGACTTACCGTTCTGGAGTGAGATGGGGAGCTAAGAAAACTTATTTATGTACAGTTTTTTGAAGTTTCTGCTGTTTTGCTTTGCAAACAGATTTGAGGTAGGCTTATGATGTATTTTCAGTCAGGCTGGGGCTTCTGTATTGATTTCACACAGCACATGAATGTGGAATTTGAGCCCAGCTCATCACACATCAAAGTTAATGAAGTAATGAATGCAACACCAAACGCCGGTGTCTGTCTCCTTATCCTCACAAACACATACTGTGTATGGTGCTGTGTGTGTGGCTTTTCTTATTTTAGAGGTCATTCCATTATACAGTCCTAAATCTCTTCCTTGGATGGTGTGGGTAGGGCAGGACGTGATCATGAACTCTTCGTGGGAGCTTTTCTGCTGCTGTTTGTAACAGTACGTGTAAGTTGCTGTGACAAGAAATAAGTTGTGTAGTCCTGACAGAGGACAGTAATTTTTATTTTCTTATATCCCCTGTATTTTATCCTGTATTTCTCACCATCTCTGCTCTGAAACATTTTAAGTGCCGTCAGAGAAAAGCAGAGAGTACCTGCCATGGGCTTCAGCTCTCTGGTGTTTATTGAGGAATGAGTCAACAACAGCATCTCTTCAGAAGGAATATCTAAAATCAAGGGAGGTTGAAGCAGATTAGCTAAAAAAAAAAAAAAATCAAATGCCAGAAGTGTTTGTCTCCCTCACTCTTTGTCAGCAAAGGTGGGGTTTGTATTCTAATATTTATGTAGCTGAAGGGTATTAGAAAATCAGAGGTACTGTGGTGCAGCACAAGGGGTTTTGTTCACTCCTATAATCCCAGTAGGTAATTCTTTTCTTTATATACTTGAGTCTTTTTCAACTTTTTTTTTTTCCATTAATGTCATTGATAGCTTAATGGATTTCTTGGTGGTTGAGCTCTTCTTTTTGATGCAGTATTGTTAGTCTTAGCATGCATTCAGAGTGACAGAGAGCATTAAAAACAGTCATTTCCATTTGAGATCTCTACAGATAATTTTTTATAGCCACTGTGTGAAAATAACTTGAACAGTAGCAGAATTATCTATTGTAAGAGAGATGATTTTGCTTGTGAATTGGGTTTAAAGATAAAATCTGCCTACTTCCTGAGTCATGGATTTCCTATTCATTGCTCTGTTAAATTTAATCGGGAGCAAGACTTAATCCAGAGCAAAGATGATTGAATTGCTCTTAAACAGTGATGTAGAACATTACCCAGATCTCACTTCAGTCTCGCAGTGCTGAGAAATCACAGCCGTGAGAGAGTTGCTTGTGAGTACATTATACAAAGAGAGATGCTTTTTATTCATTTGCTGGCTCATTAGAAAGTAAAATGCTGTCTGGTTTTTAGAATAAAGTTGTTAGGAGGTGTAGTACAGAATGGGTTAAATCTGCGAGGTGGATTAGCTAGAAATTACTTTGGCATGCAGTAAAAAGGCTCACTCGACTTGCAAAAGCTCTGATGGCTTTAAGTTCTGCCATGGACAGAGCTGCTCCTGGGTTTGTGCAGTAGCCAGGATGGACAGCGAAGCACCTTAATGCAGCTTTGATGCCTCTTTGAGAGGCCAGAGGAGGACAAGCTCCAGCACTGGGCAGTGTGTCCCGCGGAGCCGCAGCGGGATCCCTGCTCCCCTTGGCTGCGAGCCACGAGTGCTCGCTGCCCACACACTGGTGCTGACAACAAAAACGTGCTCTCAAGAATTACTGTCTTTTTCTAACCTCTCGTTTTCCACCAGGACGTGTGTAGACCTGTGAAGTCATCCTAAATCTCCTGGAACAGAGTTATGGTATCAACTGGTTTTTGCCCTTTGAGGGCAACGAGAGAGCATGGGGGGAAGCAGCTAATTAAAGGATTTCCAGGCGGTGACATGGGAACTTGACAGCCCCTCTGTTCATTTCAGGGCTCTTACCTGACAGCAGACTGTTCCTGGTGAACTTTGGGAACTGGCATTGCTTATTTCAGATGCATGTACCTCATTTAAAATAATTTTTAAGAAAAGGGGAGGGGGTCAGGGAGTGGTGAAGCAGCATCTTGCTGTAGGGATGCTGGCAGGCAACACACCACTGGCAAGCCGTTCCCTGGAGTTTAGGAGTGTATTCAAGGCCAAGAAATTTAGGGACTTATTGATGGCACTGCAGCTCCAGGCCCTGCTGTTGGCTGGCAGTCACTGAGCACCATCAGTGCCTCGTTTAAGGCGTTGAGGCATGTGAGTGTGCCCCGTGCAGCATCCCTTTCTTCTGGTTAAAATGACTTTGACCTTCTGAGTTAAACTTTTCCACTTAATGATATTTTCCTATTATGTGAATCCTTTCTTCTTCGGCTTATTTGCATGCCTTACATTATGTTTCATTTAGGATTTGATACGGTCAGGAGCCCAGGATAAAAGACAGTGTATAAAAGGCTGGTGTAATCATGAAATTTTCTAGGACTGGAAGCTGCTGGGACCAGTTGGGTCCAGGCATGGGCAAAATTAATATTTTTTTGTCCAGTGTTGCAGTCTTCCTAGAGCAAACTGGAGGTCTCTGTCTGCTTTAGGACAGCCAACTAAATCAGATCGTTCCCCTCCTTACACGTGTGTTATCCTGCAGTGTGCTGAGAGCTCCTGCAGCATCCTCGGCTGCAGTGTCCCACCCACCACGTGGGGACAGCCCTTGGGCAGGATTTTGTTTGCAGCATCCAGAGCTAAGTATAATTGCCAAGTGTTAATCCAGCTCAGTAGCTTAGAGCAAGACTGTAAGCGTAGTTATTGGGTTTTGTATTAAAATGCTCTTTTTTAAAAAGTTCTTGTTAGGTTTAGCAAAGTGGTAGAGCTGATTGCGTTCTGGCTGTGCGTGAGGGGAGCAGGCTGCACATCCTGACGTTTCCCTCTCTTCTCCATTCTTGCTGCTTCAAGAAACAGTCATTTGCTTTAAAGTCAGGTTTGCAGCTTTGATTGAAAATGACTGTGCAAAACCCATCAGAACTGTGCATGCCACAGAGTCACTTAAGAAAAAAGAATTCTAAAAGGCACCTTGAAATGTATGAACTCCCTGGGATGCCAGGAGCCTTCACCTGTGGTTTGCTGGTGTCCCCAGGTAGGACCTACTAAATCTTTGTCTACCCAAAGAGCCCAGAAAAAAAGGAAAGAAAGGATGGAACTGTGCTGTCTGAGGTTTGGGAATGATTATTAAGTGCTGGCCCACTGCCTGACAGCTGTCGTGGGTTTGCAGAAATGAGACAGATCTGGGAGAGGCAGCTGCAGTTGTATAGCTGGGAAGCTGGGCTTTTAATTGCTAATTAAAGTTACCATTTGCATTTGGGGTTTTCCTTTTTAAAGGGCGACATCATATTGCACAAGAAGCTGCTAGTGTCATGTATTTATAGCACAACCAAACTGGCAACTTGCTCTTGCTGCCTTGCTGCTACATCTGTATTTCACCTACTGCCTACTTTTGCTTTCCCATCTGTATTTTTTATGACTTCTGTCCTGACAGCCCTTGTTCTCCTAGTCCTTGACTCCCCTCCTGTGCAGACACATGATCCTGTAACGTTTTCCTTTTTGTCTTTATAAACAACAGGCAAGCAGCCTGATAGCGTAAGTCCAAAGTCAAGGGAGCTTTGCAGATTCAACTTGACAGCTCCCCTCTGAATTATTTAAAAGCCATAAACAAAAGCAAGCCCATCTACAGCTTCAGGTGGCTTCTCCTCTAGTATTGTGGAGAGCGCCTGATAGGTGAATTCAGCTAATTTTGCCCATTCAAGTCCATGGGATTTAGTAGAACAGCAAATGCAATTAGAATTCAGGGGCCGCCTCCTGGTATTCCTTAGGGGAACGTAAGTTGCAGGGAGGTGAATGAGCAAGTTGAGGAGAGGGAAAGTTGGAAGGTGAATGAAAGAATAGAGAATTTTTGTCTAGTATGAACTGTGTGTTGAGTTGGGATATTTTTTTCCTTTTCACAATCAATGAACTTGTCTTAAGACATCCTGTATTTGCTTCTGACTTTAATCTCAGTCCTTGGTGGGTTTCCTTGTTGGTTCTTTTTGCATCCTTTGTTTTCAAATCTAAAGTGCTTTTCTACAGCTGAATGACCCAGTGATTTCCGACTTCTTGGGCACATTTTACTTGCTGGTTTCACTCATGCTTCTGGATTCAGGAGTGTTTCAGATGGCTGAGATTAGGGAAGCAGGCAGAAGGAACAGTCGAGATCCTCTAGGTGATGCAAAGTTCATTATTATCTTTTGAATAGTTCATTCTGCAGAACGAAGGAGGGAAGATGCCATGCTTTGCATTTATTGTACTAAAGCTATAAAGCTGCACTCTCATCATTCTTAATGCCTAAGGCATAGCTGTCTTCTCACTGCCTTCTCCCCTCAGATAAATACAATGGAGAAAGCATCAGGAGTAGGATACCAGAAAGCAACTTCATGTGTATCAGCTGTACTCTGTATGATCTTGTTTAATGAAGTTCTTCACTTTTTATGTACAGTCAGACCTTATTAAAATGCAATTTACTGTATTGTCTTTTCAATACCAGCCGTACAATTTTGTCATGAAAGCTGATAGTTTGCATTGTGGCTTTACTTTGAAAACTGACCTGCAAAAATGGCTTTGAAATATCTTCTGTCAGAGATTCCAGCATCTTTCATTGTACAAAGCAAAGATCCCTCTCTTCCATGCGGCTTTGCAGCCATAACCCGGCCACAGTTCAGATCAGCTCCCTCTTCCCTACAGTTAAAATACATTTACAGAGCCCTCACTGACCGTGAGCCAAGCCAGCTCTAAACTCCTTCTTGGCCACAGGTGTGTAGGAGATGGTTCTGCGTGCTGGGGAGGATTTGCTGCTCCGCTGCCCCACCCTTACCCATGCTCACCTGCACCATGGGAGGACAAGACAGGAAATGTTTTGAATACAAACTCTATGGCTTGAATTCAGGCAGGGAGAAGATTTCAATATAACTGGAATTCTACCTGCTCAAGAGAAAACTTGTGCTTGTGACATGAAATGCACGTCAGCAGAACCTGCCTGCAGGTCTGGGCTCTGGCCATTTTTCTTTGCCATTCTCAAGTTTATCAACATCCGTCCTTCATTTTCCTGTGCGTCCTGGCTAGTGAAAAGATGTGCCCACTGCACTCAGGGCATTTTTGGAACAATATCTTGAGGAGACAAGGTGTCCCATTTCCCAAGCCTAGAGGAGGCCACGTGCTCTGGTACAGCTTGCCCAGCTCTGTCTGCATTGCGGGAGGTTTCGGGTACGGAGTGCTGCACTTGATCCTGCTACAGCATTAGCTGAAGTGGGTGGTGAAAGAGAGCAGCAGGTTGTGAATTCTTTCAAGATTAATGGAAACTTTTGTTTTACCTTAATTAAACTTCAGTTCCTTAAATCAAAGTCCTTTTTCCCAAATCAGCATATGTTATAAATAGCATTATTACAGGTATAATTTCATGAAGCCTCTTGGCGTGCTAATGTTAATGTTGTGCCTTGAGTTTTCTCTGCAAGAAACCGTTTATCATTTCTTTTATCTCACCAGGTCCTGGTGATGTCCCTTCCGTGGCACATGTGTGTTGCGTAGAAAATAAAAGGAAAACATTTATAAATATATCTTTTTATATAAACAGTGGCTTATGCAGCTGCAGGCTGGGCCATCTTGCAGGTATCCTTCCCTTGTCTGTTCTTACCACCAAGCAGCCTGCAGCCCTTTAGGTGGAAGCAGCCTCCAGGGATGAGATATTTTTGCTTTCCTGGCGAATTTCTTCCAATGGCTGTAGCCCTGCTTGCCCCACAGATGTGTAATTCCCCACGCTCCCTGCCTGCAGCCTCAGCCTTACATATGCTGTCATTGCCTGCCTCTTACAGCACCCCCAGTGCTGACACTTGGACCTGTGACTCCATTCTTGTTGCTATTAAATATACTTTTCTTGGCCTAAAGAGAAATGAAGGGGTTGATTTCCATGGCTGCCAGACTTCTGGCCTATCCAGTAACACAATTAGAAAGCTTGCAGACGCAGTGGAACCATCATCCTTCTTTTCCAGCTGGCATAAGCAAAACATTTAGGAGAGTTAATGTGTTTATTGGGCACTCAAGTCCCTCTGCAACATTATTTTGAGACCCACTAATGCAATGGTCAGGATTTAAATGTATGTCCAGAACTTTCAAAGTTGCTTGGTTTGGGATACTGTTGTATCAGGATTTGGCTTTGGTTTGGTGGTGGGATCCCACTTAAAAATGGGTGGGTATGTTCAAGGGATGCTGTTACAGATAAAGCGTAGAAACTAAATGTCAGAATTCAGGCTGAGCCTGTTTTGATTCTCTGTGTCAGACCAGGAGGTAGTTTTCATCAGAATGGGACAAAGAAGCTACAATCTGCAGAAGATGTGATTTACTAGGTGGGTTTGCGTGGCAAGGTTTTGGCAGTTGGGGGCTGCAGGGGTGGCTTCTGTGAGGGGTTTCCCGAAGTTTCCCCCATGTTCAGCAGAGCCAGTGCCAGCCAGTTCCAAGATGCACCCACCGCTGGCCAAAGCTGAGCCCGTCAGCGATGCTGGTGCCGCCTCTGGGATCATGTATTTGAGAAGAGGTGAGAGGGAATGCTGCACAACTGCATCAGGGAGAGAGCAGTGAGAAACAACTCTGCAGACCCAAAGCTCAGCGAGGAAGGAGGGGGAGAAGGTGCTGCAGGCGCAGGAGAATTCCCTGCAGCCTGTGAGGCATGGAGGTCTGCAGGGAGCAGAGATCCACCTGCAGCCCATGCAGAGCTCCGTGCCAGTGCAGGTGGATGCCCAAAAGAAGAATGTGACCCTGTGGGAAGCCCACACTGGAGCAGGCTCCTGGCAGGGCCTGTGGACACACGGAGAGAGGTGCCCACACTCTAGAGCAAGTTTTCTGGCAGGACTTGTGACCACACAAGGACTCACACTGGAGCAGTTCATGCAGAGCTGCAGCCTGTGGGAAGGACTCACGTTGAAGGAGGTTGTGAATTGTCTCTAATGGGAGAGACCCCATGCTGGAGCAGGGGAAGAGCTTGAGGAGTCTTCCCCTTGAGAAGTGAAGGAGCAGCAGAGACAATAAGTGATGAGCTGACTGTGGCCCCAGTTCCTTGTCCCTCTCTGTCACTGAGGGGGAAGTGGTAGAAAAAATCAGGAGTGAAGCTGAGCCTGGGAAGAAGGGAGGGGCGAGGGGAAGGTGTTTTTAAGATTTTCCTTTATTTCTCATTATCCTACTCTGATTTGTAGTAATAAATCAGATTTTCCCCAAGTTGAGCCTGTTTTGCCTGTGATGGTAATTGGAGAGCGATCTCTCCCTGTCCTTATCTCGACTCTAAGCCTATTACCTCCTATGTCCAGTTAAGGGAGGGGAGTGACAGCCTGGCTTTGGTGGGCACCTGGCTTCCAGCAGGTCACCCCACCATACCAGGTGTTGCCCAGACAGACAGCTTGGCTGCCCCAGATTGTTGACAGCCAACCATATAAAATGAACAGTAGCAGAGTATGAATCCATAATCAGTTTTAAATAAATTGATTTCATGAGTCTCTGCCAAAGTGTTTCCCTTTTGCTGACCCAGCCAGCCTGGCTCAGCTTGGCTCCCTTCATCATTCCTGACATCACCTGTGATTAACCCATCCTCCTGTATTGATTGCCACCATCTCTGGTTGTGATGCATGAACTGTTCTTCCACTTTCGCCTTGAGGGGATGGTGTCCTGTGAGGGGTTTAGGAAGGTTTTTTTCCCAGCCTGTCCCACTAGCACCAATTACACAGCTGCAAAGGCCTCTTTCTTCAGAGGTTAACTTGGGTCATTCAGGAATTTCTCCTCACATGGGAGCTGGTATGAAGTTCCCCAAGGGCTGGATGAGCTGTTGAAGCACCTGGGAGCTGCCAAACACTCGTGTAGGTCTAGGACCTCAGACCACTAGGTAAGTGTCCAGCATTTCATAAGCTTAGGTTTGGGGCTGGGTTTCAGCATGCTTGGTAGCAGTGGGCTGTGCCTCAAGTTTTTTTGGGAGAGGAATGCAACTGGAATGGATTTCCTGTCAGCAAATACTTGAATACTGCGGTTCTAACAGGAATTCTTATTAGGACAGTTAAACATCAGTGGTCGTCATCCCTGCCTTTTTTCTTCAGTACCTCGTTGGGAACATCAGAATTAACCTTGGGCAAATCCACCAAGTGTGTTGCCTCGGTTTCCCTGCGTGTAGGATAATACTTCACTGCCTCAGCAGGGCATTTATTACACTTAATTAATGTTGTAATGTGTCTTTGGTTCCTCTGATAAAATGTGTGGCGCGAATGCAAAGTTGTTTTTACTGATTGGGTTGTTAATTAAATGTGCACATATAAATGATTTATTGGCATTAGAGAACTAAGACTAAATAATTTAAAATATTAACATCAAGGTGGTTGGATCAATTTTAAGCCTGTTATCATTCAGCTATTTAGTGACTGAAACAAATGGCACTGAGAAAGGAAGGAAAGCAGGAGCTGAACCAGCTAATGGCTTATTTTGTGGCATTTCTATGTGGGGGCCAATTTAATCACAGAATCTGAACTCTGATGCCTGGCCCAGGCAAGCTGCTGGCAGCATCAAAGGTGTGCTGAGTTTTATAGAGCACAGGAGACGTGTCACATAGCAGTGATCCCTCTTGGCCCAACTGGGAAAGCATGTCAGCCTGGACCACGTTCCGGCTCAGAACAGCAGCTGATGTGCAGTATTAGTTCGTGTGTATCAGAAAAAAGCAGGAAAGCAAGGATATCTGGGACACATGTGCGTCTGCGAGCTGCTGACGTGGATCACCTTCTCCAGCTGGATGCTCCTGGCCCAGCAGCAGTTTGTTCCCACAGAACAACATGGGGCTGCAGTCCCTAACCATAAGGCTTCTGCCTGCTTAGATCCTTTTGCCCTCTGGGGTTTATCTAGGCAGATGTTTCTTAGATGTGGGAATGAGCTGTAGCTGCCAGCCCAGGCAGGGCCCGGGGGAAGAGATGTGTCATCCTAGCGCAGTAATGAGCTCAGGAGCCAAGAAGGGAAGGCAGCCTCTAGAAGCAGATACTGTTGGTTGATCGGGTAGTGGGACCAGAGAGGAAGGCTGACCATCATCTCTTCCCCTTTCTGGCCCCAAGGAAGATGGACACATTGCTGTTGGTGCTAGTACGTTGGAGGGTCGGAAAGGAAAGGAAACAGTGCTGTAAGCAGGATTTTCAAAGGTGAATTCACAAGAGGAGGAAGAGGAGATGGAAAGATGTACTCTTCCCAGTTCTGTGGAAGAGGCAATTGAAACCAAGAACAGAGTGCTGAAAGTAAGGTTTTGATGAGAAATGCCGTGCCAGGGGCAGTGATCTCACAAATGCAAAAGCCCCGAAGAATGTGGGACAGATGGTCTTGGAAAGCTCCAGGCATTCTTGCACAAGTACGGGAATTGCTGATTCAAGTGTGAGGATGATTTGAAAGAGGGAGCTGAGGAGTGTTGGGTACAGTTGAGCTGGAAGAGAAATCACTGACTTGGTATAGGAAGAAAGAAGACTAGGGAAGAGGATGGGAGAAGCACATCATGAGTGTGAAAGAGGCACGACAGAACCATCTGAACATGAAGCAGGGCTTTAGCAGATTGAAGTTTGCCTTTCACAGGAAGGGCAAGGAGTGCACTGTAAATTTAAGAGGACCAAGGAGCTGGGATAGAATCATGGAATACCATGAGTTGGAAGGGATTCACAAGAATCATGGAGTCCAACTCCTGGCCCTGCACAGGACAGCCCATCAATCCCACCACATGCCTCAGAGTGTTGTTCAAACACATACTGAGCTCTGTCAGGCTTGGTGCTGTGACCACTTCCCTGGGGAACCTGTTCCAGTGCCCAACCATCTTCTGGGGATAGAACCTTTCTCTCTTAAGTTTTCCCCCTGCATCCATTCTTTCCTAGTGCAGCAGCTGGGAGCTGTGCTCCCTGCTGTCCTTTGGGACTGGGCTGCATAGCTCTCGTGTTTGTAGGGTGGATTGCTTGTCTTATCTAATTCCGGGTAGCTTGAACTGAAAAGGCTTTTCACATTCTACTGATTTCTGTTTACAGCTCTGATCCCTGATGGTTTGCCACTGGTCTGCACAAAATGAAAATCTAAAAGTACCAGATTTAGATGATGTTTCTGAATACTCTCATGCAGATTGGTGGTTGTTTCTCCAGATTGTGTATTTTGTTTCTGATGCGAGTTTGGGAGGGAGACATCAGCAATAGCAATGTTAATGATAACACCCTGGGGCTTGGTTTTGCCCCATACTGCACTGATGGGCAGGGCAGCCTGACCTTGGCTAGGGAGAGATTAAATACATCACCTCCAGCATGATGTAATGACCGCCTGCAACAAACAATGGAGTAGGAATGCAGGTCTCAAACCATGCAGTTGTCAAGTGGTGTACGGCACTGCACTGCCAAATTAATATTTGGGAGTTTTAAGTCTTAAAAGAATTGATGCTAAAAGCTGTCTTCACTACAGTAATGCCTTGCCATTTCCTGTGGTTTTTCAGTATTGATATTAGTGTGTTGCATGTTTATGTATATGTTTTTTGAAAGCTTATTGTAAACTGTATTTATATACTGCTGCCACTTCCTTCAAGGTCTTAAGCATATTGTTTATGGGGAGCACCTGAAACCCCAGGATTTACGACCACAGGAACAAGTAACTTAGAGACCCTGTCACAGATAAATGGGCAGTGGAACTCAGTATTCCCACACAGAGAGGAGGGGAAGACTTGCCCTTTGGGGCAATAATTTGGTTTTAATGTATGTCTCCCTACCTTGCCTGATGGGGGAGTGTGCAGCAGCTGTTAGAGCTGTGTACCTTGCTTTGCAGTAGATGCAGAATAATAAGCGTCTAATGAGATTTCCTCATCTTGGATTCTAAATAAGTTAGGTGCTCATCACCACCAGTTTTGTTCTAGAAGGACTAAATTGCCTGTAATATATCAGCAGCACCTGGGGTGGGCTTTGCTGGCTGGCTCTCCTGCCTTTGCAGAGCTTTCTTTGCCTTCTTCCCATCAGTCTCGTTGGCCTCCATTTCCATCTTGAATTCAGAAGACGGCGTAGAAACAAGAAAATTGATGCCTGTGTGGAGCACTGTGTATGTGTGTACTTCTATTTTCTTCCAGCCCTGTCTTCAGTTGCCTTGTTGATACTGTTTTTGAGAGCTACATGCTGAAATGAAAAGGGCACGCTAAGAAAAAGGGATTTCTCACTTGGCTGAGAGATAGCTTACTCCTTATTTGAGTGTGTCACTGGAGCAAGCCTTGGACTGCTCTCCTCAGGGCACCCATGTGCTGTGAATACAGACCTGGGTACGTGTGATAAAAAATATGCTCCCAGTTACACAGCATCTTCTTGTGCTGGGTTCGATCAGAATAGAAGGAGAAAAATGCGTTGGAAAATCCAAAAATGAGAAGATGAGAAGGGGCTTTCTGTACAAAAAGGGCTAGAGTCATGTGTATTGAGTTGCAGGTAGAAAACATCAGATGTGGAAGTGTCAGAAAACTTGATAAAGGCATCCCAGGTACAGAGGTTAAAGTCTGGAATTGCTGGAAAACAAGGAAATGGATTCAAGGAGATCCTGAATTTCTACATGTGCACATTTCCTGGCGAGATGCACTTCATCTTGTGTGGAAGCTGCAAACTCTGCATGATGTAGGACGATGAAAACTTTTTGGAAAAACTTGTTCGAAAACTTTTTTCCAAAAAGCTTTACAGTGTGCCCATGAATTCTGACATAAGAAGAAACTATACAAATGTGCATATGACTGCAGGCAACTCTTTCTGCAGAAAGTGAGTCAAAGGAGTGCCATCATCTTAAAATCTGTGGCTTTACATTTTAAGTAAATATCCTTGTTATGCTGGGTGGGTATAATTGTGTAGCATTTATGAACTTAACAACCCAAAAGATTGTGTATTTGCAGCTGGATCTACAAAGAAGCACTGACAAGAGCTTTTTCAGATGTATTGAGTTTTTGCTTTTTTTCTGGGGCCCAGATAAGCCTAAAGAGGCTTTATCTCTGTGTGTACAAAGGAATTACCTTCAGAATGAGATAAAAATACAGTTTCTAAGGATTAAAAGACACGGTTTAGGCGTGCATGTCCTGTTCCAGGTTTAATACCTAAAGAGTTGGGTGTTGCTGCTCCTGAAATATTTTGGTACAACATCTTTTATATGTTAGACCTTGTTCTGTAAAGGAGCACTTGGTGTAAAGTAATTAATTTCTGCTTGAGCCTGATGTTCATAGTATAGAGATAATAAATATTCCTTTAAATTTCTTCAGAGGGGATTAATGTTATGTGAGCATGATGGCATAGAAAGTAAATTCTGGTTCACAGGGAGATAGAGGGTTCTGCACCACTTCAACCAACCCACTGTGCACCTTTCATTGATAACAGTTTTATCACAAGAATAGGAAAAAACCCCAAAATTTGGTATGCAGCACACTGTCCTGCTGGGAAGGGATCTAATCTAGCAGTTCAGCTTTTCAAAACCTCTTGATTTTTGTACACTGGAGGTTCATTGTGTTTCCTGGGTTAGAATTTGTCATTTTCTTGCAAAAACAAAAAGCTGACTTTTGTCATACAACAAGAAAATAGCCGGGGCTCAGGGGAATTAGAGTGAAAAGCCATTAGAATCTGCTAATTACAAGATGAAGAGCAGTCAAGCAGTGGTGCTCTATTGGGGAACCACTTTTGCACATTTAGATGTGGGGAAAGACTTTGTTGCGACATCGATGGGAAAAGTTTTGCTGAAATACATCTTGCAGATAATCTGCAGCTTGGTTCTAAAAGCCAGCAACTGAGTAATAGTTGGCACCTTCAGTAAGGAAGGAGTAAATTTACTTAAATAATGGGCTTTCTGTACAAACAGCACTAGATTTAGTTCAACTATTTTTATTCTTTTCTTATATTCTTTTCTTATACTTTTATTCTGCCTATAAATAACAGAAGACAATGGCCACTTGAGTGCAAGCTTCCTCACCCAGGTGATTTTCCCACTGTATCAACAGCTTTGGTTAATTAGGCTCCAGCTCCTTGGAATAAGCGCTGTGCTTGCTGACGGTGAGCCTGTCTGCTTGAAAGAGAAGTGCTGACAAACCAGCCATTTGTTAGCCAAAACATCTGCTGGGGAGGGAAGGTGAGAAGTTGTTAATTTAAAATAAGAAGTTGTTAATTTAAAATGAGATCTTTAAGAACCCTAACTGTGAATCCATAGAGCAAACCTAGCTGAAAATCCAGGAAACTACTGTTTAACCTGAGTGATGGCTGTGCTGAAGTTTGAGGTGAATCTCCTTTATTTGCGCAGAAAAGGGAGGATTACAAAGGAGCACAAACATTATGGCCTGTAATTATTTATAATATGGTGAAAGACCCAAAAAGGATTTCCAGTCCATTGTATGAAAATATGCACATATAACTTGGAAACACATCCTGCTTTGCCTGTTATAATCCTAAGGACCAATCTCTTCAGCTCTTCCTTCAGTGTGGGCTTCTGAATTCCACTTCAAGGATCGATATGTGTGGGATAACAGGGGAGGAATCATCTCAGAAAGGATTACATTAAAGGAAAAAAAATTTCATAGTGATTCATGCTCATCTTGCATCTTTTTGAGCCCTTTTGGGACAGGGTTGATGTCAGCAGAGGAAGACTAAAATCCTCAGCTATGATTTTGCACGAGCCCACTGGTGAGAGGGACGTGTAGCTCCTGCAGCCACAGCGAGGCATCTTAGGGAGGGATAGTTAGGGTGAGGAGTGAGGGCCGCGAGGGTGAGGAGGGATGGGCAGAGAGGAGCGTGCAGGTGCTGGGAGGATGGGCCACAGGCCCTGCAGCTGCTGGGAGGATGGGCCACGGCTCTGCTGCAGGCTGTGTCCGGAGCTCCTCCTCGCTCCAGAGAGTTGAGTCCGCTTGGGTCTAATGGATGTCCCTTCAAGGAGATGTGTGCGTGCGTTTAACAGTTGTCCCTCTGGGATCACCTTCATTTAGGCATCCTCCCCTCCCAGCAATGTTTTCTCACACAGATGTAAAGGAGGGCAAGAGCTACAGCCTCAGCTGTCTTTGACTCCCTGTTGCACTGGAGCAGCTCTGATGACTTTTCAGTTGTTCAGCTGAGTTTCTTCGAACCTCGCAAAACACCCCGAGCATTTCTGATTGTGTTAATGTTGACTAGTCTTGCATGAACACCAGCAGCCAGACAGACTTTACTTCTCCTCTGTTCCTTACCTGTGCAAATTGCTTCCCCAGGGCCATCCAAAATAGGGCTTATCTAGGAGGGA
This sequence comes from Dryoscopus gambensis, assembly GCA_013389985.1. NCBI lineage: Eukaryota > Metazoa > Chordata > Aves > Passeriformes > Malaconotidae > Dryoscopus > Dryoscopus gambensis. The sequence continues at coordinate 526,759 of WEIT01007088.1, read as the reverse complement.
AGGAAATCGGTGTGCTTCAAAACCCAGCTGTCACCAGGTGAATAATTCCTTTGAATGATGAATGTAGCGGGTATCTCATCTACTCAGGAAGGTCCTAAACTTGATTTTGTTTTTCTTTGCCATCAAGAATGTGCTGCAAAAATTTATTTTTCTTGGTGTAATGGGTGAAAGTCCCTTCAAATCCCACGGGTAAGTGCTCCAAAGTTACTGTGGGTGCACCAGTCATATTCAGACTGGAGAAACACGGATGTGTCAGGTTCAGGGCAGAGGTGCTTCTGGTCTGTCTTTGCACTTAAGACCAATTTACAACTTCTTTTTACATAATGCTTACCTCCTTGTGAATATGTATCCAGCCTGTGCATTAACAGAGATTTGTGGTGGAGTCAAGTCCTTCCCATGTCAAGGAACTGCCCTTCAGGTTTCCCACAATACTGTCTGCAGTCAAACAAAAAAAGCAGGCAGATGCAGAAAGCTTTTCGTGGGTCTTAGCACAGAACTTCAGCCCTGGAGCACATTAGAGCAGTTCTGGAACTGCACCCTTTATTAATCTTAACATGAGTCCTGACACGCACCTACATTTGCCAATTAAATTTTTTAATTCATATGTAACACTAAAAGACAAGAAGATGCATAAATTTGACTTCCCCAGAGATTTTTTTGCTATTGCCTTAAGAGGACCAAGATCCTAAAGGTGCCTCCTGTCAGTTTTGTGGCTCTCCCTGGCTTGTTGAGACGCTGTGTTACCTCATGTTGGGGCCAGAGCGCACCGCGTCTCCTCCGACGGCTCCTGCCCTGCCGCGCTGTGCAGAGCAGAGGCTGCCACCTCCCAGCAGGTGACACAGCCAGTGCCTTTCCTCCGGGGTGCAGCAATGCTTTGTGGTGATGCATTTTCCTTTGAATGGTTTGTTCTGTTTCCCCCTTCCGAACTGTATGGTGTATTCCTAAGATGTGACCCTGCCTTCGATCCCTCCCCTGTGAGCTTTTCATTGGCGCAAGCCTTGGGCCCGCGGGCCCTTCGAAACTGTGATAAGGAAATGCTTGGAGGATGAGGCTCTCTTTCCGCTGGGATCTTTCCCCCTCTCCCTTCCCCTTTCCTCTCCCCTCTCCCTTTCCCCTTCCCCCCCCACCCTTGCCAGCGCTGGACCAAAATAAACCTGACTTCACCATCAAGGAGATTCTGTGTTTCTCTTACCGCTTGCTGCTGCCTGCAAAGGTGTAGCCCAGAGACTCTGTGGAAGCCCCGGTGAGCTTGCAGCCCTCTTCTTTCTACGAACCCACAGGAAATGTTGCCCCAGGACTCCTGCCATGGCTAGCCGGCAGAGAGATAGGCGGGGGTCACAGCAACAATGCTTGAGATGAGCAGCCACGCAGAACAAAATGCTGTTGCTTGCCGGGCGGTAAACCCTCATCTCTCAGTTTTTGTTACGTTTGTTCATTCCTCTTCTTCGATCTTGTTTTAGGAAAGGCAGCTGGTTCCTTCTGCCTCTCCTGCTAAGAGGGGCTGCAGGTGCAAACCACTCATAGGAGAAGAGTCATTTTAATAACTGCTTTCTTCAGAGCAGGATTACTCAGCTGGACTGGATCTTCAACATTCCCGCTGCCTCTGCTTTGGGAGTTGCTGGCTCCTGCAGGCAGCAGAAATGGAAGGGATGAGTAAGGCCAGTCTTTAAACCTTCTTGCCCTGCACAGAAACACAACTGATTATGGTAAAGTAGGACATGCAGCCACAATGGATGGTGAGACCCTGTTTTTCATGCCCCAGTGATACAGGTGGTCATAGCAGTGTATTTGAGGAAATAGGTGTTCTGCCAGTTCAGTGGTGATGTGGTTTTCTTTTGAGGTCCTGGTGACTCCATTCATACATGTCCTGGCAAAAAGATTGGTTTAATGCGCACACGGCCGTCACGAGTTACAAACCTACAGATCTAAACCACTTCATGACTTCTTTAGGTGTTTAACACATCAAGTATATTGACTGTTTTACAGGCAACATGAAAGGAAGTGAATTGTTTCTTTGGAGGATTAAAAACAAGTTACTTAGCTGTGTTCCTGGAGAAGCAGAGCTAGAGTGCCTTAACAAGCAAGTCACTGTTTGTTCAGTGACAGATTTGGTGCTAATTTTGCTGCTGTCTGCTCCTGTTTGCATCTCATGGTTGTGGATGAAAGCAGCAGAGCACAGTGATTAGCTCAGACCCTGCTGAAAAAAACCCAACACCCAGGGGCTTCTGAAGAACAAGGGACTGAGAGTAAATTACCCTCTGGCATTTTTATTTTATTTAGCAGGTAAAACTGTTCATTGAAACAGAGTTCATTTACAGTGGCACCCCAGCAGACTGCAGCAGCAGGATGAATTGCCAGTCACTCACAGTGCAATCGGGAATCATTCAAACCCTGCATCGTCTGCACTCAGGAGTTCAGGTCTCCTGCACTGCACAGTACAGAGCTGCTGGTCCCTCTCCCTTGCTTCCAGAATCCTGTTGGGCGTCCTGGTCCCTGTTTCAGTACCCAAGTAATATTTATATCTGCATTCCTCCCCACTGATTTTAATGCTCCTAACCAGAAGCTGAGCAGTTCACTGGATTAGATTCTTAGCCACCAAATGAACAGAAACTGGAGTATATTCTTCCTTTGAGGATATACTTTCTTTTCAGGAGCTTAGACTTGGAGGATCATTAGTGAGATAGCATCAGGAGTTTTAACTAATCCTCTAATGATTGTACCAGGGTAACAAATCTATCTGTGTCAGTTAGCCCAGCAGTCCACCACACGGCTACTCTTACCTGGTATGTGGATTTTCACACTGATGGGGATTTTTCTCCCTTTGCCCCAAATCTGGAGGCTGTGCAAAGTCCTGAACTTCATGGTGAGGCAGCGCACAGCCAGCTTGGGGCTGTGTTGAGCTGCCTTCCCACTCCCTTTGGAGCGGGGCGTGTTCTAGCCACTGATTTTATTAAAAATGCATGTGCTAAGCGATGGGATAATTACAGCAAGTTTGTCTGGGGATGGATAGCAGCAGCAAGAGGAATTTAAAAATGTGTCTCAGAAAAGATATCAGGTGTCTTGAGAGGAAACAGTTGGCAGCGGGGGGTTCAGCAGTGTGCTCTGCATCTGCTGGCACGGGGGTGGCTGTGGGACACCCGTCTGGGGGCAGTGCTTCTCCCTCAGCACCTCCGGGGCTCTTGCCAGCACCCCAGTGCTTGTGTGCCTTAGGCTTATTGGCACCGTGTCATTCCTTTGGATTTCCCTGCAGATTTTGGATAGGATTTTGGCTGGGGAGGGTGCATCTGTGCTTGCTGGTCACGTGAGGAATGCAGTCTGGAGAGAAGACGCTCTCTCTCCTCCAGTTTTTGCCTGGGGGTTGCCTGACTGATGCAGCAGACCATTAATTTGCAGTCAACCAGGCTATCTCCAAATGCGACTCCATCAATTGGCAGGAGGTAAATAGATGCTGCCTCTCTGCTTAAGGCAGGGCTGGAGCCTTCTCTGTTTATCTTCCCTCTCAAACTGGGTGCACCTGCTATTGCTCTCTAATCTCTTCTCCTCTTTGTTTTACTCATCTGAAGCCTCTTGGCCTCGGAGCCAGAGTGGTTTTGTAACGGTGCTGGAGACCTTTCTCCGTATGATGCCAAAAGATGAAAATAACTATTATTTTTATTAGTCCACTTCACAGGGAGGCTGTGAGAATTAATTCATGTTTGTAAATTGCTTTGGAGATTTAAAGGCCTGTACAAGCACTAAGGATTATTGCTTTCTAATTCTTCAGGGTAGTATAACTTATAAAGGCTTCTAGCCTTGAAAGCATCTTGGCTATAGGAAGAGTTAAATCCCTTTGAAATAAGATATACTTCTAATGTTTAAGATAAAAATAACAACTTCTCTGCTGCTTCCTTAAAAAAAAGGGGGGGGAAAAAGAAGCAATGGCAGGTTCTGAAAGTGCCTCTTTTTTTTTTTCCAGGAGTCCAACGTGCTTATTGCTGCTAACAGTCAGGGTACAATTAAGGTAAGTTATTTTACACATCTCGCCTTTAAACACTTGAGTCTGTTGACAGTAGAGAGCAAGGTCAGAGACACTGAACAGCCAGGAGAAACCATTAGAGGAGGTCATCTTGGCTGTGGAGGTTTGTAATTTAAATGATGTATTTGCCTCTGGCACACAGTAGAGTGAGCAGGCAGTGTCCCAGCAGTGAAACCAGTTGCAGTGAGGTGTGGAAGAGTTGCTGGTGGCCATCCAGCACCCGCTGCTGCTCCTTGGGGTCCTGGCAGCACGGAGGGCCTGGCACAGACACCTCCCCAGGCTGCTGCTGGCTCCCATGGCAGCAGAGGCTGAGTGTTAACTCACCAGCATTAACCTGAGCCCGTCCTCTGGCTGCTGCAGGCACAGCAGGGCTGGGAGCTGAGCTCCTGAAGTGCAGCCGGCTGGAGCAGCGCTGCAATGAGCGGGGATGCTCCCTGTCTTTGCTGACTCTGGTGCTCAGTGACTCTGGGCAGTGACAGACAGCAGCTGCCAGCACGAGGGTTTGGGAAAGCATCAGCCTTCCCCGTGCACCGAGACACCAGCGCAGTGCCAGGCTTTCAGCGCTTGAATTAACTCTGCCAGAGTGTCTGTTCAAGGCATTTCTGTCCATGCAATGTCAAGTGAAAGGGAGGAGACTGCCCTTCTTTATGTGTCTGTCAGCCAAGCAAAACCAGTACCCAAGGCAGTACCAAACTCAACCCAAACCCGGAACTTTGTCCCACATTCTACCCAGCAGCACTGCCCTCCACTTTGCTGTTAGGTATGGTGGTCAGTGCCCTAAGCTTGTGGCCCAGACCCCTGGCAGCGTTCTGGAGCTGCTCCTAAAGGGTTTTACTCGCTGTCTGCAGAGTCATGCACTGCATTGTCACTGTCACAAGGCTGAGGTCCTGATTGTCCCTCACATCCCTGTGGCAATAGCAGCTCTCTGGAGCCATTCCAGAGCTGCTGGTCTGAACCGCCCTGGAAAACTCACCAAAAATGCAAGAGTGGTGAGAGACCCAAGTTGTCTGTGTTTAACTGCATGTCAAGATTTTTTCCCCCTTTTTTAGGACACGAGTGGCTGGGTTACTCCTGCTGTTGCAGCATGTGATGCTGTAGCCTCTCATTTCTAGGGGATTTATTTATATGTCACATTCTGGAATTGGTTGGTGGTCACTTTGGTTGCTTCCTCCTTAGTAAAATGGACAAAATGCACAGATACTTGATATTTTGAAGTGAATCCAGCAGCAAGAGCAGTGATTAGAGAGGAGAGGTTTTGCTCATGCATTTTGCTTGTTAATGAGAAAAGGTAGACAGAGAAAAATGTGCCAAGAGCCAGGGCTGTCAGAACTCTGGTGTCTCCATTTGCCTTTGGCAGCAGGCAGCAGGGAGGTGGGATGGTCTGGGAAGGGCCTGGGTGTGCCCAAACCCACCCTGCAGTGGGGACAGATGCCATACTGGGCATACCCATGAGCTACAGCTCTAGAGCTTTTCCCAGGAGAGCCAAACCAGGCTAATGCAGACCGTGTCAGCTCCACAGGCACTCCTCTGCTGTCTCTAGTCCATGCCTTCAGAGGCTGCTGTTCCACCCCAGCCTGGACAGGGGAAACAAGAGCACAGAGGGCTGGGATGACAAAAGCTCTGCTCTCTGTTACAGGATTTCCGAGAGCTGTGTGATTGAGGGGAAATGAGGCATCTGTGGATGGTTATGCTTCATGGCTAATTTATCATCACACAAGCAGACATCAAAATTGGGATGCTTGCCAAGTGCTTATCCCATTTGTGGGATATTATTGCATGCTGGTGGAGAAAGGGTAAGGGGTGGAGACGGAAGGGTCAGTCCTGTCTTAGTGATCTATATGCTGACGTAGGAAATACTGAATGTCATAAATTCCTGTTCTAAATGTCTCGTCTTCCTTACTAATTAGGTACTGGAGCTGGTATGAAGGGTTTTCTCTCAAGGCATGAGGTACTTGGTCCTGCTGATATGCTACAGTATTCATCTGGGAACCACAGTGGGACAAGAAACCAAAACCACCTTGATGTTCCTCCCCAAAACTATCATGTTTGGGTTTTTTTCCATTTATGGACTTTCTAGGACATTTTGAGATACTGGTAACACCAGTGAACTGTCTGCCATCAACATTAACTCCACAGACTTTGCTGGTGGTGGTGGTATGGTTGTCTAATTTTTATGATAGGAAAACAAATTCTTTTAAATAAAAACAAAAAGGAATAATAAAATTTATTGAGCCACAAGCTGAAGCTGGAAGATTGTCTTGTTGCATAAGGGAACAGATTTACTTGTGAAGGGAGCTTACGGGAGCACACAGGGCTGTCCTCAGTTGCACATCTCCAGTTACGTTCATCCGGACTCTTCTTCATCCTCACTGGAAAAAGAAAGTCTCTAAGCCTTACCTGGACATGCAAGCAATTCACTTTGAAATCCCATCATGATAAAGTTCTGTTGTTCCTTTGATTTATTAATTATTTTTTAGATGCATTATATGTTGAGAAATGTCACCGAGGTTGACACCACTGGAGACCGAAGTCCTCTAGGCATCGAGAAGAGAAGGACACCTTCCCCTTCCTCCTCTCCACAGACCCCTTCCTTGCCCCAAAGGGGCACTTCTGAAGGAGAGGATTAAGCTGTCCTCCGCCACCAGCAACGTGCTGAGATGAGGGGGCCTGCAGTTCTGGGACCTGGACTGACCCTGCCGAGACATCGTGGGATAAAGATCTGCCTCCCACTGACCTGGCTGTGCTTGACTATCTCAGATAGAGGAGGAAGCTTCTAGAGCCAGTTACCAAAGCCCTGCACCACTCAGTCTCTGTGGTCTGGTTGTGTATGCCCCTCTCTGCACACCGTGGAAGCCAAGCATTTTGAATGTTGTAACAAGAGAGGGGACAGAGTTGGTTTGTAACGTGTTTCAGAGCCATGATATAAGTAGCCTTATTTTTAATGGTCATGCATACACTTAATTGTACATATGGAGGGGGAATAAACCATGAAGCTGGGAGTTGTTGTTGCTTTCTTGGCAGGATAGCAGAGCAGATAAGAAGGTGCAGACGGTCGTCATGAGCAGCAGCCAGGCTAAACTGTCGGGGTTGCTGCCAGAACTCGTTAAGCTTGGAAGTGGATTTGGTAGGCGTAGCATCTTTTCCCTGCCGTGGGTACCGAAGGTGCAGTGCAGCCAGTGATACCTGTGGGAGGTGGTGTGGTTTGCTCACAGAATCCTTCTCCCTTCACCCACTGCAGTCCGTGTCTCCCTCACGCCGCCAAGGCTGGGATCCATGCAGGGCCTTCGCTCTCTGTGTCGGCAAAGCAAGGCCCTGCCGTGGTCATGGGCTACCCATGCAGGAACCCTAACAGGCCTCATGTCCTCCAGGTGTTAAAAGCCTGATTCTGATCTTCCCAAGAGGATTGTGTGATCTTCTCACCGCCTTCGGTCCCAGAGCAGGGAAGAAGAGCAAGGATGCTCTTGATAGGAATAAAGAAGCAGGGATGAAGCCTTATGGCAGACCTGGGGACAGCTCCTGTCCTGGTTCAGTGCTGGTGCATGTTTCTAGGGGGTCATCTGTGCTCCTTCAAAGGTAGAAGGATGTGGGACATGCCACCAGTAGCTTCTGGAGAGTCTATTCCAGTGGGGAGAAAAATGATGCTGAGCTCCAAGGGAGGGGTGGATGGATGGCTGTCAGATGCTGCATGCTGGTTTTCTTCCATGATTTCTGGTGTGTCAGAGGGGCTGAGAGTGAAGAGAGAAGGAAAGGAGAGAGAAAAGAGCACCCTGGCTTGTGTCTTGCTCAGAGTGCTACCTGCAGGTCTCCGTTGTATGAGTAACCCCAGTCACTGTGGCAGAAGAAAACAAAATTGGTTCCTTCTGCCTGATGGCAGCTGTCTGACACGTCCCACTGAGCACTGGTTTGATTTCCATTTTGCTGCATTTTAAGAGCATTTGGTGAGGAGTGACTGTGCTGAGCATCCTTCCCAGCCAGCCCCCTCCAAAGGCAGGGCCGATGTGCTGATCCATTGCCGCTGCTCTTCTGCTTCCCCTGGTTTCAGGTGTGGGTTTCCCTCAGCCTCTGGCTTGTTTATCAATGCCTACTCATTTATTTTGCAAACTGCCCTGGCTGCTGTTGTAGCCCAGCCCGGTGCCACGCAGCCGCTGTTGGCAGGTGACCTCATTCCTTCTCTCCCCCCACCTGAAGATCCTCCATGTTTTAAATTGAAATTGCTCTGACAAAGCCGAGATCTTTCAAACAGAAGGAAAAAAGCAGCTGTTTTGAATGCTGTAAGGTTACTCCTTGAATTAAACAGGGAAAGCTGTTTAACATCAACCGCCTTCATTTTTTCAGTTTTCATTCTATTTCAATCAAGATAAAATGCAAATTTGATGTCTGGCTCTAATTAGAAACACAGCAGCTCATAAACAAAAGTTGATGGCATTTTTTTGTCTTTGTCTCTTTATCACAAGAGGTAACGGTCCTTATTTTAATCCCCTTAATTTTCTTTCCTTCAGGTAACTCTTCACAGTTGACATATTAAGTCGCATACAATTACTGTAATTTTGTTTGGCTTTTTTAAACAGCATGTGGTCAATATTTCTTTAATTAGTCACCTCCTTAACAAATGATTCCTGTCAGGTTTTCAGCCTTTTTAGGGGGGTGATTGACTTTGGGAAGGATGTCCAGGGGTCTTTGGGCCAACCCCCTGTCCAGAGCAGAGCTTACTCAAAGTTGGATGAGGTTGCCTCAGGGCCTGGAGATGTTCACAATTCGACCAGGCAAGGGTTGGAGATTCTTAAGCCCCTCTGGAAAATCTGTTCCAGCACTTAACCACTCTCCTTGTGAAGATTAATTGCAGATGGTGGGCACTTGGAGTCTTTATTCTCACCTTCTTCTTTTGAGAAAGCGAGGTTACAAAGCCCTTGACTGGAAGCTGCCCCAGAATGGATTTGCCTCCAGTGCTCGTGTCCTTGTGAGAGGTGTTGGTGAGTCAGATTTTTCTTTGAGAAAGGAAATTTCAAACCTTTCTTGGCCAGCCAGCCTCTTCAATTAATTTTAAAGCATTTAACAGCAGAGAAGGAGGAACATGCCTCAGTGCTAAAAAGAAATTCAGTGCTGGAGGGAATTGAAAACGATGGTCAGTGGGAAATTTAAATTAATATCAATATGTCAGGGCTCTCCTGCAGTGAGTGCAGCCAGCTGCTAATGCCAGCGTTCGACCCGAGTGCAGAGCCTTGTTTGTTTAGGGTAATTTTGTTTAACTATGGAAGGTCATCATGACATCAGCAGATAATTGGGAAGGCAAATCTAACTCCTTTCCAGCTCAAAAGTCCTCTTTCCTTTCTCACTGCTTTTCTGGAACCCACAAACTGGAGCAGCATCAGAGGCATGAGGAGCAGAGCTCATATCTATCTCCTGGAGAAGCACCTGTAGCCCGAGTGCCCCCAGCCTTCTGGTAACCATCACCACATGGTTTGCTTTAATTTTGCTTTCAGAGCAAGCTGCAAATTCTCAAAGTGATGATCATCTCACCTCTGTTCAGTTACAAGGCAGTACTGGGGTACGTTAAGTCCTTAAGTTCTTCGTAAGTTAATTTAAAAATGATTAGTTGCGTTAAAGCAGGATGAATTCTCTTCTCTGTGCGTTAACCAGCCATTTGAGCTGAGTAGGTCTCACCAAAAAAACTGTTCTAAATCTCTCCATCTTAACTTCCACATCTTAAATCTGGCTCTGGCTGATGGCTGGCCAGAGCCAGCCAGTAACTCAGTAACTCAGCAGAGGCAGGACAAGAATTTGCCCTCCACCATTAAGCAGCAGGGAAAATTTCTTAAGAGGTAAAAAAAGTGAGGGTTTTTTGACATCTCTTAGAAATCAATCATGAGAAAGAAAACTAAGTATCAACTTTCCTTGACCAGTGTGCAGGGGAAGGGGAGAAGGTGGTTCCACCTCTCCCAGCATCTCACAGGGCTCCCAGCATCATGAACCTTTCAGGAGGAGGGCTCCACACACACATCACAGCCCTAATCTGCCTGGAACAGAAAGTTTGCAGTGTGCCTGCCACTGTCGATGGGCTGTGCTGGAAAATAGCTCATCAGGGAGTGAGGCGACAAAACCAATCTCATCTGATAGCTGCTTGCCTAAAACCTCTGGTCCATGCAGAGAGAGACAGGTTTTATTTGTCTCCCAGTTCTGCCTTCTCTAGTGTGTCCCCAGTCTGTCCAGGGAGTTGTATTACCTCGATGCTCTTGTTTTACCTCGATGCTCTTGTATGACTCCCAAAATTTGGGGTGGGGACTTGCATGAATAGCAGAAGAGTGTGACTGCCATGAGCATCTCTGACACCATCATCCTCCCTGAAATCCCTCCAGTGCCTCCACCCATCCGAGAACTGGGGAGCACGCTGTCTCATAAGATCCTTTCCGGCAGATAATAGTTTGGGAAATAATTTTGGAGGTAAAGGCTGTCCTTCGGAGGCACGAGGAATAGCACATGGCAGCTGACACCGAGCCAGCAGCGTGAGCCCAACGTGAGTCCCAAACCCACAAGCACTGATGTGCCCGTGCAGCCCCAGGAGCTTTTAATTCATGACTTAGAAGTGTTCATTTCAAGATTACCTGATCATAACCCCCTCAGCATCGGGAGTCTCCCAGAGAGGGCCAACCACCATGCTGGGCCTGCGGGGAGCCACAGGCACAGGGCTGGGCTCTGATAGACCGAGCCACGGGGGTGTGAAGGCACTGGACAATCCTGTGTGTCCCCTTCTCCAGACCCCACGGTAGGACAGTGACCACTGGAGGATGAGCAGCTCATGCTGCAGGCATGATCCAGCACCTGTCTCTCCACTGTGAGATGTGCGGGGCCGGGCAGGGAAATGCTCGACAGCTCTGATTTTGTCCTTAGGGGCCTTATTTCAACAACACGTTTGTCTTGATTACAGTGCTTAATCTGACTTGTCAAAATCTCCATAAAACCATTTAGGGTGTTTAAGAGGGGAAATACACTCCTTCTATCCCCTTAGATCTGAGCAGGAACTGGTCTGAAGCCACCAGCCCCACTGCTCCTGTCCCATTACCAGTGTCCTGGGTCAGAGACGTGGGCTCGGGGCGCTGCCTCCAGCGATGAGCCCTCACACCCCAAGTGCAGTTCCAGGGCTCAGCAACCCATAGAGAGTTACTTTGTTTACTGCTTAGTAGTTATCAAAACAATTAGCAAGGGCCAGCGGCTCTTTCCTGGACCTGTGGTGACTGAAAAACATCCTGAAGCTGGCATTGATCTGCGGAGAGCAGGGCAACCCATGACCGAGTGGGGCAGGGGGTGCTGAGGGGAAGTAAAGAGGGGCTGACCCCTCAAAGTCACCAGAGCATCACGCTCGAGCTGGTGCCAGACGGGCGCCCAGGCCGGGCTGAAATGGGCCAAAGAAAGTGCCTCCGTGATGGGCCAGTGATGGGCCAGCCCCAGGGAGGGCTCTGAGTCCCAGGAGGGACGTGGGCCAGCCCTCCCCGGGGCTGTGGGGAAGGGAAGGGGGCATCCCCTGCTCCCCAGCTCTGCACTAAGGACGAGGAGAGCTGATTTCCAAGCTCTTTAAATGGGATGAAAATGATGGGTTTACGTTGCTAGCGAAGGGCAGCGGAGCCAGGAAGAGTTTGGAGCACCACGTCTGTTTTGTGAGATCTTAAGAAGCAGCTTCTGCCTGGTGTTAGCAGAGATGACATCCCTGCATGTCCCAGAGAGAAGAGCAGAGGACAGCATCGATTACAACCTGTCCCCCCCCCACCCTTTTCTCCTGTTCAGTTTTTTTCCCTGTAGCAGATTAATGGGAACTCTTTGTCTTCCAACTTGACTGTACCTTATGAATTCTCTGCCTCATCCTCATCCTTTAAATTATCCACATAATAAAATATGTATTCAGTGATTTCAGGTCATAATTTGATCTGCTTAGGGAAGAAAAGGAATGATAGAGAAGGGTTGCCAGCATGCTCAGCTCTCCTCCATTTATCTTTATTTATCTTCTTTTTTTTCCTAACAACTTGTGTGCAGCCAAGTGATGGAAATTCCAGTACCTGTGTGCTGGTTCCTTGCAGGACAAGCGTCCCCCTCATCTCCCCCCAGCTTGGCAGGACCCACTGAGCTGCTCTGGCTGCCCCAACCCCCATCTGGCAAAGGAGATGTTTGGGGGGGTGAACCATCCCTAGAACTCCTGCCTTGCCCTCACTGCTGCTGGCATCAGTTTTATCCAGCTATAAAACAGGCACAAATTTGCCTCCATGCCAACCCCACGTGTGTGTTGGTTCCTGCAGGAAAGTGCAGGAGTACAGCTGGAGGGGCACACGAAGCACTCGGGATGTGCCCACACTGCTGGCAAAGGCAGAATGGCACGGCCTTACCCAAGGCAGAGACACGGGGTTAAGGTTCCTTCCTTTGTGGAGCTCCTGTACAGCTCTGGAGCTGCCGGAGTTTCATTTTAATACCAGATTTAAGGTCTGAACATGGGTTTTAATTATTTTACTACATTCCTGTGACATCTAAAAAGCCTTGTGCATGGCAATAGCGGTGCTAAAGGGCATTTTGCACTCTAAAAAACCCCAGGAATCTGTAGTGTCCTGATGTCACTGAGGTGTGCTGCAATTCCCCACAGGGCTGGAGGAAGGAGGAAGAGGAGGAGGGAGAGGGAGCCCGGCACCATGCAGCCAGTGAGGGGGCATCTCCAGTCCGGTGTCTTCCAGGCACGGAGCAGCCCCGAGGCTCTCATGTGGAGGAGTAGGAGACAGTTTGGGGTGGGAGGGGGCTTGTCCTCTTCGGCACAGGGGCAAGGAGACCGCCCCTGAATGAGGGGTTGTGCCGAGAGCATCCCGTGCTTGTTTGCAATGGAAAATCAGGATTTCAAATCCTTGCGTTTAGCCATGGACTGGCATCTCTTGGGTACCAGTTCTCCCCATGGCTCTCTTCATAGATGTTTGTCTGTCTGGGGGCCTGCAGAGCCTCTTCTGCTGGGCTGCAAAGCCTCAGGTTTTGATGGCATGGGTTGGGGGCAGTCAGCGCTGCTTCTTGGGAGGCAAGAATCTGGGGAAAGCTTCCCAAAGGAGGTTTCAGGGAGCCTCAGCACCACTTGTTCCGAGCCCCCAGAGGCTGTTTGCCTCTTGCCTGTGCTCTTAAGGGCTGCTCATTCCTGTGTCTGGCACTGCCAGTGGCTGAGAAAGCAAAGGCCCATCACGGTGATGATGCTTTAACGAGGACAAAGAGTTACCGTAGGCATTGCTTACCCTGGACAGGTAAAGAGGGTCAAAAGCCAGCTTGGTGCTGCCCACCCAGGGAAGGAAAACGGCTCTGGGCGTTTCTGAGCAGCTGAGGCCTTTCTGCTGCACCTCCTGCTGGGAGCAGTGGGACAGAGGGGGAAGAAAAAAGTGAAGACAATGTCCCAAAGCACCCAGTGTGATTCAGAAAGCTGGGAACAGTTGTGCTTTGCCAGGGTACAAGTGTCTGGGCTTAGATAAACCCTCTTTTTGGGTTGGCCCTGGGAGCAGGGGCAGATTTCCAGCTTGCTTTGCCTGGAAGAACCTCAGGATACCAAAGGGGTTGGGCTGTGTTTTGTCAAGGGAGGAGATGCTCTGTCCAACACCTGCTCTCCATCCCTGCCTGCCCAAATTCCCTGCTCCTGCCTGCAGCCTGTCCTCTGGGCAGGCTGCTGTCTCTGTCCTGGTGAGCCAGGAAAGCCACTGGTTGCTTTCCAAATTTTCAGCATGTTTTCAGGCTGGGGGTGACAGCACCATGGCAGAGCCCTGTGCCATCAGGGCTACATGCTGCCCCACAGCCCTGCCCCACAGCCCTGCCAGCCTGGCTACGGCTCCCACTGGGCTCTGGGCTCCAAGAGGGACCCTCAGAGGAGCGAGCCCCTGCAGGGTGGCACCTCTCTGCCCTCTCTCCCTGTGGCTGGGCATCTCAAACATGATGGAGAGGTATTCGGGAATGTATCTGAGCACAGGTTGGCAACAAAGCGACCACTAAATGCAGGGAGACACAGCTGATGCTAGGGAGGAGCAGAGAAATCGCTGCCAGCAGCACCCTGAAACCCAAGGATGGGGCACGGCTTGGCACCCACTTACCCCAGCAGCAGTGAGCAGCCTCGGTGACGCCCCGTGGGGGACTGAATTCTCCTGGGCATGCTCAAGGAGGGGCTGGAGATAGAGGAGGGTGGACAGGACCAACACTTAGTGCCAGGAGCTGCCACATCCTCTGTGCCTCTCACAAGGAGCAATGTGTCTCCACGCTCTCAGCATCAAAGCTGTGTGGGGCCTTAACATGCAAAACCAAAGAATCCCTGTGGTTTCTTGTGTGCTTCTGGTGATCCCTAAGCACGGGTTTATTGGATGTTTTCTGAGAAGTCTCCTCTCCTGGTGGGTACTACATACACAGACACGTTGGCTGAACACGGCTGCTGCAGGAGTCGGGCTTCACATCAGTGCTGGTCTGTAAAATACTGGTATTTATTAGTCACATTTAACACGTTAGACACTGTGTGGTCATTACAAGACCAGCTTCCCCGCGCTTCACAGCAAAGGTGTTTGCTTCTCCCCAGCGAGGCCAAGGATGGAGGCAGCCTCACGGGCAGCATGGGTTCTGGCTGCCAGCACACCACCCACCTGAGCTTGCTTGCATTTCCCACCGCTGGAGCATCTGCAAGTCTTTCTCCTCTCCTTTAGAAACGCAAACTGCACTAAAAGGAGTTCTTTGCAGTGGGCTGGGAAGTGGCTTTCCCAGCCCATCACCAGGAGGATTGAGGCCCTGGTGCTATGGACTAACAAAGCACCTGAGCTGCCTTGCCATAAAGCTCACATCTGTTTAGTGGGACGGTTTTTTTGGCTCTGTTGCCATTTTCCACACTCCTGCCAGTGCTCACATTCAGTGAACCATTGCATGATAGCAGATACTCTAGGGGCTTTGACTGGAGGGTTTATTGCTCTCACGATTACAATCAAACCTTTTTAATATCACCTTTGGTTTAGTATCCCTCTTATTATGGACACACAGCCCTGTGCATTCTGCAAGTTCCTGCTGTCAGCCCCCCGTGGCCCCTTACTGAGCATCCCCCCAGGGCTCTGAGCACCCCATCCACAGCTTCAAGGATCTCACCAGAGCCCTGAGGATCTACCCCACGTCTCCAAACTTCCACCCTAGAACCTCAAGAACCCACCCAGAGCCTCAAGAACTTCCACCCGCCATGGCCCCAATAACCCCCTCATGGTGCTGAGCATCTACCCTAGGTCCCCAAATATCCCCCCCAGCCTCAAGCATCCTTCCACAGCCTTGAGCATCCCCCCCATGAGGCTCAAAGGGGCTGCAGTGCCTGGGATGCTCCCCTGCCCAGAAGGAGTCCTGCGGGCCCAAGACCCCTCCAGGACTACTCAGCCTCCCTGGGTCTCTGTGTGGGGAAGGCAGTGCCTGTCCTTGCCCATAATTGAAATAGATGGAATCAGGACGGATCAACATCTAATTCCTCGCCTGGGTGAGTGGAGACATGTGTTTAATTTTCTGGTAATTCGGGCCGGGAGCCGCGGTTGGTTCCTGTGCGCGGAGGGATCGCGCGGCCGAGGGGCGGCTCCGCTCCGCGCAAGCAGCTCTGCACAGGAGCTTCTCCCTGGGGCCGCGGTCCCAGCCTCCCTGAGAGGAGGAGGAGTAAAAGCCGTCTCCCAAACTTTTTCTGCAGAATTGCCATTGCCACGCACCTCCGGGGAAATAGCGAGGACACTCAAAGCCCAGGGAAGCGGGTGGGCACTGGCTGCAGATCTCTTTCCACCCGGATTTATTTTGAGGGAGGTGCCGCGAGAGGAGCAGCAGGAGGGCAGGGATGGGAACAGCAGCAGCTCACTGCTGGGCATCCCCCCGAGACTGAACAGGGAAGAGATCTTGGGACTTTCAGGCCAGTCCAGAAGGTCTCATTCACTGGAGAGTGCTTTCCCTAATACTGAAGTGATGGAAACCCCTGGGGTATCCTTGAGGCTCAATTCCCACTGGCACCAGCAAGGCAGGCTTGTGAAACATGAGGGTGCCCACGCTGTGTGGTTGATTATGGCCCAGAGTCCCAAAATGAGCATGAGCAAAACAGAGAGAAGAGGGATTTGAAATGATCTCCCAAATAATGTTTCTAAATTAAAGTCTCTAGTTCTTCCCAGCATGGCCCCCAGGGACCCCTTCACACCATCCATGCCTCCTGCAAACCATATGCTTTTCCCTCCAGAGACCATCCCTTGGAAAACTTCTCGTGTTGGCTACAAAACAAGCAAGTTTCCCATTTTGAGGAGTACTTTGCTCTGAACTACATTTCAGAGCAAGGGATTTTGTCTGTCTCTCCTCAGCATCATTAAGGTTTCGTTAAGGACCCTCGAACAGGGCTGACAGCTTTGGGCTCTGCTTGACCCTGCCTTTCCCTTGCACCTTCGCTGCACAGGAATCAGAGCACATGGGTTGCCCAGCCAGGCACCCTGCACTGAGGGGCTCGGGTGAGGAACTGCTCCTTCGTGCAAGGTCACGCTCAAAACACAGGAGTTTCGGGGACATTGCCCTTGACTTTGACTTGCAGGCTCGTTGTCATGGCTGGAAGGTGAAGGAGGGCAGTGACTGCTCCTCTCCAGCTGGAGAAAGCCAGGAGGGCCTGAGCAGCTATTTCAGTCTTGCTTACGTATGGCTTCTTGGGGTTTTTTCCATCGGCGTGGTCCAAGGAACACGATTTTTGTCGTGCTGGTGCATCTGTAAAGCCAAAGCTGAAATACCTCATTTCCAACTCAGGCTTTTGCATGATAGTCTGGAAAGTTGCCTCCCACCTCACTGGTGGCACTCAGGATACAGGTCAGCCAGGTTTAGTTACCTCTGGTGTCTGAGACCATCGAAAAATCACTGCTGGCTTCCTCAGAGCGGTGGGTTTCACTCCGTGTGGGATGTCTGCGTGCATGCTGAAGGTACAGGACTCCCTACACGTCTAAGTGGGTACTTACCTACAGAGCTGAACAGCTCATCATTATTAATGGCCTTTGTAGCTCTCACTCAGCTTCCATTTTATGGAGGTAGGAGGTAGATTAGGCAATTTACACAAAGCGATGTGGGGAAATTGGGACATGAAATTCATATCTCAGGAGTCACGGATACATTGAGGACCACCTTGTTCCTGTGACTGAAGAAGGTCTGTTTTACATGCCAGGACAGAAGTCTCACACCTGAGGGAGTAAGCAGCTCACCAGGAAACCTGTCAAAGTTTTATGCAGAATTAGGTGGAATTGCTCTTCTCAACTTTGGTTCACCAGCTCAGCTGGGAAAAAATACTTTCTGCTGTCAACAATGCTTCTCACTGTTGAGCAAAAAGCTTTTGGAGGCTCATTACTTGGAATATTCAGGTAGGTTATGATGTTAAAAGGAATTAGAGTGCTCCAAATATGCTAAAATACATCCTCTCCAGCATCTTCCCTGCATTATTTTGGTTGATGGTAATTACATATATAACGGTAATTGGGGGAATTTGTCTCTAATTCAGAAATGGCTTCAATGGCTCTCAACCTGCAAGGACAGAATTGCACTGAAAATCTCTCCTGGCTGTGTTTGAGGAAGTGACCACCAGGAACAGAGGCTCATTTCACATGATTTTGGCACTTTCAAGGAGCAGTGGGGAGTGCTGAATTCGGATCTTTTTAACCAAGTTCAGTAAGGATGGGTGTAAAAACACCTGCTGCCAGCTTGGGCTGTGTACCTTTCCACTCCCCCAAGGTCTCACAGCTGGTCAGGGGCAACGTAAAATGCCAACACGGCTCTTTCACCACGCTGCTTCGAGGGAGAGCTGCATGTGACCCTCAGCAGGAAGGTCCTCGGCCTTCCTGGTGAGGCTGCTGCTCTCTCCTCCCCAGGCAGCTCTGTTCCCCTGTCCTGTCATCACAACTGATACCCCAACCTCCCAGCTGAGTAAGAACCTCCCCTCCCCAAATGTTAATTAACCTTTGGGGGGCCAGGGGATTGGCGGCGGGGGGGG
>WEIT01007088.1:459605-507668 GCA_013389985.1 Dryoscopus gambensis | reverse complement strand
CAGCGACCCGCGGTTCCCCCGCCGCGCCGCGCCGTCTCCCCGGCTGTGCGAGGGAAGCGGAGGGGGGGTTGGTTATTTTTTGGGGGTGGTAAAGGCTGCGCGCACTTTCTCCAAGTTCCTTTTGTGGCTGGAATGAGATTAAAGAAATTCGGCTCTCGGCACCTGCGTCATACGGAGACAGTTCGTGGAGGGAGGCGGCTCCTTGCTGCATCCTTGCAGGCAGCGCTGGGGGGCTCATTCGCACCCTCTTCCCGTCAAACCCGGGCTCCATCTCTCCTTCTCAGCCCGCTCCCTCCCTTCTGCCCACGACTCCCGCTCCCCGCAGGGCCGCGGGGGCAGCAGCATCCCCAACTCCGGGAGCTGGGAACAAGCCCGAGCAGCCTTTCCCTCCCTTCCGCACCGGCTGTCGCCTGCGCGTGGATGCTGTCGGCGAACGCGAAGCCCGCCCAGGCTCTGCTGAGCCTTAGCCCCGGCTTTCTGCTTCAATTCACCAAAGTTTGAACACGGTTTTTGCCTCCTCTCCCGCCTGCTCCAGCAGCAACGGTGCCTTTCCTAGGAGAGCTGACCCCTGGAAGGGGCCGTCGCAGAGCTTGGGCTGAAAGATGCTCCCTGAGCCTGTGCAGAGCTGCGACTTTTAAAGCCGGGGAGCGGAGCGCTTGCTTGGCGAGGTCACCGCTGACGGAGGGGTGGCTGAGCATCTGGAGGAAGGGACGCCGAGGGTGTGTCTGAGGAACGCATTAATTAGGCGTGCTTCATTAGCAGTTACCTGTTATGGCTTCTGACAGAATCCATCTATCCGGAGAGGAGGAGAAGGCAAAGCCCAGTGCGGGGGATCCTTGCTGGAGAGGCAAGGGGTTTGCTGTGGAAGCCGGGGAGGGAAGCATCCCTGTGTCCTGCCGTCGTGGCTGGAAATGGGGGGCCCCTCGCCGCTTTAGGCTCTGCTCTGTGTATCGGCTGGGCAGCTGCGAGCAGACATCTCCTGCGCCGGCACTGGGGTCTCAAGGGAAGGTCAGATTTGGGGATTGCTTTCTGCCGGCTGCATCCCAGTGGCTGCCCCCTGCATCGCACCCCCGTGGGACGTGTGTCTGCAGGCAGGGAAACTGAGGCGAGGGGAATGGGCAAGGGGAGGAGGCTGGGCGGGCAGGCAGAAGGGTCAGAGGGGCTTTCCCTGCACCTTTGGCAGAGCATGAGCCTGGCTGTTTCTTTGAATCTCGGGTCCGTGCTCGCGGCAGCGAGGTGCAGACCCCCGGGTTTGTACAGGGAGGCTCGGTGGGAGAGAGGGGCCACGGAGCACCAGCAGCTCCGCCAGCCTGCTGGGAGGAGCAGGTCCCCCCCAGAGGCACCTGAGCAGCCAAGGTGGTCACTCCTCGGGTGCTGGGGCTGTTACTGCGCCCGCTGGGCTCGTATGGAGCCGTGCAACCACAGTGCCAGGACTGGACAAACACGTGCTGGTGCTGGGGCTCATCGCGCTGGTGCTGGGGAGGCGTTTGACTGCCAGTCCGGGCAAACCAAGTCTGTTTCTGGGCTGAGGTTGAGTTTTCCTCCGGGCTCAGGTCCTGGCGAGTGCGGCGGCTCTGCAGGCAGGGGAAGGCTGGGCTCCATGCTTGGGAGGCTGCTCGTGGGCTACGAGGGTCTCAAGCACCCTCCTGGAGAACTCCGTGCCCCGCCCCGCACCCGAAACCTGCTCAGAGGGACGCAGGTGGATGTGAGCATCAGCAAGGTGCGGCCGCAGGGACAGTTTGTCACCATGGGCAGCAGCCGCGGGGGAGCACGTGGATCTCTTGCTGTTCTCCTGATGGTGGTGCTCCAGGCTCCCCAATCCCCCTAAAACAGCTCAAGAACTGCATTGAGAAGTAGGAACTAAATCGATGGGAGCCCTTCCCTGACACAGCCGCAGCTCTGACTGCTTCACCCACAGCTCTTGGCGGGTAACAGGCACCCAAACCGGCTGGGCTGCAGCTCCTGCCCTGGCACGGGGTGGCTGTGGGGTTCCCAGCCCCCTCCTTGCTACTGTTCACCTTGTCAGAGCCTGTAGCAAACGCAATAAAACCCAAGAAAAACGCTGATTAACAAGTACAAGCATGTAGGGTGTAAAGTAGATGTTTAACCTTATTATATAAACAAACATAAAGGAGCCATAAATTAGGCAGGGGAAGAAGTCAATTCATCGATGGAACTGCTCAGGCAGAAGAGATAAAGGCAGCGTGAGGCAGCTGAGGGATGGGGACATGATGCAGCCCACGCCTGTAATCCTCTCGCCTTTTAATTAGGCCAGTAATGAGAAACAAAATGTCAATGACATTAGATGCTGCTTCCATCTGAAAGGTGGTCCCAGCCAGGGGAGCAGCATCCTAGATCCAGGGTAAAAACCCTGCTGAGGGTAAAACCTGGGACTGCTTGGATGCTCCCAGCTGCTGGGTCCTGGTCTAGAAGCCCAGTGTGCTGGCTGGAGTTACTGGGAGCTGGCTGGAGCTACTGGGAGCTGAAGTTACTGGGAGCTGGAGCTACTGGGACCTGGCTGCTGCCTTTAATGGCATTCAATGCTCGAAGCTCACGCTCTCTGCGGTACCTGTTTGACAGCATGATTAGTTCCTGGTCTTCCCTCACCCACCCTGCTGTCCAAGGAATAAAACAAGGTAATCAGAAGGGATGGGGATTGGAAATTTAAAAAATAAAACTGAAAATAAGGGGCAGGTTCAGCAGGTGCCATTTGTCTGCCCCTTGGTCTGAAAGGGATTTTCCCCTCATCGCTCTCACATCTCACCAGGCAGGTCCTGTCTCCATTAGGGATGTGCCTGAAACGAGTCCCACGATGCCCAGCACCATCTAAGCGGACTTTTAGTTAAATATTTTCCCTCTCAGCTGCCTCCCCTCCCACAGCCCCAAGGGGAAGTGCTTCAGCTGGGTTCCATGGGAATTGAAAGGGCCTCTCCCCTCCACCATCCCTGCTATGGCCTAGCCAAAGGAATGTCAGTGAGCGAGTCCCTTCCCACCAGGGAATATTCAAAGGAACACCCTTCCCTGCCAAAATCTCAGCGCCAAACATCCCATCCACAGGCTGCTGAAAGGTGCTGAGACCCCCTCTCCTCCTGTGCCTTCCTCTTTCCCCCAGCTTGTTGTCTTCATCTCAGAGCTCGATTTAATCGTCCCTTTATAATTAGCCATCACAATTTCTCCCAGCAGCTCCTTGATGAGCCCCAGGTAATCGTTTGGTTCTTCCCCCCCCACCCTCTATATCCCTCAATACTTGGCAATGTCAAAGCCTGGTATTCCCATGATTTCCATGCACAGGGCAGGAACCTTGGCAAGGTGCAGGCAGCGAAGCTGGCAGCTGCCCTGCCTGCCTCCTTCACCTTCCACCAGCTGCCTTCAGCAAAACACAGTGCTTTTACCAAGCGCCCGTGGTGAGCTTGTGCTGCTGGCACGGGAGCGTCTGAGACGGCCAAGGTTGGGAAAAGAGCAGCAGGGGGGGGTGTCACAGCTGTGGGGTGTCACCTGTCCCCTCTCCCCGTTCCCGTGTGTGTGGGGTTTGATATTCTGTGACCGGCTGCTCCCAGATTTACTGCAGGGGTGAAAATCCCAGGGATGCTAAATTCTCCCCTCATGCTCCCTGGGGTGGCTGGGGTTTAGGAACAGGTCTGGATTCCCCCAAAACCGCCAAGAAGAGGACAGTAGGAGTGGTAAAGGCTGCTGAGGCTGCTCTCCCTCGGAGGTCTGGTGAGCAGAGATCTTCACCTGAACCTTTTCCTTCTAAGCTGTTGGGTTTTGTGGGCAGCTTGACCCAGGACATGCTGGAAACCATCCCAGCTACCACCTCCCACCCCTCCCTGCCTCCTTCTCTCTCTCTCTCAGCTTTTTTGCTAAATGAAGGGTTTTGGGGAGGGATTTCTGCTCCCCTTTCCTCAAGGTGGATGGAGCTCCAGTGAGTCACCATGAGGGAGAATGAGATTTGGAGCCTCTTGCCAGTGTGTGGTAGTGTGGATCACTGCTAGAGAAATTATCCAGGGGTGTTTGGCTGGTACCTGGGTGGGTGTGGGATGTTCCTCTGGCCCAGCCAGAACTCTCTCTCCTGTTGGAGGAGATCACAAATCCCTCACGCCTTGGGGACATGAAATGCTTGTAGCTACTACAAGTGCAGGAAGTCCTTTGGTGATGGCTGTTCTCCTGAAGGACGGTTTGGCAGAGGTGAGAGATCTGCTCTCTCCTTCCTCTCCACTCATGAGAGGCATAACAGGAGGGAGAAATTAATTCAGCTCTCCATCCTTCATCTCCAGGGCAGCTCCCTCCTCTTCCTCCCACTCATTTGGGAAGAATATCCCACTTGAGGCCATGCCGGGCTGAGGGCTGGGGATGCAGCTGGAGAGGTGCCTGGCAGCAGAAGGGCTCCACTGGGTGCTGGCTCCCCCTCTGAAGTGCAAATATCCTCGCTGGCAGAAGGGAAGAAGGCTTGCCCTGCCTGCCTGGCATCACGGGACGTGTGGCAGTGTCCCAGGGGAAAGCTGTGCTGTTTGCATTAGCTGGAGCTCATGCCTGGCTGGTGGAATTGCTCCTCCTTGGCCCGGCTGCCTGGGATTTGAAAATTGATTGCCGAGTCAATACTGGTGCATTTGGGCCCTGCGGGGCTGCTGGCAGCGGGAGGCAGGCCCTGGGGGATGCTGCCCCCACCAACAGCCAGCCCGGGACGGGCTGGGCTTTGGCTCTCCCTCTCATGGCTAGCAGGGGAGGTGACCCCTGAGCCCTGCGGGGGCCAGGGCTGGGCGGGAGCAGCAGGGATGAGCGGCAGGAGGAGCACAGCACGTCCCGGGTCAGCAGCCGCCCCCCATGGACCCCACCACTGGAGCTCAACGCCCACCACTGTGTTCCTAGAGCATCATCTCCAGTAAGGAAATGTTTCCTGGGAAAGCTCTTGAACCATTTCCCTGATGGCTCCCTTTGTTTTGGCTGAAATCAGGTTAGTCAGCAGAATCACCAAAAACGTGGATTCCTAAAGTGCATTGTTTATTTTCTTCACTTTTTGTTTTGGTGGCTGAGTCCTCTGATCCCCGTGGGGTTTTGCAGCCTCGCTTGGTTGATCGGCACAGTAGGAACAGGTCCTGTTGATGGAGCACATCCATGTCCCTGCTAAATAACACGGGGACAAGCAGGGAGCTTCACCCGAGGCGATTTTGGCTGCTCCCACTGCAGACGGCCCAGCATCCCTGCAGAGAGAGTGTGGCTGGTAATTAAAATGCAGATTGATTTGATTCGATCTGGTTGTTGTCCCTCGGGGAAGCGAGGGACACATTTGTCGCGGGGGATCGGTGTCCTGTCTGGCTCTGCCAGCCCCTGCCCACGGCCACAGCCCCTCACGTACCGCGTGCTGCTTCTCCTTGCGGAGAGACTTGAAAGGAAATCCATCCGCAAAGCATCAGCGCTGAAGTTGTCTGTAATTACGCAGTTAATTTATTATGTAGCGCTAGTAACAATGTAAACCCGGCAAACGGCTGAGAGATAGCACGCCGAGAATTGCCTCATTTGGTAAATAATTTTAACTGAAGTAATTATTTCCTGCGAGGGGGAGGATGCTGGGAGCACCCTGGGGGCTTTCCTGGCCGCAGGAGGGATGAGCTGGTAGTGTAACTCCTCATTAATTACCGCTGCTGTCGGTGCCCGCTGCCCACCCCTGCCTGCCACGCACCCATCGCGGGGTCCGCGCCCCAGCCCAGCCGCGGGGCCCAGCGGTGCCTCCGGCCGCAGCCTGGCAGCGCTCCTGGGCACAGCTCGGCTGCTTTTCCCTTGCCTTGTTCCGCGTTTTATTCTGCCCCTCTCCAATTTTAACCCATCTGCCTGCGGTGTTACCGAGGCAGCGTCCCCTTTTGCTGGCCTTGCCTAATGAAGGCTCATTGCAGCGGGACGCTGATGAACGCGCCGGGCTCCCGGCCGGGCAGCGGGCACGGGCCGGGCAGTGGGCACGCCTGGTACCTGACGCTTGCGGCACTGCTGCCCGCATCCTGAAGGCCTCCTGCTGCCTGGCTTTCTGTAGGAAACACGGTTTGGATGGAGCTGCTCCCTTTCTGTTTCCTCCCCTTGTCCTCCTCCCCAGCGCATCCTGCTCGCCCTCCGCTTCTGGCTGCGCCCCCGCTCCCCCCGGCCCTCCCCGGTTCGCCCACACGCTCTCCCTCGCTCCGACCTTTTGTTTCGCCCTGGGCTTCATTGAAAAGCGCCATTGATGCCGGTAGGCGCTAATATGAAGGGAGTCTCTCTCCGGCTGCCCTCCGCAGATGGGGACCTCGGCTCAATCCACGTCCTGTTCTCCACTGGGGAATAACAATGAACTCGGGCGCCACAGGGAGACAGAGAAAGAGCCACTCTGTGCTCCGGGAGACAGCCCTGTCCCCGGGGCCAAAATAACTCCACTTGTTTTATTTATCAACTCCGGGGGGACAGGGTGTGAGTGGCATACAGATGTTGCCACAGCTGGCTCTGCCAGCCCGACGTGCCTGGGACCGGTCCCAGGGCGCAGTCCCGTGCGGAGCGGGGGGATGCTCTGCAGTGTCTGTGTCTCAGCAGCCCCTTCGGAGCTGGAAAAACTCCTGGCGGGTGTTTTAAAATAAAAACAAGATTTGGGCTATGGGAATCTCTGTGGCCAAGCCTCGAGAAAACTCGAGCTGCCCGTATCCAACCTGCCATGAATTTCTCAGACCCTCGCCTGGTCTGCTGCCCCAGCGAAGCTCACACAGAGCCTGGGGCAGCTCAGCTTCTGCTCAGCAGCTCCAGAGTTCGCAGCAGGGAAGGAAAGTCCTTCTTCATCGTGTGTGTGCGCGCACAAAATGGAATGACGGGTGATAGCAGCTGAGCTGATTTTCTCCTGCTCCCTCCCCACACTAACGCAGGCTCCCTGCCTCCTTCCCTCCCTCTCTCCCTCCCTCTCCTCACTCTCTGCTCCCACGAGTGAATTGGATTAGTCACCTTCTTAATTAACTGTGCTGGTGTGAGCTCTATTAGGTATTAAATGTTTGTCACAATCCAATTTTAAAAATCCATCCCAGCAGGGCAGGGTTTGGGAGGTGCTGGGTGGTTGCAGCTCTCACACCGGGGGCTTGGAGGCGTGGGGCTGAGTGGGACTGGGGGGCTGGGGGGTGTAACTCCACCCCCACCCTCAGTTTCTGGATACCCCAGAGGCTTGTTAGGCCTTTGGGGAAGGTCGTCCCAGCCCTCTCAGCAAGGGCTAGACACAAAGCTGACACCCTAGGGAGAGGCAGGAGTGTCCCCACAGCAGCCCCAAAGCCCCCCCCAGCCAGTGCTGGTTGAAAACCAGGATGGAGCCGGGTGTAAATCCGTGATGGAGCTGTGGCCCGCGGGCTCTGACTGGCAGCAGGGTGCCTGGCAGCATCGGAGGGGCTGAGCTGGCAAAGCCAGCCTTTCTGGGGGCCGTGAGGGCTGGCTGATGATGTGCAGGCCGGATGCTGTGGGGAGGGAGGGAGGTGGCATCAGCCTCCGCAGCGCTGAAGGCAGCGCTCGCTCTGAATGAGCGCCCGCGCCGGCACTGAATGAGGCTCAGCCTCTGCTTTAGGCCCAACCCAGCTCCTGAGAACGGGCACGGATCTTCCTCCTGCAGCCCCCACCACGGCCCAGGCCCCTCTCTGGGGCACGTGCCCCACGGGAGATGTCCCAGGCTCCTCAGCTCGTCGGGTGCCTTCAGCACTTCTTAGCTCTTTTATCTTCTCCTCTGTCTTCTAGACAGTTTCCAATCCATAACAAACTTTCACCTCTCATCTTAGCTCCCTTAATAGCCTCTGCAGAAGGACTTTATTAAAGCCTGGTGGAAACTCTGAATTCATTACGGCTCCTTATGCTCCATCACACAGGGCTTTTCTGGCTCCCTCGGGTCAGGGCTCTGGTAGTTCACATGGGCCCTGCGGAGCACTTGGGCTCATTTCTTCTAGCCCAGATTATTATTTATCATTTTTATGTCTCTGTTAATTATGTATCACTAATTATTGTTTATTATTATAATTGAATTTGTTTTCTCCCTGCACTAAATGGTGAGGCTCACTGGGCTGGGCTGCTTCCCAGCAGCGCCCCGTGTGTGTTTTGCCATAGGGGAGATGAACCCCAGACTGGACAGGTGGGCAAAGCATCATTTTGCACAGCAAATTCTGTGCTGTTCAGCGTTTCTGGTCTAGAAAAAGCCTCTTGAGTGAACCCAGGGGGTCTCAGTGCGGGTCACACACCTCGTTTATGAAGTCCTGATGCATTCCAGGAGGGGAGACCCCTATGGGGAGCATCACATTTGGGGCAGTGGCAAAAGGTCTAATCCCTTTAAATTTGTGTTGATTGTGGCTTCACAGCTCAGTCACTCTCTGCAGCAACACTCGGGCTCCCCCGTGGCCAGAGCGGGACTCTGGCCCCGCATGGCAGCACCTCACCTGCTGTCCCCTCCAGGGGTTCTGGCAGGGCCAGGCATCCTTGATTTCCAGCCTGAAATGGGAGTCTTTGCACAGGCCTGGGGAGGAGGAGAGCGATGCAGGGGCTGATGCACTCAGGGAGGAGCTGGAAGGGGTTTGGCATCCACGGGTGCGGCGTGGAGGAGGTCGGGGGGATTTACGGGTCCCTCGTATCACACATCTTCTCCAGGTGTCACATCCTGCATCCAGTCCTGCCTCCACTCCGAGGGGGTCCCCAAAGCACATCCTCTTCACCACGATGGAGGCCTGGGGTGGGGGATAAGAGGGGCTTGGAGGGTATTGATTCCCAGAGCAAAGAATGTGCTACTCAGGAGGATTTTTTCTTTCCAGCAATCAATGGAAATGTGTTTATCAGGAAACCGTGTTTGGCCTGGGCAAGTGTTTTAGTGATGTAAACAAGGCTGGGGAGAGGGACGGGGGGAGAGCAGATAAAGGGGGATGGGAGACAAGAGACAGCCATGGAAAGGACCCGGAGCAGGTGGAAAGTGTTGAGATAAGGAGGCGTCCTGCCTTTCCTGCTTGGGAGAGCAGGAGCAGGGGTGCACCCAGCCCCAGCTTTGCATGGCCCTGTTAGTGGTGGACAGGGGGCCATCACTGCCTGCCCCAGTGGCGTGTCTCCATCCAGGCAGCTCCTCAGAGAGCAGAAAGTTGGTTTCCCTAAATCAACAAGAGTGCAGGCAGGGGAAAGAGCGAGCAGGGCAGGTTTCCATAGAAATGGGAGCTGGCAGGAGAGGTGGCGAAGGCAGAACAGGCAGTGTGAGCCCTGGCAGGGGTGATGCTCTGCCCTGCCCCTCGCTCCCAAGGGAGGGCTTCTCCCTGCAGTTTTGGTGAGTTAATTCGAGCACAGATTAATCTCTTTGTGATGGAGGGGTGCTCATTCCTGATGCTTTGGTAACGGATTGTTTCTTCTTCCTCCACAGTATCATTTATGCTGTAAGGTCCTCAGGAATGACAAGAAGCAAATGCCCAGCCTCAAAATGTTGGGTTAGGAATGAAAGTAGGCAGCGGGTTTGGAAAAAAGAGCAGTCTCAAATGTCAGGGAAGCTGGTGTGATGAGGATGTGGTTAGCAGAGGGCAGCCAGGCCGGCAGGTTAATGTGCCTACCCTTTGCAGGATGAACCAGGGGACATTTAATGACTCTAAAGAGCGAGGGCTGGGGTTTACATCCGCTCTTAAAAATGCCTCTTAAATCCCAGGCAATCTCTCACTCATCCGTATCCCAGCCTCGGTCCATGGTTCAGCTCCTGGGTAGGAGTAGAGCTGCCTTTCAGCCCAGCCCTTGCATATCCCATCCATATCCCAGAGTAACTGGAGGAGAAATCCTCATGTGGGATCCCATGAGGGCAGAGCAAGATCCAGCTGGGAAAAGCAGATTTCCAACATCACCAGGGCACTGCACATGCATGTCCTTGGGAAGAGAGGTGTTCACATTCGTGTGCAAAAAGTACTTGAAAGGGAAAATAATTTTGAAGAAAGCATCCCCAGCTTGGGGTCAGTTTGTACCCCGGAGATTAAGTCTCAAGCAGCATGAGGAGCATCCCGATGACCATCCCCTGGCTGCTGCGGGAGGTGCATGCCTCCATCCAGCTGGGAGAGAACCGCTTCTCCTCTGCCCGAGGCAGGGCAAAGCAGAGCAGGGATGGAGCTGGCCGTGCCACCGAGAAGAACGGAGCATTGTCCCGGGGCTGCAGCAGCTGCAGGAGGGACGCGCGGCTGTCGCTGCGTCCCGCACATCTGCGTGCCGCTGCCAGGCTCACCCATACCCCGCTCCCGTGCAGCCTGCCTGCCTTGGGGGGGGTTAGGAGCCCAGGCAGCAGCCCATGGATGAGGATCCTTGCATTTGCAAGCCCTGGCCCTGCCCCGGTGATGTGCTCTCGTCCCAGATCCAGCGAGGTTTGAGACAGGGTGATGATGGCAGCAGCGTGTGCGGGCAGGGGCCACGCTGCAGAGCGTCCCTGCCCTTCTCCCCCCGAGCTGGTCCTTACCCACAATGCTGATTTGAAGCCATCCAGCCCTGAGTGGACCCCCAGTATCACCATCCTGGGGAAGGATCCCACCCGCAGCACCAGTGGGGGAGAAGGGACCCCCCAAACCACCCGCAGATGGTGCTGGCACACACGTCACTCCCAGCCCGCGTCAGCCCGGCCCTGATGGCTTCTTCATAAAGCCACTGCCTCCCGTGAGGCCACCAGGCACGGTGGGCTGGCACTGGTGGCTTTTATTTCCAAGCCTTCAGGAGTCTGGGTCCCAGTGCAGGACCTGCAGGTCTGCCCGGTGCACACAGACCTCCCATTGAATTTTGGCATGTGGCCCACCACACCGAGCCAGTGGGACAGTCCTGCATCAGCTGGAAAAGGCAGGAGGGACCCCAGACGGAGCTGGGGCAGGCAGCACATCCCTCTGCTGGGGTCTGCACTGCTCCTGCTTCTGCCAGGGAGGGTGCATGTGGGGCCTGCGGAGCTGGCACGGAGGAGCTGCTGAGTTCCAGCCCAGCATGGGCTCCCTTCCTCCTAAAACACGTGGATTTGGGGGATGCCCCGCCACAGAAAACAGCAGCTTTCATCATTTACCTGCTCAGTGCCAACACCGGGGTCGTACCAAACAGGACTCAGCAGACCTAAATCTCCGGGGTACAAGTCGACCCCAAGCTGGGGATGCTTTCTTCAAAATTATTTTCCCTTTCAAGTACCTTTCTCAAGTAAATGAATGTGTGCGCCTCTCTACCCAAACCGGGGGAAATCCCAGTGTTGTTTTTAGGGAAAGGCCCTGGCTGCAGCCACACCAGTCGGTCTGTGCACCTGGGCCCAGCAGCACCCTGCCCACAGCCATAAATCACCCTCCCGGAGGGAATCTGCCTTCCCACCCCCAGGCAATTAGTATTTGCCTCTCACCCCGATGCGGCAGGGTCTTTTATTCCCTCTAAGCTTTTATCCTCTCTTGTTATCCCCTTTGGTGTCTAATCCTCTCTCCAATCCTGCTAAGCTGCCTATGTGGCCGTGCCCAGACCCTGAGAGCCATCCAGGGATACGTCCTGCATGCGAGGGTGGGATGGTTTGGGATGCTACAGAATATAACCCATACCCCAGGAGGGAGTCCTGACCACCAGTCATGGCTATGAGGCTAAAAATTAAATTGGGGTGAAAAATCAGGTTTTTGGGGGTATTTCTTCCTGAATCCTGCAGACAGCCACAGAAATACATTCCCTGCCACTTGACCCTGATAAAAGTCCTCACTCCAAATGAGAGAGGCACCAGTGCAGTTAACTGCTGGCCTGGGCTCCAGCTGAGGGCTCAGTGGGTGACACCCCAGTGAAAAAGGGAGAGGGAGCTTCTCGCCTTGCTGCATCTCCTCCAGGGCTTTGCAGAGGGGAAAGCTCTGGGCTCGATGCTCCCCCTCGGAGCTGTGGCTGCCCCAGCGCTGGGTTCAGCGTGGCAGTGGCGCTGCAGACTCGTGACACTTGCGGGTCCCAGCCTTCCCCGACCATCATCCACAGGAAGCTGCATCCTTTCTTCTCCTTCCCTTTTTGTTCCCCTCATGGTCACTTGGAAATAAATCATTTAATGCAAAGATGGGGGGAAACAATCCCAAATCTTTCATTCGTGATGTATTTGTGGTGTATTTGCTATGGAAAGTGTCCCACGGTGTCCCAAGCCCACGGCTGCAGGTGCCACCCCGTCACAGGCAGCAGCGCTCGCCGCCCCTCGTCACTTGGCAATTACCCGCTAATTACCCTGTTTTCATTCCCCGGCCTTCCTCCCTGCACCCCGCAGCCTCACCCCTGTCCGGGGCACCTTTCCATTATCCGTAATGACGGTGGCGCAGCTGAATGCCAAAATCCCCATTTCCCTGTAATTTGCACGGCGGCGGAGCAGCCGGAGCTGAAGCCGCTGTGACTGTGTGACCGCGGGGCTCGTCACTCGCTAATTGTTCTCGGGACTCATCAGGACGATGGGGGGAGAGAGGAGACGTCCCCCGGCATGGCCGCGGGAGACACGGAGCTGTGCTGGCCCCCAAAAAGCTCGGTGGGGTTTTCCCATCCCGGGCGAAGCGGCGCACGGGCAGCCTTTGCCAGCAGGGTTACCCCGGCGCGACTGAGACCTTCCAAACCCATCCCAGCCCACGAGGGTTCCCTGATTGTGTGGGTGCGCCCCGAAGACAGCCCCCACTCCCCCCAGCCGGCAAGGAGAAGTCCCAAAGGGAAGAATTTGATCTAAAGTTTACTTAGGGAACTCCTTATCCAGTGTATTCCTCATCCTGTGTAGGGAAACTGAGGCACAGACACCGAGCCAGGGGCTTTGGCTGCAGGGATGTGCCACTGCTGCCATCCGAGGGCGAGGCAGGGATGGGATGCATCCTGCTTTCCCTGGACAGCACTGCTGCCATCCCAGGGCGAGGCAGGGATGGAGTGCATCCTGCTTTCCCTGGACAGCACTGCTGCCATCCCAGGGCGAGGCAGGGATGGGGTGCATCCTGCTTTCCCTGGACAGCACTGCTGCCATCCCAGGGCGAGGCAGGGATGGGGTGCATCCTGCTTTCCCTGGACAGGACCGGGAGTCTGTCCCCGAGCTGCTCCCTGAACAAGGTGCCCAGCAGTCATTCCTCCATGATCCAGGATTTGGGGAGGCACCCCTCGGATGCCTGCTGGGACCTTGCCTGAGGAGCTGATCACAAGGATCAGCGCGTGGCTTTGCAGAGTGGGAATTGCTTGGCTCGCTTGGAATTGCCAGGTGGCGCGTGGCACTGCTGTAACCCGCTGGTGAGCAGCAGGATTACTGCTGAGCAAGGGGTCGGCAGGGATGCTGAAATTAGTGGGGTTTGGGTAGGTGGTGGCTTGGGCGGGAGGATGCCTCCTGAGCCTTTTCAGTAGCAAAACATTAAAGAAAATTAATTGCTAAGTCCATCGGAAGCGCCTGCCATGGCACGAGATGCTGCTCCTGACCCCTCCGCGGGGGATGGATCCGTCGGGGCACAGTGTGGAGTGCAGTGAAAAGAAACAGAGGGAAGGGTGAAATTGCCACAGTTACTATTTCCAGGAGGAATTAGCAGAGGTGTAGAGCCAATCCAGCAGCTGAACCCCCCAAAAGGTGCCTGCAGGAGGTTCTGGATGCTCCCCTTTCCCAAAACCCTTCCAGGGTTTGAAATGGCTCCATCCCACGAGGGATGCAGGTGATGTCCGTGGGGCCCTCCACCTTTTTATGCCACTCTACTGGTCCAGAGGGAAGAGCCAGAGGATTTTTATACTAAAAAAGAGGGGTTTTTTGAGCTGTACCCAGCATGAGGACTCAGCTGGGAGCCCAGGGTTGGGATTAAGGAGGTAGGGAGAAAATGAACCCCTGAAATTTCCCTTATTTGACCCTGGCAGTGGGAGAGGTTTGGGTTTGCTCAGCACAGATGCAGGTTTTTGGCTGAGTTGGCAGCACGTGGCTGGCAGAGGGCCAGTCCCCAAAGCAGCAGCTTGGGGTTTTAGCCTTTCCCTGGGGTGAGCGCAGCCAGCGTCAGTGCTAAAAAAAAAATGTGACGTGACAGAGGCGTGAATCAGCAAGAGGAAAATTCCCACCATTTGGGGAAGGAGAGGAAGCAGAAGAATGACAGGCTGGACTGCGTGAGGCAGCTTTGTGGGATGCAGTGGGGGAGTGGGAATAGGGAGGGCAAGGAAAGGCACGGAGCTGGGGTGCCAAAGCAGCCGTAGCAGTGGGACAGTGCATGAGGATGGTCAGCTGATGATCCTCCAGGCCTGGATTTCAGCGGCCAGGAAGCCTGGGGAAGCTGCCCTAGGTGCCAAACTCAGAACATCTCTGAAATGTGAGCTTTGTCCCCAAACCCGCTGCCCTCTGCAGGGTGCTCGGGTCCTGAGCATCCCCAGGGAAAGGATGCAGGAGGTTGGGCACCCCGTGTCTGTATTTCAGCTGCAGGTTTCCTGGTGCCTATGCACAGAGCAAAGCCTAACCCCAAAAATGGGGCCAGAAGTGCATCAGGGAGGGGATGCATCCACACTGCAGGATGCTGAGCTCCTGTGCCTGACGCTCCTCTGCCAAAAGGTCTTCTTCCACTACATCTTGCTGGGTGGGGCAGCTAGAGCTGAGGGTGGCTTAGGAGGGTGGCAGAGGGATGAGGCAGCATCAGCTCCCAGGTAATGCCTGATGGAGGCCACAAACAGGATTGGCATGGGGATTAAAGAGACAGAGGGAAGGGAGGCAAAAGTTAAGAATATGGATAGGTAAGGCTCGAACCAGGAGCACAGGGGAGAGGCTGGGCTGGACAGACAGTGAATAAAGAGAGGCTGGAGGGCCGGAAAAATGTGCAAGGGATGGAGGGCTGAAAAGAAAAGCCAGGTGCAGAAATGAGAAGCAGAATGAGAGCACTGCCAGGGGGCTGGAGGTCAGGGAGGGCTGGGGTGGGACGTGGGGGGACAGAAATACAACCAAACCCCAGCGTGTCCCAAATGCAGCTCATCTCAGTTCCCCCTGCCGAGCTCCGAGGTGCTTTACACGGCTTCCTATTTTCCCAGCTAACTGCCCAGACATTAATTTTATGGCCCGAGCCGAAAGAGCCATTTGAAACAAAGCGAGAGGCAGCTCCGTGCTGATTCCTGGCTGCAGCCAGGCACCAACCCAGCCCCCATCCTGCTGCCTACCCTCAATGGGCCCCTGGCGGGCTGCACTGCTAATTGCATCACCTCGCACCCCGAAAAGATGCTCCAAAAAACGTGTGCATGCCTGCATGGCCTGCACGCTGCTCCTATTAACACTTCTAATGGGGGTTTCTGCTGGTTTTAGGGTGCCAGCACTGTGGAGAAAATGCAGGGATGTCCTGGTGCTGGAAAGCTAGAGAGAGGCAGAGCGAAAAGCAGAAAATCTCCCTCAGGCATGGAGGCATTTTTGAAATCTCGTGGGGGAGCAAATCTCCCCTGCCACAGCTTCTCCTTGCCCAGCTTTGCTCTTGGCTCACTCCCCTCTCTCCCTGCCACTGGCTAGGGGATTAAATGAACTTTTTACGTGGCTGAGATAGAAAAAAACCCCACCTTGATGATTCTTTGCTCTCCTCCAACAGCCATCAGGCCTCCACACATCCCACAGGGTCAGATGGGGGTGGGGATCGGGGACAATCACCTCGCTGTGGGGATGGGACCCTGTGAGGACACCCATGCCCCAAGGCACCTGGCAGCAGTCATGCTCCCCTTATCACTGGAGACAAGTTTTTACAAGCCCTTGGACAAAGAGCAGTTTTTACAACAGCTTTTACAACTTCTAGAACCACTGAGTTGCAGTTCTGGTGTCTCAAAATAGGCTGTGGTTAAAGCGTCAGGATGGCAGGTCCTGTTGGTTGTCAATTATTCTTCTTTATTATGCCAAAGACACACAGTGAAAGCCAAAACACGAAATAATCTATGTGATGATGCACTCCTCTTAGTAATCAGAGCTGGTAACTAGACTGTCCTTCACAGCATGCTGGGTTTGTGTCCGAGAAGCATTGGTGACGTGGATGCTGCCTGTTGAGACCAGATTATCAATTTGACAATTGCCCATTCATTTTATACTTCATTGTAGTTTATTATTCGTTACCTGAATGTTATATTTCATCCTTTATTAACAGCTACTGCTAATTACTCTGTTGTTGTAAANCGAGCCAACGAACTTTTTAAGAAAAATCAACCCAATTACACGATCAATTAGAAGGAGAACTAGCACCTGGCCAGCTTTTGGGTTTCCGTTTTGGTCTCGATAAACAGTAAAAGGGTTGACTGAGAGCACCCCCCCTCCGATGACAAGCTGAAATTGCCTTCCTGGCCACTCCCCTGCGAGGAGAGCAGGCCCGGCTTTATCACTTTGAGTGGCAAAGCCGAATTCCTCCTCCCCCACGTCGAAGCCGGGAGCAGCGGAGGTGTGCGCAGCCTGCCGGGCACCCAACCCAAGCTGATCACTTTTAATAAAGGCTTTTAAAGGACTCGGAGTCCTGCCCGGATTTATTTCACTGCCTGCAGTCCTACCCCGAGGCCTGAAACTCTCTGTGCAGCTCACATGGGGACCGTGGGGACACTGCAGCAGGGTCACTAGCACAGCTGCAGTGAAGGATGCGCTCTCTTGCCCTCAACATTTTTGGGCCTTTCTCCTTCATTGCTCTGGCCTTGGATGCCTCTGGTCCAAACCCAAGACAGGGAGGACCTGGGAGCACCAGCTGGGTGTTGACAGTGATGCCTTGAAGTGGCCACCTGAAAGCAGAGGCTAGACAAGAATAAGGGAATAAAGGTAGGGATTTATTTGAAGGGCCTTCAAAGGGACACCCTGGGCAGGCCAAAGGCTACACCCAAGATGGACCCCGGGTCACGGGTTCTTCACACATTTATAAGTTTGGTCCATTTCAGGGTTAATTCTCCAATTACAACCTCAGTTAATGGGGTAACTACCCCAAGTTTGCCCTTCCCCTTACACATTTTGGGGCCTGGGACAACAAGGTGTCGTTGCAGAGCAAACCCAGAGAGGTTTGTTATGTCTAACCAGCATGAGAGAACAGCAGCTAACAGGCTGCACAAAACCTCAGAGTTACACAGTGGGCGGTACAGGATTTCAAAACTATAGAAGTTAAAACCTAAGGCATCAATAGGACCCAACAATTACTATGCAGTTACCAAGAAAATAATTGATAAAATAGGAACAAGCAAAAAAGAAATAGGAGAAGAAACATTTGAGGCCTTTCTGATATTTGGGGTCTTTTCCTGGAGAAAATAGGGAAAGAGGGTGCTGGTCCAGGGTACCAAACACAAGGTTTGTTCACTGTTTCCCTCTCAGTGTTCACCAGTGATGCTGCTGGGAATGTTTTCCTTGGAAAATTCTCAGTGGGATGGGATTTTGCTGCATGAAAGATCATCTCCTGTTGGCTTTCAGTACCTGGAGCATGCTCTTGTTGGGATGGTTTTATCTGGCCAACACTTGAGCTTTGGGACTTTGGGTTTGCCTTTGGATATATTGACCCCAAGGGTCTGCTGGGCTTCCTAAAAAGAAGAAAGAAATGTTAAAAAGTCACTTTGGCTGACTCCAATCTTTTAAGAAAAAAGGACTCTGCTCAAGGGGCGAAGGACTGGATGGCTCACGTGGGTTGTTGTCATTAATCTGCATCTTTATCCCCTGTGACTCTCACACCTGGTCCTGCCACCTCTCCATGGAGTGACCATGGCCAAGCTTCCTCTCCCACCCCAGCCCACCCCAGCCCATCTCACCCCATCCCAGGGGCCCAGCACCTGCTTCCTCCTCAGCTGGGGTGGCTGAGTGCTGTGCTTGCTCTGGAGTGTTCAGGGTTCATTGCTGGTTTTATTTTGCCTCTGCATAGGAGAGGAGAAGGGATGTTTCAGGACTTGTTTTCCGTTCAGTTTAATTCATTTTTAATCGGCTGATGGTGGTGATTTGATACAGACAATCTTCCCCTAGTGAGGTTAATCAGGACGGAGCGAGCCTTTCACTCGCCGTTATTTAGAGAGGCGTTTTATAGAAATACTGTTAGAGAGGTTATTTAACCATATATTTGTTTTCATTGTGTGCACAGCTTTTTCATAGGCTTCCCAGCCTTTAATGCTGAGAGATTTTATTTATTTTTATCATTTTGTCATTTGGAGGAAATTCAGGCCTGCCAAAGTGCTGGGGATGGATGGCCCGGGAGGCTGCAGTAATCTGTTCAGACCATCTGGGCTCCGGCTCCCAGAGCAGCCTTGATGGGAGCTGGAAAGCTCTAACAAGCCCCAGCCACAGCAGCATGGGATTTTTTTTGGAGGTGTGGCGATGGAGAGATGCCCCGGTGGGGATGTGCTGGCTCCTGCCAGTGCCTGCAGTGCCACGCTGGTCCCAGTGCAGCAGCTCCTTGGAGTGAGCGAGCCTTGGCCCCTGGCAGGGCATGCTGAGGTTGCAGGCTGGGGCAAAATCAGATCAGGAGATGTTGCCAGTCCCCACGAAAGGTGGAATTTAAACCATGAAGCCGCTGAATGGTGCAGCAGCCAGGCTCCAGAGCAAAGCTTCCCAGCCAGTGGGGACCAGCGAGCATCCATCCCAGCTCACAAAACACTGTCCCAGGGCAGAAGGGAGCAGACCCAGCCCCTTACACAGCCGCCGAGCACATACTAATTTACTCCTAGAGGCAGCGCTGTACGTGGGCATTCCTAGGCCAGGCAGGCGCAGAAAAGCACTTGTCAGCAGAGCCCCTGGGGCTGGTGCTTTGCAAGGAAACAGCAGCAGCTCCTGACGCGTCGGAGGCGTCCCCAGCGCGGGCGGCACCTGCACGGGGGCCGCGCTTGTTTCTGTCTTGTTGCGAGGAGTAAAGCTCTGTCTGGAGCTGTAAATTATCCCCTGGGCTGGTGCATCGCTCCCGTAATTGAGCTGCACTTAAAGACTCCCCAGGGCGCTCCCTCTGCACGGTTTGCGGCGTTCCTGCTCCTGACCGCAGCCCCGCGCATCCCCCGCAGCTGGATTGCGGTGGGAGGGTGGGAAAAGCCTGGTCCAGGTCCCAGCCAGGAGGTGATGGGTTCTTTGCAGCCGCTCTTAGGGAATGCGGGCGAACAGGCACCAGGATCAGCCCCTCAGAAGGGGCTCGGTGTAAAACGGTGCTACCACGCTTCAGCCCCAGGATTATTTACTGACCTCGCCAAAAATTTCCGTCTCCTTGAAGCTTGTAAGAACCTTTATGCTCTACTGCCCGTCATAGCTCTGTGTTTTACAACAAGGAAACCTGTGTTTTCTTCTAATTTATAAAACCTCCCAGATGTTCTGGCTCCAGCTGTGCAGTGAGCAGCCTGGGCAGCACGAACCTGCTAGCCAGGGTTTACTGAGGGTGTTATTTTAATCCTGAAGTTGTTTTCCACCACGCTGACTGCTTCCTGCCAGCTCCTTGCTCCTTTTATTTAGTATAAAACCCCAAGTGCAGGTGGCAGGTCACGGCAGAGAAGCAGCTCTCCGCCTGCTCTCTCAGGAAATCCTGGTCTGTGCTTTTTAAGAGGAAAACTGTGGCTATGGATTAAACCCAAAAGCCAGAAGAACCAGTCTCCTCATGCTGCTTCCCAATTTTTCAGTCAGATGTTTTCCTGTGATCCCAAAAGAGCTCAAATTTCCTGCTGTCCTGTGTCACATTCAGCGTTTTGCAGGCCATCACTGAGGCGTGGAGAGGCTGCTGCTGGGCGTTTGCGTGCTCTCCCCAAATTCCAGTGGGAATGGCAGAGCACTGGTGCCAGGGATGGTGCCCCACGTGCCCCGTGGAGGGCACTGCCCCGTGGTTTGCAGCAAGCTCAGCTCCGTCAGGTGCCCTTGCAGGCAGTGAAGCCGAGAAATAATAGGAGAGCGATGCTGAGCGCTTCATCTCCCTTTCTTTGGTTGCCTTTAACCAAGCCAGAATTAGGAAAACTTCCCCCAGATTTTGCAGGGGGGGCACAGTGTGGTGCCGGGAGCTGTTCCCTGCCCCTGCGCGGCAGCTCGCTGTCCCTCCATGAGCTCTGAAGCAGCTTCCCCACTCCGCTGCTCCCCAGGGGGACCTGTGGGGCGGCTGCACAGCACGGGGGTCGCCCAGCCTGAGCTCCCCGGCTGTGCCTGTTCCTGCACTCCCCCGTACTTATTTATAGCTTCTGCTTTTCCCTCGGAGCCCCATTCCCTCTTAGCGTAGCTAAGCCGAACAAGTACAAAATCTGATAAGCGTAAGGTAGCTTTTCCCCCTGAGGGATACATTATTTATGAAGCTTATCGATCGTGGGAAATAACCCGGGGGCGTTCCGACGTGAGCTACATCCCCCCTTACAGCAGAGCTGTTAATTACCTGCGAGCTGCTACCAGCGGCTCTGCCCCCGGGCTGAGGGATGTGAGGAATGTCGCATCCACCTCCCAGTCTCCCGGAGCCACTGGAGATGGGCATCGCTCTCGCTTAAACCCCGCATGCTGTATCAGTCATCCAAATTTGCCTGCCTCAGGTCCCAGCCGTCGCTGCCGTGCTGCCTTTCCCTGCTGTAAAGGGCTCTTTAGTGCCGTCTGTAGTATTTCCCTGCCTTGACAGTTCTTATAGGAAGCCGTGAAATCACCCCTCAATCTTCGTGATGAACTAAGCAGACCGAGCTCTCTGAAGCTGGCGGTTTCCCCATTCCTTGAGAGGTTTCGTGACTCCCTCTGTAACCACTCCAATCTCTCAGAGTCCTCTCAGGGAGCACAGGCGCTGGACCCGCTGTCAGGGCTCTTGTCCTCTGCCGGGTCGGGATGCAGCACAGAACCCAGCTCCTCCGTGGCACCCTAAAGGGTGCAACCCGCTCTGTGCCAGTCAAGGCGCCTTTTCCCTCCTCTTAGTGCTGATGGAAAAGCTTCCAAGGGCTGCTCCTGAATGCCCAGCGTGGCTTCTGGAAGATGAAGGGGGTATGAAGGAGCAGAGGCAGGTCTGGCTGCTCTTGGGGTGGGCCCACAGCTGAAACTGCGGCGACAGCCACACCAGCGGGATCACAGAATGGTTCGGGTTAGAGGGCACCGCTGGGGGTCCGCTCCAATCTCCCTGCTCCAGCAGGGCCTCCTGGAGCATAATGCTCAGGATCTGTCCAGATGGCTTTTGAACTTCTCCGGGGAAAGAGGCTCCACAGCCTCTCTAGGATGCAGTGCTTGCTGTCGTACCGTGAGAATTCATGAATCCTTGTGACAAAACCACTGTTGCTAATATCACACAGACACCCTTTTAATTTAAAAGGGTAAAAGGTCCCCAGAGCCGTTGTCCGGCTCCAGGTATGGACAGTCGGGTAGGGTCAGGGGTGCTCCTCTACCCATGCAGGAGGCAGAGGCGGTCGTGCCTGGGAAGCTGCCATGGAGATGAGCTGAAGGATAACAGAAAGATAACATCAGTAATTAGGGCCGCAGTGGAGATTAAGTGCTGGGATTGCACGGGAGGACAGGGACGGGCTGTAATTACCTGCTCAGGGCTGGTGCAGATCAGTATAATATCACTGACCTGAGTCTCAGCTCCCACCCCGGTACCCACTGCAGCTACGATACTTCAGGGAGATGAGAATGGCTGATAAAGGAAGCAATAACAGCAAAAGACCATAAAGCCATAATGAAAAATAATTAGGATACAACCATTGGTATGGAGATAGTTACGGATGCAGCGAATGTGAGGAAAGCAATGAGGAACATGGAGCAGGAGAAGCTGGTGATAGGGCGGATGGAGACACCGACTTGTCTGGATGGAGATGCCGTTCTCAAAATTGTAATGGGAATAATTATGGCTGTAATGGGGTGGTAAT
This sequence comes from Dryoscopus gambensis, assembly GCA_013389985.1. NCBI lineage: Eukaryota > Metazoa > Chordata > Aves > Passeriformes > Malaconotidae > Dryoscopus > Dryoscopus gambensis. The sequence goes on along the minus strand of WEIT01007088.1, from coordinate 485,978 downwards.
AAAGATAATGGAATCGTAATTGACGAGGGGATGGCTGTAAAGGAGGAGGTGCAAATAACAGCCTTGTAAAGGAGATGATAAGAAAGATAATGGATGGTAATGGGGTTGTTGTTAAAGGTAATGGAGTTATAATGAGGCGGTGACTGCAGCAGGTAGAAGGGGATGGTCGGTTTAACGAGGACTATGATGCAGAGAAGATTCTATTCCTGATTCATCATGACAGGCAGTGCTGGAGGTGACCATGAGGCTAATAATAACTGAAGGGTCAATCCTTAAGACAAATGTAGGCATGCCATGAGCACGGCAGGCCCACGGTCCCTGGAGATGCAAAGCGGAGGCGCAGATCCCGGCGAGGAGGGACGCTGTGCCGCAGCAGGAGGCACAAAGCAGAGGAGACAGTAAAAAGCACTGTGACAAATTACCTGGGCAAGTCCTGCGATGTTTGCTTGAGGGCCGGGTTGCCCTTCAGAGCCTTGAACCGATGGGGTGGGGGGGAAGCAGCTGCTGATGGCCTCGTGCCCCCAGTGAGGGCAGCCCACCACGAAGACGGGGATGAAGAGCCACCGCAGCAGAGCTGGTGGGGACAGGGACCGCCTGATGGCCACCGGCAAGAATTAGGAAGGGCAGGGCAGGACGCAGGGCGAGCACCTCATCTTGCAGCAGCAAAGGCACTGAGCGCCACAGGGGGACAGTTCAGAAAGCAGTTGATGCCACCATGCACTGAGGTGGTCCTTTTAAATCCTGTGTGATGAGTCAGCTCCTCACCTCCCCCTGAAGCTGAGCTCCAGGTCCCCAGCCACCCCTGCAGAGCAGGTCACCCCCACAAGGCTGCTTGCCACGCTCCACCAGCCAAGCCCCATCCCATCCAGCACCACTGCCCCATCCATGAGCCTGGTTCTGTCAGAGGAGAAAATTACATTCGTTTCACTTCACTTGCCCTTGACAAACCCATGTCAGGTGTCACTTTCTAACCTCATTATCCTCCAGGTTCTTACAGGGTGATTGTTTAATAACATCTTCTTGCGTTGCTCCCTGGTTTGGAGCCTCCAGCTCCTGGAGCTGCCCCACCGCAGCTCCCAGCCTGCTCTGCCCTGCACTGCTGGAAAAACCCTGAGCCCTTCCAAGGTTGGGTTAGCTCGGGAAGTACACCCAAGGGGGAATTCAGCGGGTCCTGCCAACACCAGCACACCTGACTGCTCTGAACACCCTGGCGGGTCCTCTGCCCTCTGTCCAAGTTGGACTTCTGCCCCGTTTAATCATTAGCTGGGTGCAAGGGACGGCTGAAGCGAAGTCTGCAGCAAATCCCTTCATTTAAGCAACACTCTGGGGCTTCCCTCAGCTCTCCTCCTTCCTGTGCATTTACAGAATTGTTTTGCCCAGCCTTAAAATGGACAACCCAAACCCACTGGAGCTTGTTCTGCACCTCCGCATTCCAGCTTGTAGCTGCTCCGTGGCCGCTGCTGCCAGGCCTCTGGCGTCAGATCCCTTCTTCTGCAGCTCCTCGCTGTGTCTGAGGTCTGTCAAGGCTCTGCATCATCTTCCTCCTGTTCCTTGGGATGGGTTGTTGTGGTGCTCCTAATGCAGACGCTTTCAGTAATTGCCGACTTCCCTGCGCTCCTTAAGCCCTTGGATTACCTTCCCAGGGCTTGCTGCCTGATTCTCTGAGATTTTTGCAGCCCATTATCCTTACTCTGCTGTTTGCACTCCCTTTCTCATGGCATTCTCGGCTCCACCGTATCATGACTTATTTCCTGACATTACCTTCCACTTCTTTCAGCCCGTTCTGCTCTATTATCCCAGATCAAGCTCAAAGCAGCAGCTTTTCCAGGAGTCCTCGTCACCATTAGAGAGGAGATGTTGTGCTGACACGCCCAGGGAACTGAACAGCTCTGTGCTGCTCTATCACTCACGATGGAGTTTAAGATGCCATTTATGCTGGAGGTACTCTGGGTTTTAAGAGTCACTCTCATCCACCCTCCTCCTCCTTTTAGCTCACATGAGGTCTGTCCCACCAGTTTCACCCGTTTAAGTTGCCCACATTGAAGCTGCCCATTCCCAGCCCCTTGCTGACCTGCAGGACAAATGTGCCCCCATTCCTGGGGCACTGCTTTCCTTCATTCCTCACTTGCTCTTCCCTGGCAGCTCCTGTTCTTCCTATCAAATCCCTGCAATGCTGCTTAAGCCCCAGTCTGAGCAGGGTACTGAGGTGTCTGCATCAGCCTTTTTATTTTGCCAAGGCTCAGCCAGGTGTGTACAGACATCACTGTGTTATTTTGCTTTCTCCTCCCTTTTCTGACCTCACCACCACATTTTTTCCTGCCTTTTCTTGGCATTTCTTCTGTTCTCCTGTGGATAAGTGGCGCATCCTTACTTGGGCAGCCTGTCAGCATGACCAGGTGCCTTTTCTTATTAAGGTGATCCCAACCTCCCCCACAGAGAGGACACCCCATAAATATCAAGTGCCTCTGGTTCTGTTGGGCCCCAACTCAGCCTGTCTCCATCAGCCACCCCTCAGCACATTTGACCCAGAGCTCCTCAAAAACCTTTGGATTCTGCCCCTGTTTCCAGCACATGGGGTTTAATGGGCCTAAAGTACCATCTGCAAATGTCCAAGCAGAAAGGGAGAAGAAACATCCTTCAAATGCAAAGGGCCTGGGAAATAGAAGACCTAACAGAAAAAAAATATTGAGGGTGAAAAAAAATGGAAAAAGAAGAATGCTGGAGATTGCACCAGCCTCAGAGATAACCCAGGGACATTTTTTATCACTAAAAGTCCATTTTCAGTCACAGATGGGACTTTTTTCTCTTAATCGCTTTCCCAGCAGCAAACCACGAAGTCGCAATAACCTAAATCACCAAAGGACAAAGCAATTGCAAGTCCTTTCTCTCCTGGACAGTTGCCAAATCAAACTCTGCTAGATACAGGGGGGAATAAAAAAATTCACTACAACGGGTCTCCCAAAGGGAAAACAGAACAAGGGTGAAGGATAGGAGGGGAAATTGGAAGTGAAGCTCTGCTCGACTTCAGGATGAACTTGTGCACAGAGCCCTTAATGACTAACCTGCTGTGGCTGCCCGAGGAAGTTTGTAGAAAAACCTCCCATTTTTGTCACCACCAGAAGCTCCAGCCCTGATAAATAACAAGTTGGAAACTTTGTGAGCATTGTCATGTAATAGAAATCATGGAAGGCAACAGAGCTTTGAAGAGAAACTGTAATAGTCAGCTTTCACATGCAGTTACTTGGGAGGTTTGTACCAGGAAACTATCCCTTTTCTCCAATACAGGAAAAGCCAGGGAGATCAGCAGGAGTCTGCACAAGGATTTCAAGATCAGGATATTTGCTGGTTATTTTGAAAAAGAGCTGCTTACACTGCCCGAAGTAGGAGAAAAACCTGAAAAAATCTAGAGCAGAGAAAAAAAACCCGAAAAATCCATGGTGGTGCATGGGAAGGACACGGAGCTGGAAAGGATCAATGGATGTCCAACAGCCCTAGAATAAAGCATTTAAGCTGTTTGGAGACTGCTTTCCCGCGGAGCTCTCTGCTCAGCCAGTCTGTGAGTGCTGCAGCGATATCACCCACACCGAGAAATGCCCAGGCTTGAGGGCTCCCACCAGTCTGCGCGTGAGGGGCTGTGATTTGCCTTTAGGGATGGCAAGATAGAGACGAAGAACAAAAGCATAGGCTGGGGAGAGAAAAAAATTAGTCTGACCTGGTGCTGGCTGCCAAAAGGACTCAGAGCAGGACTTTTCTTCCCAGCTGAGGGAAACCCCACGGAGCAAGAACTGAACTCTCCTATCGCTCTCTCACCAAGTTCCCAGTCTCGTGTCTCCAGAACCTCCAGGAATCAGCCAAAGCCCTTCCAGGAATGCAGATCTGGGTGCAGGGTGCAGGGCTGGTGCGAGAGGTGCTGTGCTGGGACCCGGAGGCACCGCGGTGCCTGCAGCAGTGGGACCGGCTCCCGTTCCTGACGGCATCGTCCGCATCTCCCGCCGTGTCACGGGGACACACCCTGCTGCCTCCTGAGGGGTTACACAGCCCCCAAGTGTGGCAGGGGGGTAGAAACCCCACATGTGTGAAGGCGGCAGCATCTGGGCATAACCTCAGGGTGCTTCTGAAATAGAGTAGAAAATAGAAAGGGAGGTGAAATCCCCTTTGTGCAGGAGAAGAAATTACCTTGTTCTGGCTTTTGTAGATGCCCGAGTGTTGGTGTACACGGTCAAAGCTCCCTGAGAAACCACACCCTGTGGGAAATTCCTGCAGGATGCAGTAGCAGTGCAGCTAATGGAATTACCCTGAGACCTGCAGAGTTTCACAGCTCTTTCTAGCAGCAGTTTTAACCATCCAGTGCAGGTTTTCTTAGGGCAGGGAGAATTATTCTTGCCCTGTCACAGAGTATGAAGTACAAGAACCAGCAAGAAAGCCATTTTCCATTAAGACCTGTTGCTTTCAAGGGGGTGAAAAAGGTCAGGACACAACACTCGAGGTACATTTCCCCAATGTTATGGCTTCTTCTTACTTCTTAGTTTAAGTAAGGATTTGAGAGTTGGACTCTCCAGTCTCGGCATCCATGGTCATTTAGTTTGGAATAAAAATCAGGTATGTCACAGTCAAGAGCCCACGGGTCTCACTGGGACCCAGCTTGGGACTGAACCCAAATGCACAGTTTCCAGCTCAGGCTTTGCCAGACAAACAGACTGAGGGGGTTTTCATGGCCATCGCTTTGGTGTCCAAGGAGTGAGAGATACAACTTGCTTTATGAAATAGGCAGTAAGTAAGAATTGGGCAAAACTTGACCGGTATCCATTTCAAAAATGGGAGTAAAAACATCTCATCCTCCTCATCCTTAACTTAATCGCAGGAGGAGGAGGAGGAGTGGGAGGAGAAGGAAGGGGGTTCTCTGATACAAAGGAGGCCTCCTGCAGAGCTGGGGCTGCCTTTTAGTTCCTGCAGCATCACAGGTCCCCTGATGAAGAGCAGTGTGGTGGCACATCCTGGGGGACACTTGGCTCTTGGGTTTGACATTGCTGGCTTGGAGCTGCTCAGTGGCAGTAAAGCTGAGCAGCCACCCTGGCCACTCACACACACTCACCCCTCCAAGGGATGCTCCTCAGCAGCCTCCTCACTTAAAAACATAGAACAGATCCTGGCAGAGAGATCCTGACATCCTCCCAGCCATGACCTTGACCAGCCTGCAGCCCCAAGCAGTGCTGCCAGGGGTGCAGGGGCTGGGTGGGAGCCGGGTGGAGACACCACAGAAGCTGGTTCTGGTGCAGTCAAGGCATCCATGCTGCCCTCGGCCACCTGTCTCCAGGGAATCTGATTTTCCCCACGTGGTGCAGAAGCAGTGACCCACAGGGGCCCTGTCACCACCTGGGGGTGCTCTGGGCACAGCTGGCAAGGAGGTTGTCTTCTCCAAACGCTGCTGGTGAGCCCAGGAGCAGGACATCATTTCCCATGGCACATGAACACCTGAAGTGGAAACGTGGAGCTCTTTCACCCGGGCATCAGCTCAGTCTGAGTCAGCCTTCAGGCAAACAGCAGCAGCTGTGACATTGCACCCTCAGGGCTGGGTCTAAAAATAAAATCAGGAAGGGAAAAAGTATTCTTAGCCTCAGCTCTGTTCCAGAGCCCCCCAGGAGACACTGGGATTGCGGGGAGAGGAGATGGCAGAGCCCGGGAGGTTGGAAGCACAGCTCTGGGCTGAGCGTGCTGGGCGTGCAGCAGGAGCAGCTGCCTCCCGCAGCGGAGGGGACGCCATCTCCCTCCCTCATTTTTAGGGAGGAAAGGTAAAACTAAGCAAAGTAAACGTCCAGAAGGCCATGCCAAGCCCCAGGTAGCCAGTGCATAAGGCTGTGATCACCATGCTGTAAATCCTCCCCTGCATCCCTCAGGTTTTGTGCTGGCGCTGCCTCCTCGCAGCAGTATATTTGGGAAATTTATTCTGCCCTGGCAAGCTCAGCTCACAGGCAGCATCTGGCTCTCCACAAAGGTCGCTCTGCTTTGTTAGCATCAGCACTTCAGCCAGATTTGGCAACAGGAAGCCAAGACTCACCAAAATTTGGCTTTGCAGTAATTTCTCCTCCCCCAACTTAGTGCGACATTACTTAGGAATCAAGTTACACTGAAACACGGCTGGAGAGCCTTCCTTTAAAATAAATATTCAAGCTTCACAGCCATTTCTCAACCAAAACCATACAAAGTTTAGCCACATACGAGTTTATGAGCTGGTCTGATGTGCCTCAATCTGCCCTTGCCAACCAACACAGCACTCAGCAGGCACACCCAGCCTGCTGCCAGGAGCTGCAGTAGCACTCACAGGATGCTCCCTGCCATCGGCAGCACTCGGCAGAGCTCGCAGAGCTGCTGCTCAGGAGCAGGTTGGCTCCCTTGTCCAAGGCCCCACTTTCCTGTGCATTTGGCAGTACATGATGGTCCCTTCCAGCAGCCATGTTCCTTTCTCCCAGCCCCAGGAAGCAGGGACTTCCACAACTAATATGGTTTTATGGCTATTTAAGATTTGATTTAGGTTCCTGCTGTAGCAGCAAATAAAAAAAGTAATTTTTCATGTGCCAAGGAAGGCTGGCATGAAATGCAGGCAAGTTTCCATCATCTGTCCCCCCCAAAAAAAACCCCAACCTAGACTAGATATAAGGAAGAAGTTTCTTCACAGTTAGGGTGGAGAGGCACTGGCACAGGTTGCCCAGAGAAGCTGTGGATGTGCTATCCCTAGAAATGTCCAAGGCCAAACTGGACAGGGCTCTGAGCAGCGTGGTCTGGTGGAAGGTGTCTCTGCCCATGGCAGGAGGGTTGGATTAGATATGCTTTGAGGTCTCTTTCAGCCTCAACTAGTCTATGATTCTGTGAAGATCCTGTGTTGACAAGGACATAATTACAGACCTGAGGCAGTCAGCCGGAGCTGTGTGAGCACAGCAGAGCCACCACAGCTGTTGGATGGATGGATGGATCCCATTGGCACCAACACTTTTTACTTCAAAATTTTGGGCTCCCCAGACAAGCAAATCCCCTTAATTTTTAAACTCAGCTCAACATAAACTTGCACTTTCCTGTGGTAGGAAGTGCCTGGTGAGCCCATGAGCGCATCTGCTCCAGGATGGATGGGCCCACCATGGGTGCACCTTTGGCTGTGGTCCAATGACAAAGCCATTCTGGATAACAAGGCATTGTCTCTCCCAAAGCCTCTGCATGTCTCAGCCATGAATCAGTTTCCAGGCTTTTTCAGAACTGGATTCGTACCACCAAAGCCTCAGGGCACACGTACTCAAGAGCTGCATGGGAATTCAAAGGTCACTGGAGTGCTTGTCAAAAAGTAATTACTTAAGCTCCTTGGAAAGGCAGGTGCTTCACTGGGGGCTCTGTCCTGTTATAATCATGCACAGGAGCATTATCCGGTGGTTTGAGTACAGCAAAAATGCAAAACATGATATCCAGCAAGGATAAACAGAGTTTTGTCAAGCTGCGGACTGAGTTTTAAATCAGTTGAGGGAGAGTGACCATGGAAGCTCAGGGGAAGCAATTCCATATCTCAGTGTCCTGCAGCTTCTCCTCGTCCAGACGCACTGCCTCCAGCAAGAGCAAGATCCCCCTTCCATCTTTCACAGCCACACTCATCCCTTCCCAGGGCAATAACCCGGGAAATACACCCAGAGAAAGCTCTAGGACATCTGGATGATGTGCTCAGGGCAGAAGTTTCCGTGTCTGCAGTGCCCCTAGGTGGGGGCAGCGCTGTTGCCCCCTGACTTCGGCAAACAGCATTTTACTGCCTTCAACTTCTCCTCTAAATTTTGTTCAGACCATGTCAAAGTCTGTGTGCTCCAAAGCACCCATGTCTGGGGAAACAGGAAGGCTCCCAGGTCACCCTGGAGGGATGGGAAAGCTGGTGCCAGGCAGTGGCACGCTCAGAGCTGCACAAGCAGCTCAGAGGAGATAAAAAAGCAGCTCAGAGGCAGCATCAGCTGGGCACACCATGGAGTCCTGGCACGAACCAAAGACCCCTCAAAACCACTGATGGGGAAACATGGAGAGGGGAGACAAATGAAGTGATAGGACGTTCTGTCCCTGCGTTCTCCCACCCACACTCGACAGCCAGCTGTGAGAGGCTTAAGGCAGGATGTTGGTTTTTAAATGCCATTTTTCTCAGGGCCTGAAGATTTAAAGTAAAGTCTTGAACCTTCTCCAAACATGTGGCTGTCTTTATGATTAACTGCTATGTCCTTCTGTGACCCTGGCTTTGTATAGATCGGGGTTTGACCAAACATCAAGAAAATAGAGATTATATATGTTGATATTTTATATAAATGTGAGATACAGAAGATGGCACAGCATTGTAGAGAATGAGACAGCAGAAAATCAACACAAGAAGCACACCTGAACTGCAGAGCACAGGACCCAGGCCACAGAAGGCTGATGCATTTCCTCCTCTGTGACTCCCAGGAAGGCAGCACACCAAGGGCACGCTAATGCACACACTGGCATGAGACGGAGCATCCCCACTGAGTCCTCTGGCATCTTCTGCCCAGTATGAAAGACAGCTTCCCATGGGCACCACACCAAACTTGAGCTGTTCCTCTTGAAGCACAACCCCCCACCCCACCCAACAAACAGCCCCCTTTCCTCTCCTTCTTGCCCTACCTGTGCAGAACATGACCAACCCCTCCTTCACCCCAGTCCTCTGCTCCTGACCTACCCCAGGGGCCAGAAATGAGCACAGAAATCAGTGGAGGGACACAGGCTCAAAGAACTTGATCCACAGCCTAATCAGTTGTGGCTGGCACTGCCCCTCTAATCGCCCATCTCACCTGCCGGAGCTGCAGCAGTTTTAGAAAGGAGAAGCACAGGGAGGAGGAGGTGGAATTTCAAAGTAACTATTAGCGGTGCTTGGTGTCTCTTTAGTTCTTCCAGAGCAGCCAAGGCTGGCCTGTGTCTAGCAGACTCAATTCCCTGCCAGGAAACAAAATCATAGGTGAAAATTATTATAGTGACTTACAGCCAGAAAATCTTCTGTCGGAGCATCGTGCAGCACTGTACAAGCACTAAAACAAGTGAAAGCCCCTCGGTGGGGCACACCAGGGCACTGCAGGCTAAACACCAACCATGCTCTGCCTTTAGGGTGTCCATCTATTTGGGCAGAAGAGGTCTGAGATGAGTATAGGTGATGCCTGAGGTCTTAACTCTTATATTTTTCAAATCCTGTACTGCCCAGTGTGTAACTCTTGAGGTTTTGTGTGGCCTGTTAGCTGCTGTTCTCTCATGCTGGTTAGACATAACAAACCTCTCTGGGTTTGCTCTCCAAGGACACCTTGTTGTCCCGGGCCCCGAAATGTGTAAACTAAGGCCTCTGAAGAGGAGGGCAAACTTGGGGTAGTTACATCATTAATTGGGGTTGTAATTGGAGAATTAACCCTGATATGCAAATGGACCAAACTATAAAAGTGTGAAGAACCCGTGACTCGGGGTATATCTTGGATGTAGCCTTTTGACTGCCCAGGGTGTATCTTTGAAGGCCCTTCAAATAAATCCCTCCCTTTATTCCCTTATTCCTGTCTAGTCTCTGGTTTTGGGTGGCCACCCCAGGCATCACAGGCAGTCCTGGCTTGCTGCCTGCCCCTGGCCACAGGGTTTTGGCCCCAGTGGCTGGGGAGGCAATTTGTGATCAGAGCCCAGAACCTGGCAGCAGAACTCGTCATGTCCATGTGCTGCATGAAAAGAAAGCTTCCTCCACATACTCCCCAAGCCCTACAAAACTGAATATTAGGGGGAAAAAAGCATATCAAACTGCTATTGATCTTCCAGCCAAGGCTTGCATTGAAAGAACATTTTTTCTACTTACTGCACTTGTAAAAGAAGACAAGGAATCAGAGACATCACAGCTCAGTTGTATCTCCTGGAGACCAGCTGAACACCACACTAGACATGGCAAGGCCAGCCAAGATAGGAAGAGAACCCACCCAAATTTTGGACCAGATTGTAAAATTACATTTTTTCCACAGTTTGGGCAGTGGAGTCATCCCTATCACCCTCCCAACCAAGCACGGGTCTGAGGGGGTCTCTTATAAGGCTTCTGTTTTCCTTTCTTATGTGCATTTTAGCAGAGTATTTTGGAATTTGAGAAAGAAAAGTGCTGCATAGGAAATCCCACCAAAGTAAGGGGGCTGTGAGTTCTAAGATATCTGTCCAGAATGGAAAATTAGATTGGCAGCTGTCACGGTCCAATTTTTAAAGTTCTTAGAAATGCCTCTGCCTTAATTAATTAATTAAACGAGACCATATGCCAAAGTCAATAGTGTGGATTTTATTTGATGGCAAATATGAGAGAGAGACAGAGAAAGAAATAGAAAAGAGGCGGGGGGACAGAGAGAGAGTGACAGAGACAGAATAAAGAAAGTATCACCACTCTGTGGATCCCACTGGTGTCCCGATGAGCCTCTCCAGCTGGTCTTCTGGGGGTGAGGGTCCCCAGAAAGCACAGAACCCGAGGGGTTCATGTATCTCAGGCCAGGTGGGAATGCCCAGGCGCCTCCCCCGGGGGCAGCTGGACACGTCCCTTGCAGCAGCCCCTGGGTCGGTGGCAGCACTTTGCATCCCGTGCAGTCTGTGGTGCGAGGCCTCAGCAGTGAGTCTGGGGAGCGCTTTGGGGGTCTTTGGGGGGTTCTGACACCCCCTCAGCTGCCCCTCACGTGAATGGCCCGTGCACGTGGCCTTCCTGGGGTGGGAGTTTCACCCGGGGTACCATGCTGGGTGTTCAGTGCCTCTGACCAGAGCTCACACCACAGCCCCGAAACCTCCTCCTGCCCCTGGGCTGGGGGAGTCTGTGCAAACCCGGCCTCTGGGGGCTGCGGCCTCCCCCACCCCAAACCCAGCCAGGGATGATTTTCTGCTGCGTTTGGCTTTCCTGTGGATGCATTCTTTTCCCTCAGCCTTGTTTACTACTCCCTGGACCTGAGATGATTGAACAGAAGTGTTCCCTTTATCTTATCCAGGCAGTTTAACCCACAGGCCAAGGTTCCAGCCAGGCACCTCCAAGGAGGGGTGGGCTTCTGTGGTTGTAGCTTCTTATCAGATTTTGCTATAATGGGCAAGGCTCCTTCGTAACAATGTTTAAGGCATGAACCATTTCAGTCCCTGACAGCAGCGCAGAAGCAAACTCCCCACAGCTCGTGGTACTGTTCTGTGGGCTGTTATTTCAGCTTTTCATAGGAAACTACTCTTGCAGTTTGAAGGCGTTCCCCCTTGTCCTGCCCCTCCATCCCCATCCCAAGTCCCTCTCCAGCTCTGCTGTAGCCCTTTTAAGCAATAGAAGGGGCTGTGAGGTCTCCCCGGAGCCTTCTCTTCTCCAGGTGAACACCCCCAGCTCTCCCAGCCTGTCTGCAAAAGGAGATGCTCCAGCCCTCCGAGCTTCTTCACAGCCTCCTCTGGACCGGCTCCAACAGGCTGTCTTCCCTGTGCTGAGGACACCTGGGCCAGGTGCAGCACTCCAGGGGTGGGATCTCCAGCAGAGGAGGGGCATCACCTCCTTGACCCTCTGCCCACACTGCCACCCTGGGTGAGAGTCACACTCTGGGCTGTGAACCCACACTGGCAGCTTCTGCCCAGCCTTTCATCTGCCTTTACTTCCAAGAACTTCCCAGGGCTGCTCTCTATCCCTTCTTCCCTCAGCTTAGGTTGATAGCAGGGGTTGCCCCAACCCAGGTGCAAGGCCTTGCTCTTGACCTTGTTGAACCTCATGAGGTTCCCATGGGCCCACCCTTGGAGCCCGTCCAGCTCCCTCTGGATGAAATCTCTCTGAACACTCTCCTCCTTGCTCAGTTTCAGGGGCGTGAGAAGCAGCCCAAGTCCATCTCAATTAGCAGGTTGAATTTGCCTAATTTGATGGGGCTGTCCCACTCCTAGAAGGCACCAAGGGACGTTTGCTCCTTGCTTTCTGTGGGAGTGGGATGCAGCCTGTCATTCCTCAGTTTTAAATTGCTGCGCTCCAACACTGCAAATATTTTCGGCTGTTTCCCCTGCTGCAATTGCTGCCCAGGAGATCTCAGTTCAGCAAGCCCTACTCAAATGGCCACAGTGTGCTATTTGTCATTATTTATCTATTGCTTTGATCAGAAGTGAAGGAGCACAGCCAAGGCAGGCAAGAAAGTGTGTTGCAGCTGACACTCTGGTTAATTTTGGCTTAGAAATTGTAAAAGTCTTGGAAATGCAAAGTGCTGCGCCAGAATTCTGGGACACTGGGGACCACAGGGGTCAATCCAAAGATGAATTTTCACCCGTTCGTGAAAGGACTTACATCACTGTCTGTCACAGGACTCAAAAGGTCTCCTTCATCCTGAGTCTTAGATCTCCACGGAGTTCTTCAGCATAAAAACAGCCTTAAAATTGATTTTAAGTGTTTCCTTGTCAACTAACCCAACACAATACTAGCTGGAGGACCGGGCTCTCACTTAAAATACACAGCAAAGCAGAGGGCTGGCTTCCAAGCTCTCACACCCCGCACTGGCTTGAATTAAATTATAAATTATGTTATGCATTCATATCCGCTCCATGATGAGGTACTTGCCTATTATAGGGCAATAAAACCCCAACCTGACTCCAGTCTTTAGCTGCTGCAAGCCCACACTGACTACAGCTATTTTCCCTCCCAAGGATCTTGTTTATCTCTGCAGTAAAAGTGCTGAGGCTATTTCCAGCTCTTCCACAGGGATGTAAAATGGGGAGAGATACGGGTCTTCCCACTTACCTTCATTAGTATGGTAGCCCAGGTTTTCTGCCAAAGCCCAACAGAAACAAATCTATTTTAAACCAAATCACGCCGGTCAAAGCCTTCCAGGCCTGCTATAAAAATGACTAAAGTGTATTTTCTCTGGTGTGCCTTGATTAGAGGCATTTTATATTCTTCTAGTGGCACCAGAGGCTCCATGCAGGTGCCCAGCCAGCTCCTGAGATCCAGACATGTCCATGGAGGCTATCCCAGCTGGCAGGAAGACAGAACCTAAGGAAATCTGGGATTTGGACTGCATGCCCACAGCATGACTCATTGTACTTGACCCCCCTGCTAAAGGCCCAGACCAGCTCTGCCCTACACCTGTGAGCCCCTCTCGCTACCTCAAGCCAGACAGGCCCTTGCAGGTTAGGAAATCCTTGAGTCACCAGGATCTCTGAGGCTCAGGAGTGGTCACAGTCCTCCTCTCTCCTCCTCTATCCCCTCTTGCTATTTTCAGAAGCCCAAAAACGAGAGCGGCAAGAGGAAATTTTCCCTTTTCTTGCTTCCTGGAGAGACCCACTTTCAGCCCCCATTTTCCCATCTCCACGTCTTGAGATGTCACAAGAGGGAGGACAAGGGCTAGCCCGCAGTTTGGATGTCCCACTGTGATGGCTGTTAGGGTCAAAGGGGAGGAAAACTGGGCAGGGAAAGTGATGGGAACACCTGACTCCATGTTGTTGTGATGCTTTAGATTTTAACTTTTATACTTTTCAAATCCTGTATTGCCCAGTGTGTAACTCTGATGTTTCTTGTAGCTCGTGAGCTGCTCTCTTAGGCCAGATAGACACAACAAAGCTTCTCTGAGCTTGCTATTCAAGGACACTCAGGCTGTCCCAGGCCCAAAGGTGTAAGCCAGGGCCTCTAGAGAGGTGGGGAAATTGAAGAAAGCTAAAGTTTTAATTGGTGAGTTTATGCTGATATGCAAATGGCCCAAACCTATAACAGTGTGAAGAACTCATGACCTGTCGTCCATCTTGGGGTCCATTTTGGAAGTGGCCTCTGGCTCCCCAGGGTGCACCTTTGAAGGCCTTTCAAATAAATCCCTGCCTTTATTCCCTTATTCCTATCTAGTCTCTGTGTCTAGGTAGGAGAAGGCATCAGTTGTACCAGCAGCATATGATCACAAAGGATAATCCCTGCTCCAGTGCCCTGCAAGGATAACCAGAGGTGATTGAGCTGGTCTCCTCCAAGGCCCCATCTTTCCTGAGGGGACCCACCTGCGGGAGATGCCCTGTACTCTTTGGAAAGCACGCTCGAAGACAGAAAAATTATTTCAGTGGTGGGACGCGGGCCTTGGTCCTGGCATGGGGAAGCCACCTCCCAGCACTGGGCAGTTCAGGGTGCAGCATCCTGGTGTTGGGGCAGCTGGTACCCACGTGCAGAGCCAGGGCTGTGCAGCTCCTCTCAGCCAGACACCCACAGCACGCATTAACCCCGGGAGAGCTCCCAAACGCTGCTCCCCCAAAGCACTGCCTTCCTCCTGCCGTGTCTGGGGGTGCCACCTCCTCTCCATACCCACACGTGTGGCTGGCCAGAGGTGAGAAAAGCCCCAGATTAACCTGTCTGACAAAACGGAGTCTGTCATGCTGCCTGGGAGGAGGAAACCCAGCCCAGCTGCCCGGGTGGGAAAAAAGCGGTGATTACTGTAAACTCGATATACATTATTTATCAAATGAAGTCTCTGCAGCAGGACTATGATTCATTTCTCTGCTCCAGCTTGCTCATGCTCTCTTTGGTTGTCTTTTCAATGGGACGTGATAGAAAATCCTTGCAGGCTCCTTGTGGTCACTGACTGAAGGTTGTTCCCCTCCTGAGGAGATCCCACAAGTCCCCAAAAGGGACCTGGTACAAGCTTTGCCCAAGGAAAATCACCCTCCAGCCAGCTCCGCTGTGGCAGTTTTGTTCCAGCCTCAAATCTGTTCCACAAGTATCTGCTGCTGCTCTTTATATTCCAGGGAAATTACAGTGGGAAGGCAAGTAGAAAATATCAATTATTGGAAGGTTCAAACAGCACGATCCCTGCTGGTACCTGCCAGGTTGCATGTGCATGTAAATCAGCTGTAACGTGCTGTTTAGTTTGAGTAATACATTAAAGAGAAAGGAAAATCCAAATTTTTTCCAGTATGGGGGTTTATAAAGTAGGTGAGGGAAAGTCACAGCACTCTCAACTGTGATTGCATCAGCTCTGCTTCAACTCTGTGGTGTAAAATTACACGTGAGGGGGAAAGTAATGCAAAAATGCACCAGGTGAACATTCCTTTTCCATCCCCCTGAATTTGGGCGAGGGTATAAATGACTTGGCAAACCAAAGAGCAAGTTAAAAACTGTGCTCATTTGACTTCAGCAGGTGGGTTTGCTTTTTCTGAAAGCAAACTGAGTTCCTGTGTGCTTCTGCTCAGAGTTCCCGTGGAGAAATGCTGCAATCCACTAATTATGGTTAAAAAACCCTAGGGAGGTAGCAGGGATTTTCCTCTGCTGGTCCGCAGCACCGTTCTCCATTCAAACGTGGTCGGGGTGGTTACCCGGGGTGGCAGAGGTTGAGGTGCACCCAGGTTCTCCAGCGTGACTTTGTGCTTCGCTGCCCTCTGTCCTCACCAAGGCACGTGCCCGATCCGTGCTGGGGGCAATGGGTGGCAGCGTTTTGGCAGAGGAGCATCCCGAGCCGGGTTTGCATCCGCTTCAGCTGAGCCGCGGGGAGGTCTGGATTCTTGATTCGCAGACCCTGATGCAGCATGACAGCCGAGCAGCAGCCGGACGAGCACGAGGCCTCGCTGCCGGCTCCCCGAGCGGAATGCTGGGAGCAAGCGGGGAAAAAAGCCCCGCGCCCGTGGCTGAGAGTGATCCAAATCCCGGTGGCCCTGAGTTCACAGCGTTGCTGAGGCGGGATGGATGAACCGGGGAGGCTCTCACGCCTGGTTTTCTCCATGCAGGAGGATGAGTGGACACTACGCTGACCGGTCCTGACTTATCCTCACATCTGCAAGTCTCTGCCTGTGCATCAACACGCAGACAGACAGACAGACAGACCGACAGAGGGATGACACTGAGTGGGGACAGGGAAGAGGTGACAAAGTCGTGGCTGTTGGACAGGGGGAAGAAGGGACATTTGTCTGTCCTGGGCAGCAGCACCTTTGCAGTACTGTGTTAGTGGAGTCCGCACCACGCAGGTCCTACATTACCCTCCAAAATTAATTACCAGTGCCTCTGCTGAAGATAAAACTGAAATCATATTTATTTTTGTGCTTACATTCTAGTTGCCATGTAATTAAGTGCTACCATGTAATTAAAGAGGATTTAGAGGGTATTTATGCCCCGCAATGCTCCATAATTGCGGTTAATTTCTCGTTTACAGCTTCTGAGCATCTCCAGTGGAGCTCCAGGAGGTGCCGGGGCAGGGACAATGGCCATCACGGGGCTTGGGAACACAGTGCAGAGCTTTAGCACTGAAGGCTAGCCTCTTGAAAGGTCTGTCCTCATCCCAAAATCTTTCTTCAGAAAGTTAAACTGTCCCCAGTCGCAGGGCAGGAGTGATGACCCCAGGAGCATCGTGGTGGACAAATAGGGGTGCCAGGAGAACAGCAGCAGGAGTTATCCCAGCCTCTGTCCCCAGCTCTCCCTGGTAAAACTCCTTTAGCTCCCAGAGACACCACGTAAGGATGAAATAAACCCTTCTGCAACATGCAGGCCTGCTGAGGGGGGGTTATTTCACAGCTCAGTGTGAATAAATACGTGGTGTGAAGTGCAGGATGTGAGGACTTTTCACAGGCAGGAAGTCCTGAAGGACAGGGCAGCTGAGACCATCTCCAATAGACACCAAATCTTGGTGCTCAAAGGGCCAGGCTACCAAATACTCACCTGTCACCACTCAAAACACATGTCCAGCCTCACAAGTTGGTGTGGAGGAGCTCAGTGTTTGCAGGCAGCAGCTCCCATGAGGAGCTGGGATTTCAGGCACCACTGGACCAGGGTGTTACATATGGACCCAGAGGGGAACGGGTCACCTTCCTGCAGGACACTGGACACTCTGGGTGTTTATAGGTCTTTAGATTTGTGTTGGAGAATAGAGGAAAGCCTTTAACTGTGAGCCATCCTGTGCCACACCATGCCCTTGCAGCCGGTGCTGCGTCCCAGCATCGCCCACGGAGCCCTGGGGCTGAGAACAGTGAAGGGGGACAGGCAGTGGCCACATCGAGCTCACTGCTTGCAGCTTTCCTTACGAAATTGGGCACCCACCTCGGTCTTCAGTATAAAATTAGGTGCCCACCTTTGCAAGCTGGTCACAGAAGCAGATCTTGCACTGAGCAAGTATTCTTTTGTGGCGTGTGGTTAAACATGGTTGGAATGGGGAGCTGATAATGTACCTGTGCATATATGTATATAAATGAAGACATCACCAAAATGTGCTCTTTAAATTGCTAGGACAAGCTCAGATTAGAGCTGGCACTAAAATAAGACTTAACCTGGTGATTCCCAGACTTTGCAGGGGAATGGGCAGGAGGCAGCTGTTGAGGTGATGTGAAACCAGACATGCTGGGTCCAGGCTCTTAAAAAAAAATAAAAGGAGAAAAAATAAAGTGAAAAAATAAAAGAAGATTCCCCCCAAAACCTCTGCTGTAAGCTACTGCTTGCTTTCCTGTGGGAGTTTACAGAGGCTATTGATACATTCCATGGCAATTCAATAAAAGAATATGTAATGAAAGCAAGACATAAGGCAGGTTGCAAGGACAGAGGTGTGCGCGAAGTTTTAAACCGGCAGGATTTGCAGTCGGCTGGGAGAGCTATCGATTTCTTCGTCCGCATGGAGTCAGGGAAAACTGGT
Source organism: Dryoscopus gambensis (assembly GCA_013389985.1). Classification (NCBI taxonomy): domain Eukaryota; kingdom Metazoa; phylum Chordata; class Aves; order Passeriformes; family Malaconotidae; genus Dryoscopus; species Dryoscopus gambensis. Next base: position 468,384 of record WEIT01007088.1, on the reverse strand, counting down.
AAAAGCATCAAAGTGTTTCATCCTTAAACATGTCATTGGTCAGCAGGGTGAAAATCATTCGCTCTCTGAGGGCTGCTTGGTGACGGCATGGCCTGGAAATGGAAACACTCAGCTGGGTTTCTCTGGCATGGTGCAGGTGTCCTTGTTGGTCCTCAGCTCCGGCCCCACAAGCCCACAGGATCTGGCCTTCAAGCAACCACTGTTACAGTGGATGGTTTGCTCCTCTAGGCACCTCCACCTCCTTTAATTTCCCCAAAAGCCTGCCAGAGCCTGTGTTTAGAGGGGCGATAAGGATTGCAGTTAAGCAGAGGGTGCAGAAGGAGTTGATCAGGAAGAGGGCTTCATTTGCTTGCACCTAGCAAGGGCCTTCACTCTGCCCATGGAATTAATGCAACGAAAACCTTTTCAAACAGACAAATTACACATCAGGACATCAGTAATAACTGGGCACCAGTGCTGTTTCCCCTCAGAAAGCTGCAGGAGGGAATTGGTCTGCAGGACATGCTGCATCTCCGCATCTGCTCAGGAGGATCCTGCTGGTGCAGACCAGTCTTGTGACACCAAATTTGCAGCAGTTTCAGCTGCTGAGGAGCTGACCCAATTATTTCCACTATTTCTTCGTTAGCAGCTGCTGCAACACAAGTTCTTTCCAGTGGGACAGGAAAATCACAAGAGTTCCTTGCTGGATCACAAAGCAAAGCAAAAGGAAGGCACACGCCATAGGGTCTGAGAATCCTGGGATCATTTGGGTTTGGAAAGACCTCTAAGATCAAGGTCCAGCCATTAATTTGGCACTGCCAAGCCCACCACTAAGCTGTGGCCCCAGGTGCCATAAAATACAAGTTTTCAAATTCCCTGCAAGGATGGTGAGTCACCTCTTCGCTGGGTGCCAGTGCTGGGCAACGTGTGCCTTGCCAAGCACACGTCCTCCCCTGCCGTGGCTGAAGGACACGGCCCCAGGGGAGATTCCAGTGTCAAGGCAATAATGATGCTGATGGATGGGAACGATGAGTTGCCCGAAACCAGCAAGTACTGCAGCCTCACTTTGGAGATCCCAAAAAACTCCGGAGTCAGGATTCAGAGATTGCAATGCAATCCATGTCAGTTTTCCAGCTGTGTGATCACCTTTGGAATGACAAGTCTAAGGCTGGGAAGCCAGTCAGGGATACTGTGGAGCAGAATTCCCTTCCCAGTGAACCCAAGCTGCACGGGCTGCATCTTGCTGTACCATGGGACAGGCACCATCTGCCCTAAGCGCTTGGTTATCTCCAGGGTGGTTTTGGCAGCCTTGAAAACCATCCACCAGTGGCTGCTTTTGGCTTACGGAAAACCTGCAAGGCACTTTTCAACACAAAAATCCAAATAATACACTCGGAGGCGTCCCGCATCACCATACCCTGGGATCACTCCCTCCATCAACAGCAGTGGGAGCAAATCCATCGTAAAGCTCAGCTCCTGCCAGCTGTGCTCCAGCAGGGAACACATCACAGCTCCTGAGGTGCCAGCAAAGACCTGCTTGCTCCTGCCGTGCCAAGGAAGCCAGCAGCAAACGCTGCTTCTTGATGGTTTGTTGGCCAGCATTAAGGATGAGCACGGGCCCAAACTCCAAATAGATCTGATTTTCCAGCTGGTCACCTGCACCAAACCGCAGGGCTTGGGGTTTATCTGGTGGTCAGAAAACGGGAATGCAAGCAATGTACATAAATACATATACACACATATACGTCTCTATATGCTCTGGGTAGATTTAAAGGTTTCTCACTCAAAACAAAATGTTCACTTTATTTTCACATTTTTAGTGACTTCAAAAACATTTTAATACACAATAACTGGCTGAAGAAATAAATATTTTCCTTTCTTAGGCATCTTCCCAGGCAACATTTGACTTTTTTTTTAACCAAAGCAATTCATCAAAACTGCCATGAAAACAGAAATATCGTTGGACCATCCAAATGCTAAATTATCGCCACAAAATGCCAGAGACAAAACTGCCGGCACCACACCCGCTGTGCAGATCTGATGTCTCTGCACCCATCCTGCAGCAGCCCCTGGGGCACAGTTTGCATTTGCTACATTCACATTGCTAAGTTATAAAAAAGGGGCTGTAGGTGCTGCTGGGGGACCCGGTGCTGCGTTTTGGGGGGATGCTGTTCCCCCCAAACCACTGCCACGCCATCAGTGGCTCTCTTGGCACAGCTGCTCTGAGCATCCACTCACCCAGGTTTCCTTCTGCAGTCGTTCTCACAAAGCTGCTCACACAGATACAGCCCATCAGCAAAATGTAAAAATAACTGAAAATATGTAATTAGGGTGGATGCACTGTGCGTTTAATGGGTTTTTTATATTTCTTCCTTTGCTGGCCCATAAGGCACAAATCCTGGATGGAGAGAGGCTGATGGGGAGGGAAACAGAGCGCTTTGCTGTGGTGTATGTTTGGCAAAACCTTCAAATATTTTTCCCAGTTTTATATTGTCTGTGTTTTTTATTGAGTGCCACAGAGAAATTGCAGCAGATTGATTCTTTCACAGCTCCCCAAAGTTGAAATGCTTTGGAGCCAAAAGCCCAATGCCTGCCAAACTTCATAATTAACTGTAATAACTCTTTAATTTGAACTTGAATTCAAACCCCCATCTTTCAGGGGGATTGTAGGGGAAAAAAAAAAAAAAGAGAGAAAGCAAACCAAACCAAAGGTAACCAGTTCTGGTAAAATGCAGAAGCAGCCCCAAGCTTCCAAGCTTGTGCTGTGCCAGAGGCAACTGGAGATCAGCTGTCCTACCCTGGTTCCACAGAGGCCATTCTGGGATGGAGAGGCACTGTCCCAGTCGAGCAGAAAGTGAGGGAGAAGGACTCTGACCTCCTGACCCCTGCCAGGAAAGCGACGGGCTCAAAGCTGCCTTCACTGCCCTGGATGGGAGGTTTTCCAAGGCCACCTCTGGGGATGAAGGGATCAAAGCTATCAAGAAGGCCACCAGCTGGGAGTCTTAGCTGAACTTGGGGACAACAAAGGCGTAATTAAAAAAAAAAGACTAAAAGCAACCTAGATGAATTTGCTGTAATGCAACCAATTTTACACATTAAATGACCACAGAAAATGGCTTCTTTTCCTGGTGAAGGAGGGAGAAAAACTTTACAGTCCTGGATCTGTTCCCCCAGCCAATGGTTCTTAAAGGTTCTGTCACTGCAGTGTGAGCTGGACTGGGAAGCATCAGGAGCAAAGGAAAACAAGGAACCCAAAGGAAGAATGCTCATGCAACTTCTCTTCCCAGGCAGACACGACTGAAGCTGTCAGACTGCTCATGCAGTGCCAGAGCTCTCCCAGCCCCCCTGGCTGAGCTCACCACGATGGGTCCTTTAGGGAAAAGCAAACTGTTGGCATGAGGAGCGGGAGACAGAGCAGGACTGGATAGGGATTGGGGGTGACAGAGCTCAGGAATGCGTTCACAAATCCGGCAGGGCTCCAGAGCTGTCAGCCCAAGCCTCTGGGAAGAAGCTGAGAATTAATAGGGATGTATGGCCTGCTCTGGGTTGGAGGGCAGCAGGGAGCATCCACCTGCCCTGTGGATTCAGCCTGGTTTGAGCCGGGGTCAGCCTGAGCCATGGTGACTTTGCACCATTTCACAACAAGGAGCTCGAGCAGTGACATTCCGAGAAATCTCTCTGGCGTCCTGGCCCAGGGATGCCAACACCGCCACAGCACCGTGCCCTGCCCGAGGGGCAGGAGGGGGATGCCGTGGCTTGCCGCTCAGAACCAAGAGCCGGGCAGCTGAAATGAATGTGCTGATAAAGAGATTCAGATCAATAAGTCTGGCAGTTTCTACCAGCAAATGAATGGCTTTCGGTCTGTGGGTTACAGAGTCGTTAACTACCCAACTACCCTGCTCATTGTCATTAGCGAGCAATCTCCGTGTGGATCTGCTCACCCTGATTTACTCACCATCCATCTCCCACTCCCTCGTTCCTGCACCCACCCGGAACCCTTCTGCCCCCACTCGGCTGTGCTCTCAAACAGGCTCTGACATCTCTCTTGAGGCAGGCTGGATCCGAAGAGGGGGAGAGGAAGGATTTCCTTTCCCCATGTCTAAGCTGCCCTTGTAATCCTGCAAGGAGTCTTCCTTTGAAGCACTGGCCTGGCTCGGAGCAGCTGGCTCATGGCCACAATTACTTCCACTCCGAGCACACACAAAAAGCCAAGCGAGAGGCCAAGGAGGGGGTACTGAGATTTGAACACCAGCGACTCAGTCAAAGGCAGCCGGTGTTCATTAGTCCCTGTGCCTTCCCCTGTCACGGCTGCCCCATTTTGCAGGGACAAGAAGTCTGTCTGGGTCAGCCAGGGCCACCCAGGAGCCAGTGGAGAGCCCAGAAGGCAGAGGAGAACTTGAGGGACTCAGGGTCTGAGAATGCAGCTCCAAATTGCCACTTATGGAGCCTGTCTCCTGTGAGCACGGTCAGAGCCACCTCACTGCAGTTATTTCCATTTTTCTTGCTTTTCCTAAAACCGAGGGGAAAAAAAAAAGTGAGCCTACCAAAGGAGTCCCAGGTGTTGTTGGAGAGAAACCAGCAAATCTGTTTTCATTCAGCAGCAGGGTAATGGGGGAGGCAAGGATGTTCCCCAGGGAGCAGGAGAGGAGCTCCAGAGGAGGAGAGCCATTAGAAGCAAGAGACAGCCATTGCTCAAGGTTATGGCATTGGCAGAGGGTGGCAAAGCAAGATGTGGGAGGTGGCCCAGAGATGAGTATTTGGTGCTTTGACAGTACCAGATTAACTGTTTCCCAAATAAAAAAGCAGTAGCAACAAGAACCTGTCTTTGTCACTGCTCAAGGGCTGTGACAAGGTCTTCCCACCAGCCATGGGTTCCATTCCAGGTTGATTTAGGCTCCACCAAAGCCAGCAGGACTGCACGTGGGTCAGGTCTGCCCCACACGTGTCTGGATAACTGCCAAGAAGGATTTGCCTCTCTATGCTGAGCATGATTTCGAGGCTAACACCAACCATGCTCTTTTGCTTCTGTGTTCCCAGGTCCTCCCCGCTCTTGGCTGACCAAGACTGGCTTGGAAGGCTCTTCCCTCTCCCAGGAGAATGGGGACTGACGGTGAAAACCCGGTTCTGAGGAACGTGCTCATCAGCTTCAACTTGCTTCTGCTGGGCGCTGTCCTCAAGCCTTTTGAGTGCCGGCTGGAGGTGACCACAGAGCCGGCTGAGAGGACCGCGGTGGATGAGGCAGGTGGCCTCGCCAACTGCAGCCCACCTATCAAAGAGCAGCCCATGGTCTTCCACCACATCTACAACATCAACATCCCGCTGGACAGCTGCTGCTCATCCGTGTTCAAGTCTTCGGCCGAGGAGGTGAGTTCAGAAGACGACCGGCTGGCAGAGTACACGGAGCAGACCTCCGACAGCGAGAGCCAGGTCACCTTCACCCACAGGATAAACATGCCCAAGCAGGCCTGCAAGTGCTCCACCTCCCTCCCATCCCTGCAGGAGCTGCTGAGCAGGATTGAGATGCTGGAGAGGGAGGTCTCCATCCTCCGGGACCAATGCACCTCCAATTGCTGCCAAGAAAATGCAGCCACAGGTAGTAATGCCATCCTGTTAGCTCTTGCTGGGGACTGAGGGCTTGAGCGAAAGGCAGGAGAAATAATACAAAACCTGGTGATGCCACTCAGAGTGGTGACAGAGGAAAACCAATGTTCACCTGTGATAGGGCTGTGGCTTTAGTGAAAAAACTGAGCTTAAGTCCTCCAAGCCAGGAAAACCCCCGGGAGGGCTTTGGTCACTTGAGTGCCCATGCCTCACTCACTGCAGAATGGAGAGAGCTGGAGCCCCTTTACGGATGAAATTACAGCTGGTTAGGGGTGAGCAGGGGGATCTCCCAACTCTGCAGTCCTTCCAACACTCTTAGACATCTGCCACTGCTTTTGGGACAGGGAGCAGAGATGGAGCTGCTGCTCTCCTAAGCTGTCCCTGGGCTGAAGGCAGCCCCATGGGAGTTGGCAATAAGCCCCTTCAGCTTCTCTGTAGAGGGAGGGAACACATCTGAAAAGCTGAGTTACAAAAAAAAAAGGATTAAAAATTACAAAAAATACATGGAAGATGCAAACAAAACTTATTTTAAAAGGCACAAAACCATCAACATCCTATTTCATCTGAATCAAAAGATGTGCTTTTGTGGAGACCTCCAAGAGCTCCCATTGGGGTTACTCCATTAAAGGCAGCCCCTCGTTTCACCTCGGCTGTCCCTCAGGGCCGGCAAAGCAGCATTCAGCTGAAATGAGAAGGGTCAGGAAGGTTTGGGCTAGCAGCTGCATTTCCATGGTGCAGGAGCCGGCGTACTGATAGTTCTCCTTGTCTCGAGGAAGAGGGGCTGTCTCAAGGGGCATCCATCCCAAATGCAGCCCACCCAGCGTGGCTTCAACGCACCAGGGCTCCTTGCAGGGGGGAAAACACTAAGCAAGGAGAACCACACAGGGCATCTTTCCAGGGGAAAACTGCTTTTCACACCAAGAACAGCAACAGGAAGGAAGAGAAATTAAAAGCAACCCTTTTACCCCCGGTACTCCCTGCATTTTTTTTTAAGTTTTGCAGCTATTAGTGTGATTTCTCCAGTTGTACCCCAACACCTCTGTGTGTAGGACACATTAAAATGAAATGGGTGCAACCAGTGCTCAGGTCATGAGTTCCACCAAAGGTGTGCTGGTCAGGGAGGGAGAAACAAGGATGGACACACAGCAGGGTGGCTTGGGCGGGCATCCATCACGTGGCCAGTGGAAGTCAATGCATTCCCAGCCATGGGTTCAGTGCACATCCCTCCCAATGCCACATTCATCAGCTGCACTAATAACTAAGACAAAACAGAAAACACCAGGCTGTGCACAGTGAGGGTTAAAATCACATAGGACATGCTATGGGAAAAACCTGCTTTAAAGGAATTAATTTGAAACTCTGATGGGCCTATTTGGGTTACTTGCAACATACGCAGACAGTGCCATTAAACATTCATCAGTTGGTGGAGTCCCCACTCCCATCACAGATGCGCCGAGCTAAAACTGGAGTAATTTCATTTTTTTTTACCAGAGTTGCTTTCAATTCACTGCACTGCACAGGAGATCAGCATCCCTACCCCACCACCTGAGGCATTTCCCTGAGGAAAGCCTCTTTCCTCCAGCACACTTACAAGCATCCTCTCTCATCGTTTGATAACTTAACTGGGGGCTGAGATCTGAAGAGATGCTGACTGGCATTCCCAGTGTTCGCAGTTTGGATGGGAACTGTCCTGCAGAGTAACCCAGATGGGTCTGTCTGGCACAGCACGTAACTGAGCTGCTTTTCCATGGGCATCTGCTACATCCCCCATCTGAACAGCTGCTCGGAAAGGTCAGCTAGGATGGGAAACTTAGCTGGGGACAAAGTCCTGGGGCTTGGGGGTCTTTGGGGTGCAAAGGTTTCCCACGGTTTGGAGGAAGCACAGGAAGGGTTTCTGTTCTTCCTTGGTTCACATGAGGAAAAGCAGTAAAAGTCAGCAAGGAAAAATTAGCCTGCCTGGGATAAACCCTTAGTGGGAGCAATGGCTTTGTTTCGGGGCAAAATGGGGGAGCATTGGCAATGTCAGTGACTGGTGCCTTCATCCCCATGCATCCCTCCTCACCCCAGAGCATCCCATGCAAGGCTGCCAGGTGAAGAGGGGGCACTGGAGGTGCTGGCCACAGAGCCCACGTGCTTTCCCCGCTGTTCCACAACCTCAGTGTGCCCAAAGCCACCAGCTCTGCCTGAATCAGGTTCACCAGGACAGGGAGGAAGATGACGCCTTTGGGTACATACCTACTTCTTACAGGAGAGAGAGAGAGAGCAGAGAGGGACCTCTCACCTATAAAAAGGAGAAGTGGGTAGATGTGAGACCAGAGGAGTCATGGCTGGTGCAGAGGGTTGGGCCAGGGAAGGTTTGTTTCCAGTAAGAGGTCTAGGGAAGTTCCTATCCACTGAGTGCTGAGCTGGAGAGAAACCAGAGGGAGCACCTGCCCCACCGCAAGGCTGATGGCACCCACAGTTACAGAGACCACTACTCCCTAGGGAAAGACCCACCCAAACCCCACCATGACCCCGTGTCACCGATTCTTCGCCTTTCAGCCCTAAAGCCATCAGGTCCCCAGAGCCGGGCGTGCTCGGAGGACTATCCCCGCCTCGCCCCATACCTGCCCCCCTTCTCCAGCCCATCAGAGGGCTGAACTGAGACCAAAACTGATCTTTTTCCACCTCCCACCCGGTGGGTTCTGACCCTCGGTCCTGCATCCTTGCAGGGCAGCTGGATTACATCCCGCAGTGCAGCGGCCACGGGAATTTCAGCTTGGAGTCGTGCAGCTGCGTGTGCATGGAGGGCTGGGCAGGCAGCAACTGCTCCGAGCCGCGCTGCCCCCGGGGCTGCTCCAGCCGCGGCGTCTGCCTGGAGGGCCAGTGCATCTGCGACAACGACTACGGGGGCGAGGACTGCTCGCAGCTGCGCTGCCCCGCCGGCTGCGGCTCCCGCGGGCTCTGCGTGGACGGCGAGTGCGTGTGCGAGGAGGGTTTCACCGGGGAGGACTGCTCGCAGCTGCGCTGCCCCGCCGGCTGCGGCTCCCGCGGGCTCTGCGTGGACGGCGAGTGCGTGTGCGAGGAGGGTTTCACCGGGGAGGACTGCTCGCAGCTGCGCTGCCCCGCCGGCTGCGGCTCCCGCGGGCTCTGCGTGGACGGCGAGTGCGTGTGCGAGGAGGGTTTCACCGGGGAGGACTGCTCGCAGCTGCGCTGCCCC
>WEIT01007088.1:363465-459377 GCA_013389985.1 Dryoscopus gambensis | reverse complement strand
TGCGGCGGCCGCGGGCTCTGCCGGGACGGGCTCTGCGTCTGCGAGCGAGGCTACGAAGGGGAGGACTGCTCAGCAGGTAGAGGGGGGGATGCGTGAGGAGAGCCAGACTTGAGTGTATAAGCGAGGGTGTCAAGGTGCCCCGAGTCCCACAGCAGCACCGTGAAGCCTGGGAGAAACCCATGCGCGGCAGAGCACGTCGCTTAGGAGCCGCTCGGGCCCCACAGTGCGGCTGCCTCCCTGCTATCCCTGTCCCCAAAGACACCGAGGACGAAAGTTTGGGAGGTGAGCAAAAAGCCAGTGAGGTTCATCCCAGCGTAGGGGCTAAACCCTTAGTGAACAGGTTCTCCTGAGGCTTCACCTTGCTTTAGCTGTTAATACAACCACAGATAGCACATAACCCCCGGCCCGTGCCCATGTCCCACCCGCAGACCTACACACCCTCCCACAGCAGTGGAAGAATAAGCCATGCACACCTGACACTCTCCTTACCTCTGCCCTTCCCACCAGTGTCTCCTCCTGAAAACCTGCGGGTGACGGGGATCAGCGAGAGCTCCATCGAGCTGGCTTGGGACAGCCCCGGGGCAGCCACCGAGTTCGTGGTCTCGTACCAGCCCGCGGGGCCAGGCAGCACCCAGCTCCAGCAGAGGGTGCCTGGGGACTGGAGCAGCATCACCATCACGGATCTGGAGCCAGGTGTTGCCTACAATGTCAGCATCTACGCAGTCATCAGTGATGTCTTCAGCGTCCCCGCTACATCCAAGGTGATGACCAGTAAGTATCCTATTGCACTTATTGTTTGCTACCTGTGTATCCAGAGGGGATGCTCAAGCTTGCTCCCTTTTTCCATAAAAAACCTTCTAGCAGCAGAAACCTGACCCTTCGAAAAGAAAAACCAAACTAATCTGTATAGGGATATAAGAAAGGAGATGTGTCCACCCTATTCAAAAAGGCTCCGTTTGGATGAAAACCTGGATGTCTAAAAAGAAGAAAAAGCTTTCAGAGTTTGATTGAAGTCCCCAGAATGTGGCCCAAAACATTACATTTATTTTTCTAAGAGAAAATACTACAGTCTAACACAGAAGTCACAGGTTCTCCTCCCACTCCCGAAGGGATGATTCCCCATGATGACTCCCCATGATACGGGGATAGTGCAGCCAGAGGTGATGCTGCTGTGCAACAGGAGAAACACAGTCCTGACCAGGACCGTGATGCACAGAGGAAAGCAGGAGTATCAAGCTGTAATGCCAAACTCCAGAAAGGTTTCTTGGAGACTAAGGATACAGAGGGCAGGAGAAAACCAGATACTCTCCAGACACCCCTTTGCAACCCCATCATTCACTCTGTTCACACCACAGTGCAGTGGGATGCCTCAGTGTCCATCGGCCCAGGCCTTTCCCTCTTTTCCCTCCAACCCATGTGGAGTGGGAACAAAGGAATTTTGCTAACAGTTACCAAAAGGTTCCCCGTTTTTGTTGCCCAGATAACAAAACACCCACAGGGAGCAGGGTGGGGACTGCCAGTGTGCACACACCCACCCCGCTCTGCTCACCACCCCCTGCTCCCTTCCAGACCTCGCCACGCCGCAGGGGCTGAAGTTCAAGACCATCACAGAGACAACGGCAGAGGTGCAGTGGGAGCCCTTCTCCTTCCCCTTCGACGGCTGGGAGATCAGCTTCATTCCCAAGGTACTGCTGCCACGCTCGTGGCATTGCAGGGTCACCTTGTGTCTTGGTTTGAAAAGACAGATGTCTGCTTAAGGAAGGCAGGAGCCTCCCCTTGGAATGGAAGATGCAACCCCCTTCCCTCCAAATTATTGTTATCATTTTGAAATTAAGAGCTTTCAGGCAAAGATATGGGGAATAGGAATAACAGTTCTTTTACTTACATATATATATAACAAAGCAATAATACAAAAACACTGGTTTAACCTGACAGAGTCAGGGTAACCTGACACCCTGCCAGGCAGGGTGGGGGTAGCAGTCCGATCAGGTGAGAGCTGCAGCTCTCTCTGAAGTGGTTCTGTTGAAGCGGGGATCTTGTAGAAAGGTCTGGTCCTCTTCAGAAAGTCCAGTGGTGGTTGTGTAGCTCTTGTCCTCTGGGAACCCAGTGGGAAAGGCTGCCTCTGGTGTTCAAAATCTTAGATTATATTCAGGATGGAATGCTTGGTTCCTTCCTCTGGGCGGGGCATCTCACAGTGGGATGATGTAATTTTATCAGCCATGCAGTGATGGCCCATTAACAGAAGATGTCCCCCTGGAGGGAGGATGGGTCATGGGAGAGATAAGAGCTCTGCCCCACCTGGTGTCAACAGCTGGCCCATTAACAGAAGATGGTCCGGAGTGAGGAGGCAGGGAACATTGCTACACCTGGCTTCAACAGCTCATGAAGGTGGTCATAGAACACACGGTAACCCAGGACACCCTGAAAGCACTGAGGCAGTGCATCCTAAATCAGCTTCCAATTTCCCCCTTCCCAAAATACCCAGCCTGTGTTTTCTATTTGTGCTGCACATCACACTCCACAAACATCGCCAGCCTGCATTTCCCTGTTAGTTTTTGTGTCAAGACAGACATGTCCTCAAAGAAATTTCCTCAAAAAAATCCAGTGATGGGAAAAAAACCTTCCAGCCTCACTGCCTCTTGTTGTTGTACCCTCTTTTTTCCTTCCATCTCCTTTGCAATGGCTCTCCTCCTCCTCTTCCTTGCCCTGCTCTCTACACTAAGCTCCCCAAAGCAGCCTGGATCAAACTGTGCAGCTGCTGGCTCTCACACAACAGCCTTCCACATCCCCGAGTCACACGCACAGCTAATTCCTGCCATGGGATTTTAATCGCCATGACGAACAGGTAGAAATTGTGCCAGAAAAGATGAAAGGATAAAAATGTTGCCCTAAATACCCCATATTTTCTGTGCGCTGCAACGAAAATTGTACATCAAGTATTTAATCTATATTCATAATTTCTACACCATTTAGCCATAAGTATAGCTTCAATTGTATATGGAGCCTCTTCACAAGAGCATTCAAGCCCCAGCAGTAAAAGAAATGCTGATTAAGGGCTCAATTATGATGTTTTCACTTGTACAAAACCTTCACTGGGATCAAAGGCAGCTCTGGGCAGCAGAAAACTGCAGAATTTGGCCCCAGAGTTTTAAGTGCTCTTTAACTATGAAGTATCATTGCACAGCACAAAGCAAGGGCCCAGTTGCTTTAAATAACTCAATTCCCTCCTTTCCAAAGAGTTGCTGGAAGATTCTTGATGCAGCGTTGGCTACATCCACATGCAAATTGTGTCAGAAGCTGAAGCTCAGGTAGTGCAGGTATAAACCCTGGGATAATTTTCAGTCACCATCAGGATTAAAGCTGAAAAATACAGCAACATCAGAGAAAAGCTTCTGGTAGGAAAAAATAGCTCTTTCGAACATTTCAGTGTTACTCAGGAATTAAGCTGAACAGCATCCCCCTGAAGCAGATAAATGCAAACCATTGGTTCTCTTTTCCATTTTTAAGCTTAAACCTAAAACTACATGGAAACATTTTGGGATTTAAAGGCAGATAAGATGCAAAAGGATGGCTGCTCCTGGATGCAGGGTCTTGGGCAGGGAAGGCATGTAGCTCACTGGGCTTTAAAGTTCTCAAATCCATGAGTCAAGACATAAAGTCACAGTCATGCTCCTGCCCATCAGCTGCCAAATTGGCCTCTCTTGAGTCTCCATCATCGGCTTTTCCCCTAAAATTAGGCAGAGGGTGCTGTGTCCTTTACTGCCCTGCAAGCAATGCTTGCCTGGGGGCACATGCCAAAACATTGCCACACCTCAAACAAACCCAAAACCTACTCCCAAAGGCTAAAAACAACAGAGTTATAGCTGCAGCATCACAACCTCTGTGAGAAAAACTGACCTCCCTGTCTTCCCAAAAACTGGGTGAGAAGATGCTGATTTGGTCCTCAGCAGCCCATCGAGGATGCTTGCAGCTTCCTGCAGAGCAGCTCTCCTTCCATGGTCTCCATGATGCTCTCACCCCCCACAAAAGCTGGGTCAGGCAGGATTGCCCATCTGCTGTCTGCACTGGGGATGGGGTGGGGAAAAGACAAAGAGAAGACAGCTTTAGTAGAGAAAATTAGGAAAGGTAAAATGGCAATTGATGGCTGAAATGGAAGATTTCCTATTTAATGAGAAAAGAGATGAATGTGAATTGAGAGCTATGTGCAAAAATTTGTTTAGCGTGTTATTAGTGAAGACAGCAGCAAGAAAAGATCCTTTGTCCAAACACTGGCAGGAAAGGTGACATGTGCAGTTGTTAAAAGCCTTACAGTTTTTCAGGGCAAAACCACAAGGTATAAATGAGTGTAACAAAGATGGTTAAAAAGCAGGGGATGGCAAAATAAAGACCTCACAGCTTCATACCTATACATCAACAACAGAAGGCTCCTGGCACCTGAAGAGCAGGGAAAACAAGTCTAGCCAAGGCTTTGGTTTTATCACCTTTCCTCTTCTGGAGAGCAGCAGAGCAACAAATGGCAAAACACATGAGGTGGGGAGGGAGGAGGGATGGGCAGGATTTTCCAGCCCAGCAACAGGAGTGCTCCACGCTTGGTGGGTGACTTCACCCCCTGTTTCTGCACCTCCCTGGTGCAACATGCCGAGGCGACAGTGTGATTTGGGGATGCGGAGCGGGCCGTGGAAGGATGCAACATGGGGGGCACCTCCTCGCCATGCATCAGTGCCCTTCCCCCAACACCAGTTTGTGGGGGAGGGTTAATGCTTTTTTCCTTCCCTGACAGAATAATGAGGGCGGTGTGATCGCCCAACTCCCCAGCACCGTCACCACCTTCAACCAGACGGGGCTGAAGCCAGGGGAAGAGTACACCGTCACCGTAGTGGCCCTGAAGGAACAGGCCAGGAGCCCTCCCACCTCCGACAGCGTCTCAACCCGTGAGTGAGCCTGGCCTGGGGGCAGCACAACAGTGCCCAGGGCGTGGTCCCAAAAATCAAGTCCCATCAGCAAGAGCAGCTGGCACTGCATGGGCAGGGATGAAACTAGCAGCACCCAGGTGCCCAAACATTGCAGCAACAGCTTCTTCATGCAGTATTTTGTCCCTCTCTCTCTCCTAAATTGCCACAAGTGCAGAAACTGTGGCGAGGTTAATGGGGTTGGGAGTGAAGACTCACTTCTGCTTTTATTATATATTTGGATAAATTCTTCTTCTCTGCTAATCTCACATTTTGGAGGCTGGATGCTCTCAAGAAATACATCTACAAATGTATTACTTACTCATATAGAACAGATTAAAACTCCCACCTGCTTTTGTGCCACTGCATGCCCTCAAATCCCACTTACTCAGGCAAATCAGGCAGCAGGGCAGGGAGCCAGGAGCGACAGCATGTCCCTTCCTAACCAATTTGTTTGCCCAGTCACTGGTCCATCCTGTAAACCAGAGAAAATTCAACTGGGTCTTCTTGCTGAAGGAGATGCAGTGATGGGCAGAGCTCACGGGGGAGAAGAGGCTCTTCACACCAGATCTGTTGAGGTCTGCCTTGAAAACCAGGCAGATGTCTACTCCCTCCATCTGAGCTGTTCCGAAAGGAAACTGCACTTAAACAGCTGCCGGAGGGGTGTTACAAGGTGCTGCTAATTCGAGGCAGCGGTGAGAGCGAAGGGAGGGTCCCTCCACCAGCAGTGGTTTGTTGCCGGTCTGAGCTTCCCCAGCACAGTCCTCTCCTCCCGCTTTGCCTCCGCGTTCAGCTCGACGTGGCTTAATAGAGACATCTCCTGGTCAAGCCCGAAACATCCTTTCCCTGGGAAGTCAGCAAAAAATAGAGGCTGGTACTTCAAACTCAAGGGCTGACCTTTGCAGGGAGTGCAGGTGGAGCGGTGGGCTCCCATGTTTCTGCTTCGTGAAGCCATCCCTGTGCTGGCATGCCTGCCTTCCTCTGCAGCACCCCCAGAGCTTTATCCCCATCACCCTCCTTCTTCCTCAACACCTTGTGCCAGGATCAAGCAGCAAAGGCATGGTTTCATGCCACACAGCTCAGTAGATGAGGATCACCTGGATGACCGGACAGCATGAAGTAGCTGGAGATAGAGGGGGTGCATGACCTGGTCCTGGCCAAGCTGGACAGCCAGCTCCTACCTAAACACTGGGCTTCCCAGCTGTGCTCCCTCCTCCTTTGCTGTTTAGCCCCCAGACCTCACCTCACTGCTCCAAACTCCCCCATGTCTTTTTCTAACCCTCCCTGGTCCTTTCCACCCCTGCCCACATGCTTGTCCCCCAGAACTTCCAACCCTGGGATGCAGCATTCGGCACACCCTTATTATATACTGTTATTTTCTAACATATGCAGTATATTAGGTCTGTGTATATGTGGTGTGGTCTGAATTACAGAGCCAGAGTGGGCCTTTTCACCCACCTTGTGATCGTGTAAGTGATAAAACGGGCTGCCCAGCAGGCTTTGTGCATGAGCACTGCCATGGCACAGGAGCGATGGCAAGGGTTGGCTCCATCCATCCATCCCTCCCTCCATCCATCCCTCCCTCCATCCATCCATCCATCCATCCACCCATTCCTCCATCAACCCATCCCTCCATCCACCCATCCCTCCCTCCATCCATCCATCCATCCATCCATCCCTCCCTCCCTCCCTCCATCCATCCCTCCCTCCATCCATCCATCCACCCACCTATCCCTCCATCCCTCCATCCATCCATCCACCCATCCCTCCCCCCCTCCATCCATCCNCCATCCCTCCATCCCTCCATCCCTCCCTCCCTCCTTCCCTCCCTCCATCCCTCCATCCCTCCTTCCATCCATCCCTCCATCCATCCATCCATCATCCATCCATCCCTCCCTCCCTCCATTCATCCATCCATCCATCCATCCCTCCCTCCCTCCATCCATCCATCCATCCATGTAGTGGTTAAGTCCTACTGGACTCAAAGCATCCATCAGCCAGGCTTGAGCCCAGGATGCCCAAAGATTGAGTGTTGGAGGATGTGGAGGAAGGAAGGGCCCAAATCTCTTCAAAAAACCCCAGGAATGTCCAAAAGGGTCTCCCAGTAGATCCTTGGTATGAATTTAGCTAAAAACCTTTTATCTGAGAGGTTTTGTTGGACACCCACCATAGCCCCACACCCAGCCAGTTATGAAGATTCACCAGAGCAGTTGCATTTTCTCTTCTCTTCCCACTGCCAAGACACCAACAGCTTTATGAGCTGATCCCTCAGTTTAAGGACAAACTAGGAGCTGGCACCAAAGCAGGAACATTTCTATAGACATTCCTCAGTTCCCAATGCTTGGATCTTGTCCTTGGCCCCATGTTTTTTAACATATTGTCAACACCTTTCAAAAGAGATAATATTGTGGCTGATAAATTTTGCCCATGATGGAAAGGCTCAGAAAAGAGTAAATTGAGTGGAAGATCATCAATAAAAGTTGTTTCAATAGTTTGAAGAGTTGGGCACAAAGCAAAATTACATGTTTTTCAGTGCGAAAGTACAAGCAGCTATCCAAGAGCAAAGAAAGCATGTTGCAGTCAGATATAGGAGTTTTGTATCCTGGGAAATACCACCTTAAAAAGCCAAGGAGGAATTATTGCTGACAACCAGCTCAAGAGAAGGGCATGAGCTGCATTGTAGCTGTGGTGGGTGTCAGGGAGAGAGCTGCTGGGTCCTGCTCTGGTGCTCACAGAAAGTGGAGAGGGTTCAGGAAAGAGCCAGGAGATTGGGACAAGGGACTGGGAATCCACAAGGACCAAACTCCCTAAGTACCTTGGGGTCAGGGTCATGTCTCCTGCCCATGTCACCTCTCTCCCTTGTCCCCAAACACTAATCCCAGCCACTCTGAAGGTCAGGTTGAGGCACCCCTGAAGCTTAGCGTCCCCAAAGCTTCCACCTTTCCCCATCCAACTCTCCCAAAATAACAGGTGCCCGTTTCCCCCCCCTCCTCCGCAGTCATCGATGGCCCGACGCAGATCCTGGTGCGGGATGTCTCCGACACGGTGGCCTTCGTGGAGTGGACGCCGCCGCGCGCCAAGGTGGACGCCATCCTGCTGAAGTACGGGCTGGCGGACGGGGAGGGCGGGAGGACCACCTTCCGCCTGCAGCCCCCCCTCAGCCAGTACTCCCTGCAGGCCCTGCGCCCCGGCGCCCGCTACCACCTCGCCGTCAGCGCCCTCCGGGGTGCCAACGAGAGCCGGCCAGCCCTCGCCCAGTTCACCACAGGTAGCTAGCTGGCCTTGCTGGGAGGACTGGTGTGAATTTTTGAGCCTCTGGTGAGCACGGGCAGATGGCTTGCTGCCACCTGCAGATGGGCTGTCCTGCAGCAAGGACATACCCAGAGAAAAACTGAGGGGTTGTTGCACCTGGGGTTTAGTGATACCTGTTCTTCCCCTGGCACAAGTGAGCTGGGATTTAGTGTGGTGTGCTAGGAGGAAGAAGTGAAATGAAAACACAATGGCTAAGATGCAGGTGTGAATGGAGACACCTGAATGCAGGTGACTGGCCTCCCGTCACAGAGCAAGGCAGAGCAAATGATTCAGCTCACCCTAAAATACACACCCGAAAACTGCCCTCTGCCCTGCCACTGCTAGTGCTTACTCTTCTGTTTAGCCACTAAACCTCCAGTGCAAAAGGTCCTCTTTATGCCCTGTGCCCCACAGGGCATAGGCCAGGTGATCCCAGATGCCAGTGACAAGGCATGGATGGACTCAAACCCCCATATTTAGATGATAAACCCCAAGCCAACCCTATCTTGGCCATGTCCTGCTGCAGCATCAAGGCTGAACCTGCCTGGGACACACATCCCCACCAGCTCCAGTGCCCGTTCAGACCCACAGCTTAGAACTCCAGAACTCAGCAGTTTACGTCCTTAAGAGCACCCATAGCTCAAGGCACAACTCTCAAAAGCACCAAAATGCTCAGCACAGGTCTGAATTCAAGGCGACACTCGCTCCCACCCAGCATCAGGAGCCAAGGCAGGTGCCTTGACCAAGGAATCAGCAGCCAAGCAGCTGAAACCAGCACAGCCAGAAACATGGTTATCTTATTTTATATCTTCCCTGAACACCCTAACTGGTGGGTAACACTTTAATTAATGTTAAGCCTGCAGATAGCTAATGGATTTAATTTGCCATGCCATAAAGGAGGATTCAGAGCGTGTATTCCCGTGCTGGTTTATGGTATGTAAATTATTTGTCATGTACATTACTGATGGGTGTGAGGCTCCTGCTATAATAACTGCGGTACGTGAACTGTGTGTGTACATCTCTCTATAGATAAATATTTCCAACGAGACGCTTGCCCCAGCTCATTTGCTGCATTGGCCTTCCTCACTTGATTTCTGGAAGGCAATATAAAAATACAACCCCACCCCCCCCAACTCAGATCCATCACCATTACCCACCGTCTGCTGGTGCCCAGCCCCAACCTGTTGCTCACCAGAGGGGTTTATTGTGCAAACCAGAGCAGATTCAGTACACAGCCTCAGCAGCACTAATAAAGAAACCCTTTGGACAATGTCTGAGTGTGAATGAGCCTGCAAAGATGCTCAAGGTTTTCTTCTAAGAGCAGTTCAGGCCAGTGCATGGCTACTACAGAGCCCTTTTCCTCTTACTCACGGTGCCTCAGTTTCTTTTACTCTAATACGGGGGAAAAGAGTTTTCTTTTTGAAATAACACGGAATTAGCTGCCAAACCGACTTACTGAGGATGCTGCGAGTGCCCCAGCATTTGCATCACTCTTCGGGGTGACATGTCCCAGTCTGTGCTGAGCAGGAGGTGAGAGCAAACGTTGCAGCCCTTCCTGCCAGGACATGCCCTGGGAAGGAGGGACCTCCAGGATGTCACACCCAGGTACCCCTCGGCCGCCGTCGGAGCGTGGCGAGGCTGCGGGGCGCGTTCCCGGCGCTGAGACGGTGCCTCTCTCCCTTGTGTTGCGCAGAGATCGACGCCCCCAAGAACCTGCGGGTGGGCTCGCGGACCCCCGCCAGCCTCGAGCTCTCGTGGGACAACAGCGAGGCCGAGGCGCACAGCTACAGGGTGGTCTACAGCACCCTGGCCGGGGAGCACTACCACGAGGTCCTGGTGCCGCGCGACACCGGTCCCACCACCCGGGCCACCCTGGCAGGTATGCGTGCACCCATGCGCCCTTCCTCCCCCCACCTCCTCCTCCTCTCAAGCAGGCAGGGCAATGGAGAGCCCAAATCAGCACCAGTACTCAGTTGCCCTTATGCTGGCATGTGTTTGAGGTTGTTTTGGGGTTTACTATTTACTGGAGAGAAGGTTTTCCTTGGGATACAGCCCATTTTCCCCTGTGTGGGTCTGGATACGCCTCCAGGTAATGCACCTCCAGCAAGGATCTGTCCAGGTGGCAGATAGAGCTGGCAAGGAGCAAAGTGAGAAATGGGAAGAAGCCTGTTTAGGCTGATCTACAGAAGAATATTACTTCACCCTTCTCTTTTTTGCTTGTTTGGAAAGAGCTTGTTTGGTGATGATGCCCCGTGGGCAGTGATGGGGAGCCAGGCTGCCCGAGTTTTTTGCCTTTTTCCAAAGTGGGCTCAAAGCAGACCCAAATCTAGAGATACTATTTTTGACCAAGTCCTTTAAGTGGTACATTATTCAGGCCAGTATAGGGGCTGCAAACATCACCTACCTCCCACTGCCAGGAAATCCCCAAACACCTTATGCAGCAACACAATAAAGCACCATGTGAGATGTGGTTTCCTTGGTTTTTGACTAGAACTGCTTGCCTTATGGATTTGCTGCTCCGGTGGCGTATTTTGAGCAAAGAAAAGACTTAATTATATGCAAAAATGTTCTCTCATTCATCTTGAAGCTCTTCAGTATGGCAGGACACTGGGCTCTTCCATGTCTGCCTTCCCAGGACCTTCAAGGGCTCAGGAATCTGCCATATGGAGTTACAGGAGAAAGTTCAGTGGGAAAGTCAAAAGTTAAGTTACAGGCACAGCCGCAGAGTCACAAGAAAGGCTGAAGGGCAGCAAGGCACTTAGAGTAGTTATCTTGAAAAATGCAGAATGCAGGAAGAAGAAAAACAGGGCTGGTTTCTTTTGTGTTCGTGATGAGGATGCATGTGGAGAAGTAGGTTGAGATCACAGACCCAGTGCTGGACTCCTGCTAGCTTTCCTTTAGGACATTTATTGGCTTTCTAGGTGAGAAAAAGCATTAAAAATGGGCCAAAGCCCCCTCCCTGGGGAGAGGTACAACACTACCCCAGTGACACACACTGCAATGATATCCATGGCTTGACTTGAACTTGCCTTGGAGTATGTGGCAGCCTGAAGTCTCTTGTTTTTCTCAATAAAAGTAAAAAAGCCGCCAAGGCTCTGCCAGACTCGGGCAAGGGTGCAAGAAACCCCACCAGGGCAAGCTGCAGAGATGCAGGTTCTTAAGTCAGTTCTAGAGAATGATTTTTTTATAGTGCCTCCATCATCACCCAAGTGCATTGCTTCCAGTTCCCAGGGCACTTTGTAACAAACCAATAAAAAAAAATCTAGTCATAGCAGAAAATAACAAAAACCCCCCATTCTCCTAGCAAAAAAAAAAAAAGCTGTGATAGTCACAGTGTGGATGGCACACGAGCCTCTCCCATAGCTCTGTTATGTACAGAGTAGTCATGTCCTCCAGTCTTGTTGGACGTGATGCAAAACCCATTGGGGTTTTTTTCCAGCCACCCAGGGCCTGGTGGGATCCGTGCTTTGAAAGCAACCAGCAATTCTTTCAGCCAATCTCATCTACCTACAGTGAGGAATGGTACTGAGCAGAGTTTATCAAAGATTTAAGCTTAAAAGTGCAGCAAGCCTGGCCCTGACCCACAGTCTCTCTTAAAAACCAGCATTTGCACAGAAATAACCACAATTTTGCTCTTCCCAAAAGAGCTGGCAGAGAAAAGGTTTATATCCTTCTGCTCATCTATTCCTTCTCCTTCCCTTCTGCCAGGCTCTTTTTTCCAGAATACTTTTGACACTTACTGAGCAGGGCCAAGGGGGTCCATCCATCACCAAGACTGCACTGTAGCAAGAGAAGAGCAGGGGAGGAGAGTGTCCCTCGCTCCTGACCTCTTGGGAAAGGCTTTGGTGGCTCCAGGGGATGCTGCCCCTGGGCAAGGCACGGTGAGGCTGAGCTGGAGAATTTACAGCTTTTTCTAACTTTGTGGGAAAGATCATGAAGCACGGGGAAGAGGGGAAAAAAGCCACCAGCAGCCAAGCAGAAGAGACAGGCAGAGGCAAGAGATAGCCCGTGGAGATACAGCAGTGCAAGAGGAAAGGAGCTGGATGAGCTCAGTTCCCAAGTTCCTCGAGAGAGGCACCTCAGGCTATGTCCACCCCAAGGAACAGGGCTTGATTCGGCTCCCAGAAAGACTGCACCTTTCCCAGTTAATGTGCGTTTCATTTATTCTGCACAATTTATTTCTCTCCAAGACACCAGCCCTGTGACAATATTTGATGTTGCATCACTTTGGAAGAAAATATAGCGACTTTATCGTTCACATCTCAGCTCACACACACAAGAGCTTCTGTCTCACTGCCAGCAATTACAGCAGACCTCAGCAACAACTTTTAAAAATGGCTCGTTTCTGAGCTAAAATAGTCCAAATTCCCTGTCCAAAGGCACCCACAGGGCTTTAAAAAAAGGCTCAGCTCTTCTGCAATGTGCAGAGGAACTGCTGACCTGTGAAAGAGCTGCTAAGCCCAGGGATGCTCTGGGGGGTCCTCCCCTGTCCCCACCTGTGGGAGGTGAAAGAAGGGGTCCCACCCTGAGGTCCCCCTGCCAGGCGCTGCTCTCAAACCCCTTCATGTTCTTTGCACTCCCTGGTAGATCTGGTGCCGGGAACAGAGTATGGCATCGGGATTTCAGCCGTGATGGACAGCCAGCAGAGTGTGCCAGCCACCATGAATGCCAGGACTGGTGAGTTTGGCCCCACTGCCTGCTCCAAGCACGGCTGGCTCCTAGGGCTCAGATGCCCCCATAGGAGAGTCTGTGCGTGGGGACAAAGCTCTGCACCAACCCTCTCCCACAGAGCTTGACAGCCCCCGGGACCTCCTGGTGACAGCCTCCACTGAGACGTCCATCTCACTGGCGTGGACCAAAGCCACGGGTCCCATCGACCACTACCGCATCACCTTCACCCCCGCCTCAGGCATGGCCTCCGAAGTGACAGTGTCCCGGGATGAGTCACAGCTCACCCTCTCGGAGCTGGAGCCTGGGACAGAGTACACCATCTCCATCATCGCTGAGAGGGGACGGCAGCAGAGCCTGGAGGCCACTGTGGATGCCTTCACAGGTAGAGGAAGACAAGCTGGGATGGGGGCAAGGGCACAGACCTTTCTGGCTCCTCTGCCAGCCCGCTGCGTCCCTGGCACCACAGCCGTTGAGGTGGTGATGGGGATGAGAGCAGGGGTCTGTGTGTTCACGCAGGAGCAGGTCTGTTGACCTCAAAAGGAGGATGGCCCTATCAATGTGGTGGCACAATCCCTTTGGCCAGCAGCACTGAACATGCTTGCGTTGCTGGAGGCTTCCAAAAAGACAGCACAGGACTGGGGGAAACAAACAGCCCTCTGCTGTCCTCTGTGGTCAGGGTGGCCTGTTTTTTCATAAGAAGAAGAATAGAAGCCTTGGGTGACCTCACAAGGACCTCTGGCTGAAAAGTCTGCAGTCACGACGTGCAGACAACTCATACCATCTGAGGTGGGACAGTTCCATCACCCACCGTATGGGTCTGGGATGGAGGATGTTTGCAGGTGGAGCTGAGAAAACCACCATTTTTCCCCTCCTACTTCTGCCTCTCAATCCCAGCAAAGTTTCAGATCAATGGAGAGCCCAGATCTTCAGCTTTGCCGCCTCTTTTAAGTCTTTCCCATACCAGCCCCCTGGGGAAAACGTGGAGGTAAGGATCTGCAGATGTTTGGGGTTGCATCTCTCCTCTCCATCTTCCAGGTGTTCGGCCCATCTCACAGCTGCACTTCTCCCAGCTGACATCCTCCAGTGTGAACATCACGTGGAGTGACCCATCCCCACCAGCAGACCGCCTCATCCTCACCTACAGCCCCCGGCACGAGGAGGAGGCGGCACAGCAGGTCACACTGGATGGCACCCACAGGCACACCAGCCTGACAGGCTTGCAGCCATCCACCGAGTACCTGGTGTCCCTGGTGGCCGTGCACGGCTCCATCAGCTCCGAGCCTGTCGTGGGCTCCATCACAACAGGTACCACGGGACACCCCCCGCCAGGCACGGGACGTCACCGGGGAGGGCAGGCCGGGGCACAGGGGGTGGACCTGCCTCCCACAGCTTTTCTTTGTGCTCCATCTCACCAGGCATTGATGCGCCAAAGGACCTCAGGGTGGGCAACGTCACTCAGGAGTCCATGATGGTCTACTGGAGTGCTCCCATCGCTGCCTTTGACCACTACAGAATATCCTACCGTGCTGCCGAAGGTAACAGGCCAGACCTCTCCTGTTCATGCCCCGAGCTTGCAGCTGCCAACCCTCCCTCCATCCGGTGGCCCAAGCAGGCCACTAGGTCATCCTCACCCAGGCAGCCATCCCAGTGCTCCAGGCAAAGTGACCAATAACTGGGATTGGCTACAGGGCAGAGGTTGGGGTGTCTAGGATGAGGATGGGAAGGGACCGCTGCAGCCAGCTCGGCACAGAGGGGCACACAGAATGGCCAGCAGCAGTGTGCCCTCCCCAGAGATGGTTAAATTCAGGGCTCAATCCTGAAACCCCACCTCCCTCACCTGCTTCCACTACCTCACCTTGGCCTCAGTTTTGTCTGTGATGCTGAAAAGGCCAGGCCAGCAGAGTGATGGGCACACAGGAGTGCGCCTGCAGGCCCAAAACTCAGTTACCTCCAGTGTCTTGTGGAACTGCCCTCCCCTCCCAAGCCCCTCCTGAGCCCCAGGGACGGGGCCAGCCGTGATGTCAAAGCTCTTGGCTCCATCTCTGCAGGGAGGACAGACAGTATGGCCATCTCCAGGGATGCCACCGAGTACACCCTCCTCCACCTGCAGCCTGCCACCAAGTACGAGATCGGGGTGAAGAGCGTGCGGGGCCGGGAGGAGAGCGAGCTGGCCTCCATCACTGCATACACAGGTGGGAAGGAGCTCCTGGTGGGCAGGGAACAAACAAACTGTGTCAGGTCCAGCCCTGGGCAGGGCTGGCACTCCCTGCTTGCACTAATACTCAGGTGACTGAGAGCAAGCTGGACCACACACCAGCCAGATGCAAGCTGGAGGTGATAAGCGGGGCTCACAAGGGCTCAGTGTGGGCTTTTGAAGTATGTCTCAGCAAAGTTCATCCCAAATATTCATGGCTAGTCGTGGGTAAAAGTGATAAACCTGTGCACCAGGCACAGGGAAGCCAGAAACATGATGCTGGGCAATCATGACAACCCTTCCTAAACAGAGTACAGATTTCCAGAAATAATCCCTGAGGAAGCCCTGTCACAAACAGCATCTGCTGCAAGAGTAAAACCCTCTGCTATCTCCAGACTCCTCAAAACCTAAAGAAAACCCCTAACATGCCAGACTGCATCAAGAAAACAGTTGACGAGCAGCCCAGGTAGCAGAGTAGCACAAGCTGTGACACCTCTGCACTCCAGCTGGGGCAGCAGTTACTCCTGTGTGGGCACACGTGTCTGGGCAGGAGGGCAGGACACAGAGCAATGTGCCACAAGGAGCTCTTCCAGTTCGTAGTCCAATCTCCTAATGCTTCTCACTCTCTGGATCTCTCCCCCATGCAGCCATGGATGTCCCCCTGGGGGTCACAGCCACCAACATCACTCCCACCGAGGCGCTGCTGCAGTGGAACCCGCCGCTGTCGGACGTGGAAAGCTATGTCCTCATCCTGACGCGCCATGCAGGTACACGAGGGCTCTGCTTCAGCTCACCTTGAGCTCTCTCCCATCCCAAAGCCCGGGGCTCAGTGGATTCCCTTCACAGAGGGAGCAGGGAAGGAGCCATTGCCTTGGGTTTTATAGGGATTGTGGGAAAAATTAGACCATCCTTCAGCTTGAACAGCACCACTCAGCAGCTCAGCTGCTGCACAGTACCTTTTGGTGTTTCAGCAATAGAAATGCTTTTATTCGTGAGGTCATAGCCAGAGACACATTTTGGAGAACCTCCTTGAAAGTCTTCCCTAACTCATCCGTTTTTGCTTACAGTTGCAGGAGAAACAATTCTCGTGGATGGAGACAACCAGGAGTACCAGCTGACCAACCTGCTGCCCACTACCACCTACACAGTCTCCATGTACGCCACCAACGGGCCTCTCACCAGCCAGACCATCAGCACCAACTTCACTACTCGTACGTACAGTCACCTCCCTCACTGCTCACCGCAGCCATGCACCCACCCCGGGAAAAGCAGCCAGCAAGGCTGAGACAAAGCTCTTGTTACACAGCATGGGCGTAGAGGTAGTCACATGCCAAAAGGACACAAAACCCAATCCCAAATACCAGTGTGGGGCACAACACAAGAATAGAATTTAAATCAACAAACATCAACCATTATTTTCACTCTTTCAACATTCACCCATCCATCCATCCATCCATTCATCCATCCATCCATCCCTTTCTTTCAGTTATTTCCCCTGCATGTGGTTTCCTGAGCAGATGCTTGACCAGGTGTTTTTTTGCCCAAGGCCATAGTCCAGAAGAACACAACAAGTTTTGCTCACAAGCAGCTTGACAGGTCCCATAGCACACAAATTTCGCAGCTGTTAGCCTTAAGGCGGCATGCAGGTAGAGGAGGACTTCTAGAGGGTTTGCAGAGCTCTGTTCAAGACTGGGGGTGAGTGATGAGGTCTGGAAACTCAGGGTGAGGATGGACTTTGCGCTGTGGCTCAGTGTTGCGAGGCTGAATCCCAGTGTACTGAGTTGGGAAGCAGGGCTGAGGTGGCTGTGTGTGAGAAACTGCACTTCCCTGGGTCCCTATCCACTCTTGCAGTTTTGGATCCTCCAACAAATCTGACAGCCAGTGAAGTCACACGCCGGAGCGCCCTGCTCTCCTGGGTTCCTCCCGTGGGAGAGATCGAGAACTACGTCATGACCTACAGATCCACCGATGGCAGCAGGAAGGTGAGTGAGGCCTCACAAAAAAGAGGCTCGTCAAGTCAGGGAATAGTAAGACCATGGTAAAATGAGCAGGAGAAGCCAAACAAAGCAAAAGAATGATGCTCACCAGCTCAGGGAGACCAGACGGGCAGACACTACTTCCTGCTAAGCAGGATGATAGGAAAAAGCAAGAAGAGATGGCCTAAGGCAAAATGTTTATGCACACCTGCTGGTGTGGGCATGGAGGGGTTACCTGGAACGTTCGGAGGAACAGGGGAAATTCACAGCTTGTGAAACACAAGCAAGCTGAGGCAGGAGAATATT
This sequence comes from Dryoscopus gambensis, assembly GCA_013389985.1. NCBI lineage: Eukaryota > Metazoa > Chordata > Aves > Passeriformes > Malaconotidae > Dryoscopus > Dryoscopus gambensis. The sequence continues at coordinate 441,990 of WEIT01007088.1, read as the reverse complement.
ATTCTGCAAACAGAGATGCTGAAAATGCCATTTGTCCTTCCTGCAAAAAGGAAGATAGGCACAGACAGCTAATTAATCCTGCAATACAATACAATTTGATTATGTAATGAGTGTGTCCACATCTGCCTGTCTGGAGGAGCTGCAACAAACACTATCAGGAATATGTCATGGCAAATAGTCCGGTTTCCTTTGCTGGTGTGACTGGCTCGCAGCAGCCGGAGGATAATAGCTCTGCAGAAGGGGTTCGATAATGCTGTTTGGCACTGGCCAGCAACCAGAAAAATTAACCTGACAGGAATCAATGGAGTCAAAACTGGCTGATAAGCAGGTCTGGCCAGCTCTATTCCTTGCGCTGCTTGGGCAATCAGTTGTGTCTTGTACTGAGGGCACACAGATCCCAACAGAGCCAGTAAACAGAGCACACAGACTGCAAACATTTAAATCCGTCTCCAAACCAGCTTGCTTTCTGCCACCCAAACCATTCCAAAGTGCTGACTGTATTGACTGATCTCACGTTCACTCAGTCTGGGGCTCTAAGCAGTCATGCAGTGCTCCTCAGCCAGGCTCCAAGGGCTGCAGAAGTTTGTGGCTTCCCTTCCCTCCTCACTTGCTCCTTAGGCTCCCCATCGCTTTTCTCATCTGTTGCTCTTGGTGTCTGCCTCCTTCTGGGACCCATGTACAGGAGCTGATTGTGGATGCTGAGGACACGTGGATCCGTCTGGAGGGGCTTTCTGAGACCACGGAGTACACGGTGCGCCTGCAAGCTGCCCAGAACGCCGTGCGGAGCGGCTTCATCTCCACCACCTTCACCACAGGTGAGGACTCACACTGCACCCACTCAGGCAGGCGGAGGTGAGCCCACGTGTCGTGCTGGCAGGAATGGACTGCTCTTAGGGACTTTCCCTCCTCAGGCAGCGTTCCATCAGGATCCATAGAGGGGTACTTAAAATGACCCACAGTGCTGCTTTGCTACAAAAAAGTTAATGGCTGAAGGATCTACAATTCAAACACAAGACCCTGCCCAGGGCAAGGGGATTTGAGCTTCAGACCAGGAACCACCTACCAGGCCCTTTGCCTTGCCCATGTCCATCCTCGAGTGCATAAACAGATGGAAAAATACCCACTAAAATGAACAACACGTGTCAACAGGTGTGCTCCTGGGAGAGGACCCAGCCAGTGTCTCCAGGCTGTAGACATGATCTGATTCCTTACAAATATCAAAGAATCATAGAATACTTTGGGTTGGAAAGAGTATTTAAAGGTCATCTAGTCCAATCCCCCTGCAGCGAGCAGAGTCATCTTCAGCTTGATCAGGTTGCCCAGAGCCCTGCTGAATTTGATCTTGAAAGTTTCCAGGGATGGGGTATCCCTAGAAATATCAAGCAGGTGCATCTCCACCACCACCAGTGGAGTAACAGACAGCAGAGCCAGCACTTTATCTAATCCACTGACTTTACCTAATTGCATTTTTCCTCCCCGCTCCAACTCTAGAGCACTCCACTAAGGCACTAAAGTAATGAGAATGGTTTCCTTTCGAAATCAAAAGGTGGGCAGTCACCGCAGTCCTCAGTCACCACAACCCTCACAGACAGATACTTATGCTCCCAAGAATGAAGTTTGCATGAGAATGTCACTGTTACTGCCATCCTCTGCAACCATTCATCACAGAAACTATGCAAAGCAAATTGTCCCTCATCCTCTTTGAAAAGCATGGCTAGGCCAGGGCACTTACAGACAGAATGCATCTGGTTCAGGGCTGAATCCAATCATGTTTTTCCTGGGTGTCAACAGCACTGAGAAGTCTCAAGATGATGTCCACCAAAATTCCTCCCATCTGCGCTGCCGGTTAATTTAGGAGAGTTTTCTTTGAATCTGCTGGGGATACACTTCCCCATCTCAGCTACATGCAAAGGTCCCTTCACCTGCTTTTAAGAGATAACAGAAACTATTTATCTCAACAAAAGAAGAAATGACTTCTCTAATGCATCTACAAAACAGGCTTTCCTGTTCTTCTTGCCTCTTACACATGCACATAAAGCCAGCAAAATTTGGGCAGGTGATGGAAAAATACATGTAATCTTTGAGGCTGCTTGGGAGCCAGGGGTGAAGCTGCATGGGGGTGACTTCTCAGGTGGGATAAAGCAGCAGAAACCCCTTTCTCTCAGGCAAGGAGAGCACCTTTTCCATCAAACAGGAATGTCAGACCTCAGCAACGTTAGCCACCATTGCCAGCATCCAACACACTGAACTTGCTTTTAAGATGAAGATGGGCATTAGCAAAAAGTCAGTTTCTCCCCACGTACCCCAATATCGATGAGACAGAAGCAACAGGAGCTGTCACCAAGGCAATGCGACAGCATCTCTCATCAAAGCATCCAGATCTGGGATTCAGTTTACTCTGGCAATGCATCAAGGCACTTTGCAGAGAACAAGGACTCGTCTTTACGGAGACCAAAAAAAAAAAAAAAAAAAACAAAAAAGAAGGAAAGAAAACCACCCAGGCTTAGGCTTAACTTAAATTGTTTTGCTTGCTTCTGCTTACAGTACACATCCTGGGGTTCTTCTATTCCCTCTGACATATTAATAGCTCAGCCTCTTTTGTTCCATGTTTGCATAAGGTTCTTGGGGAATTGTATACAGATGAGACAAAAGGAAGAAACAGATACAGTATTTATAATTTATAGTGGTTTGAAATGTCTTTCAAGGTCTCCTTGGCTCTTGAAGATATGAATATAAATTAAGAAACAAGCAATCTCCACAGAGCTCAGGGAGCCCGAAGTAGCTGTCATTGAAGAAGTTTTCATTGTTGGATACTACAAAATACAAACAATGTCTCGCCAGACTGTGCTACAGACCACGAAGATGGGGAAAAGAAAGAGGGGATGTTCAACATTTGGACACAGCAATGACCTCCAAGTCTGCAGGTCACAAGGTGGGGAGGGAATTCACCTGAGTGGGAAGCAACAGACAAGGGTTGTGCCTTGGTTCTGTGGGGCACTGCACAACTGTGATGGACACACACCGCACAGAAGATTTGAAGGTCCCTCACCCCTTCCCAGTTTGTTACAGAGACATCCTTGAAAACCACATCCACACTGCCAGCTCTGCACTCATTTATTGTATCATCCATATGCGCCAACACCAAAGAAAGTGATGTATTTCCCTCTTTTGTCTTAAATAAGAAAAAACTGTTCCCAGAGTTGACATTCCAACACTGCCAGAATAATTGTCATAATTAAGACTCTCCTAAACTCTGACCACAAAATAAGATGTTTCCTCATTAGAGAACACCTGTAGCACAGTCACACAGCCCATGCTGCCTTTCTCTAGCATCTCACACTGCCTCATTCCTGCTCAGCTTGCAAGTGACAATTAGCTCAGCGTGAGTCCACCATCATTTCCAAGGGCATGGAGAATGAGGAGAATCCCCCTGGAATGAGTAAAGTTACAAAACTTGATTGGAGCTGGCAATCCTGAGAGGAGAACAGGTTTTGGTATTTTCACAGCTGTCTAAATATGCTGGTGACAGCTTAAACCCCAGGGTTTCAGACACAGTGCAGAGAGATGGTCCAAGAAGTGACATCCCTCATCATTCATCGTGATGTTACCATGCACCTTTCCAATACAGGACATATGGAAGAATAATTAATATATGCGCACATTTTTTTCCCAGTAAGTCCTCTGAAGCTGATGGCAGATGTAAAGTCTCACCGCCCCGTGGAATTACCTGGAACACAGAAGCCAAGATAGACTTTTCCCAGATTGTAACTGGTGTGGCCAGAGGCATGGGGAAAAGGTGTCTTATTGTGGCCGCTACTGGGGTTTGCTCATCAGACCCCGGGATGCCACGACCTTCCTAGAGAGAGAGGTCCCACAAGGAACAGCTTCCTAGGGGTCTCGGGCGATGCAGCGCCACCAGGGAACCTCAGCAAGGAGACAGCCTGGGGCTGTCAGTGACCAGCTCTCAGCAGTGATTTCAGCTCAGTGATTTCAGCTCTGCCTTGCGAGATTCCCCCAGGCCGACACAGAGACAGAGAGACAGGAGTGTTGTGGGGCGATTCCACAGGGATAACTTTATTGTCAATCACTCTGCAAAGGGGAGCCAGGGACGCCTGCTCCCTGCCCCAGCTGGGCAGAAGCCCCTCTTTTATGGGGGAGAGCAGGAGCGGTACCCAGGGGAGAGACCAATGAGTAACAAGGGATTTACATGTGTACCAAAGCATGATGGGATCATCCTGCAACCTAAAGAGCTGTTTTTTCTTTCCTGGGGATTGTTAGGGTAAATTTATCATAGCCCACCTTAAGGGCATTTCCCCAAGGGAGGGATCTGGGAAATCTGTTCCCCTCCACAGGGTCTCACCCTAACTCAAAGCGACCTCTCTCCAAGGGAGACGCCTGGCAGGCCTATCCTCCTCCACAGTGTCTCTTTACTTGAACTCTGCCCTTTTTCTTTGGATTTTGCAGGAGGGCGCGTCTTTGCGAACCCCCAGGACTGCGCCCAGCACCTGATGAACGGAGACACGCTGAGCGGTGTCTACACCATCTCCATCAACGGGGACCTCAGCCAGCGGCTGCCGGTGTACTGCGACATGACCACCGACGGCGGCGGCTGGATCGTGAGTATCCGCGCGGCTCTGTCCCCGCCACAAAGGGACTGAGCCCCAGCAGCAAAGCACCACGCTGCACGGCAACGACAGCAGCCTCAGCATCACACGCTTCATTTCCCACGCCACAGGGAATGGCCCACGCTCCGGTAATAATAGTTACATTTGGAGAAATGCCCTTTGATTTATTTGACGTGTTTGCAGTGCTTCTGGAGAGCAAAATCTGAGAGCAAAGCTGATTTATTGCTCTAGAAATGAAATTAATGGCTGGTAGCTTTCACGGGGAATGATTCATGCTGCCTGCAGAAGGAGGGTGTCAGGCATCACCCCAGTCGAGTCTGCACAGGAGAACTTTAGAAACAAATGCCTTTTTGGCTTTTGAATTGCACAAACACTGCTTATCTTGACATAGATGGACTGACAGCGTAAGTAAATAATGCCATGGTGCTTTGATCTTATTCATGTCAAACTCTTACTTACACACATTACACAAAACCCTGCCTGCTAGATGTATAGTCAAAACCAAAGAAATGGGCTTCCTCAAGTGCTGACTTCTAGCCAGTAAATTTCCCTCTCACTCTGCTTCAGAGCACCCCCTTGGATATCACAGAAATAGCCAGCTCAAAGCAGAATTATGTGCTAGAAAACCAGAGGCACCATGTATTAGTTAAAGCAGAAACCTCAAAGGCCAGGTCCTTCCTAGTCTGTCATTGATTTGCTTTGGACATTATCTAATATCTCTTTGGTTTCTACATCTGAACATGAATTAATTGCATGGCTGCAATTAATGCTATGTAGATGGGCATTGCAGTTTTCTCCCCTGAAAGGTACAATGGAAAGAAACACTCTTTACCTTGTGTGTCCAAAGCCCAGCAAAGCCGTTTCTCATCTCCAGCATTATGATTTTCACCCTGGCCTTTCTCCACACCAGGTCTTCCAGCGGCGGCAGAACGGGCTGACCGATTTCTTCCGGAAATGGGCAGATTACCGGGTTGGCTTTGGAAACTTGGAGGACGAGTTTTGGCTGGGTATGACCTTGCCTGGTTGCCTTTCACTGATGTGTCAAACCTGAGTTCCAGGCGCACTGTGCTGCTCACCCGTGCCAGCCACTGGCTCCTTGCCCTTCACCACATTCCTCTACATTCTCCCTCAGACAGTTTTCCTCCTGTTCATTCCCTGCCCTTCACATTAGGAAGTCATGCAGAGGCACACTGCATAAAAGCACATTGTGAAGGTCAGCAGCTCCCTGGTTTGCTCTTTCTAGGAGAGAAGGCGGGTATGCTGTGAGGTTTCACGGGCCAAAACCCATCACTGTTCTTTGGATGACTACAGGTTGCAATGGTGGCCAGAAAGTCAGCTGCCCAATGAAAGCAGGAAAGGAGTGAGTGGGAGACACAGCACAGCTCTGAAATTGAGTGTGCTCCTCCAAAACCTGCACATGAGCCAAGGGGAGCGGCAACATAAACACAGCCTGGCTTGTACAGGAGCTTAACAACAACATAAGTAGCACCAGGGCTCAACAGCTGAATCTTCCAAGCTTCAGCAGCATGAAGAAATCTGAACCTGGGCCTTGAATCCACCCCTCATAGCCACAGGGAAGTAAAGCTTGAGTGGGGACAGAGAGCTCAGACCCCAGCAGTGCCAGGACATACACAGACCCACCACAAGTGCTGCTGCTCTTTGATTCCTCTCCTTGCTCTCATTTCCCACTACTGTTTTATTTGCCCAGAGCTTTCCTTGTTTGTTCACGGAGCGGATCCGGGCACCAGGTCTCACGAGGTGTTTCACTGTCTCAACAGGCTTGGACAACATCCACAAGATCACGTCCCAGGGGCGCTACGAGCTGCGAATAGACATGAGGGACGGCCAGGAAGCGGCGTACGCCTACTATGACAAATTCTCCATCGGCGACTCCCGGAGCCTGTACAAACTGCGCATTGGCGACTACAACGGCACTTCAGGTACAGCCTCACTGCTGGCAAGGATCTTGGGAAATCCTGTGACTGGCTGGTCCAAGACTGTAAAGGAAATCCCAACGTGAAATCTCACTTGTCTAGAGTGGCAAGGCAAAAACCCATAGTCCTTTCTGCCTTCCTGCAGTCCATCATGTAAACCGGGCTGATAAATCCCACTGGGGACATGGAATTTTCCATTGGGGATTAGATATTTAATATCAGAGACATTGCTGTTCAAATAACCAGGTCAATCATCAGAGGTGTCATCTCACTTGGCAGGACCCACAGCTGGCTATTGATGTCATGCTGGCGGCTGTATTTATTGCCTTTCCACAGCTATGGAAAAATCTGAAATCCTCTGAGTCATTTCCTCACGTAAAGGCCAAACACTGCCCAGTTTTGCAAGGACACTGTCACACCTGCTTGCCTGGTTGATTCAGGAGAGTTAGAGTTGCCCACCAGAAAAGAGAGCGTGCTAGAGGGAGGGCACAGGGGGGCTGTTCCTCAAGGAGGGAGAAGAGGTACAACTGTAGCCCTTTTATCTGGGATAGACATGCCCAGTGCAAGCCTCCATGACGAAACTTTCACCATGTGCTAGGTGGAACCCCACAACATTCCTAAGATGTGGGAATTTCCCTATTCAGTACCAGTTAGTTGCCACTGGAAGAGAAGTGACAGGAATCTTGATTGTGTGCAACAAAGCACTTGCCCTAACCTCAAATACCAGAGCACAAGGCACCCAACCAATTGCCAAGAATGGCAGTAGTGGTGTCATGACATGATTCCGTCCCCTTCAGCCATGCACTCTGCTTCCAGCTGCCCAGCCAAGGAGCTTCTGCTCCACCTTGAGCTAAGGGAGCCTGGGCTCAACAAATGGTTCATTGCCAAGAGGTTTTCTAGTAAGTCCCTCCATGGCTGGATCGCACACAGCCAGCCTGGGTCCACTTCGTATGTCCCTGGGGATCACCAAGGTGCATATTAAGAATGTCTCCTGTAAGTACATCGCTGAATTGACCATATTTTACTCTGGCTTTTCTTTCACACAAAAGCCGCTCTCTAAGTTGTCTAGTGAGGACATGAGATGAGGTTAGAGGTTTTGGTGGAATAAGACATCACACACCTTCCAAAATCTTCTTCCCCTTATCCAAAGAGAGAAAAGGTGGCCAAGCATCTTGGTTCAAGAGATGAATGTCTGGTCTCCTTTGAGAGAAAAAGCTCCCTTTGGCTAACAGGAAAGAAGGAGGCTGAAAGCATCCTGAAGTTATATAGCAGAGCCAAGCCACAGGAAACCATGGATGCCAAAATCTGGTGTTGAATTAATTTCCAAAACACTGAAATTCAGATCCAAACACATATCCAAGCACTTTATCTGACAAAGCCAAGGAGCCTCTAAGATTTGCTATGGTCTGCACTGATCCTAAACAGACAGCAGAGGACCTCAGATGAACAAATCGAGAACAATTCCAGTTAACGTTAGTCCCAGCCTGTCAGCTGCTTGAGCCATTGCTTGGCAGGCTACCACATAACCCGAATATCCTAATTTCCTCGTGAAAAGACCAGACAACTCAGACTCCATCACTTTTAATGGCACCTCTTCCCACAGGAGACTCCCTCACCTATCACCAGGGACGCCCCTTTTCCACCAAGGACAGGGACAATGACGTGGCTGTGACCAACTGTGCCATGTCCTACAAAGGGGCCTGGTGGTATAAGAACTGCCACCGCACCAACCTCAACGGCAAGTACGGAGAGTCCCGGCACAGTCAGGTAAGGGCAGAGCTGCACTGAAAGCCTCTGGAATTTCTTCTAGGGGAATGTGTCAGCAAGCCTTGGTTAGGGCGGGGGCTGTGGCTGGTGCACCAGGGTCAGAACGGGTGGAAGGACCCCACGCCAGCTGGAGCAAAGGGAGCCACTTTCGCGCCGTCTAGGCTGATGCTTTGTGCCTCACACACGCTGCCATGGTCATTTGCTGTAGTGTGTTAGATTAAAAAAAATACCTACATGAAATTTGACCAGCCTTTGAGCAGTGGGAAAAGAACAATGAAGCCATAGCGGCAGGGGAGTTTCTTGCTCCTGCTATAGCAAGTTTTTCCTTCTGGCTTCTCTACAGCAGTCAACCTTGTTTCCTTCCTCTCCCACTCTAGTTTCTTGTTAGGATCTTTCTTTACCCTCTGCCTTTCTCTCCCTCCTGCCAGGGGATTAACTGGTACCACTGGAAAGGCCACGAGTTCTCCATCCCCTTTGTGGAAATGAAGATGCGACCTTACAACCACCGTAACATCTCTGGGAGGAAGCGACGGTCCCTACAGCTCTGAGCCAGCTGAACCCCTCCTGCCTCCCACCACCTGACCTTTTCTGTCATTTGTTTGTATTTTATAAGATGAAAAGGGAAAAAAAATTACTACTCAGCTGAGATAGCAACCTGCCCCTCACAAGTGCTGGAGGGAACCATGGCACAAGGAAAGGCCATGGGAAAGGAAAGATGTCATTGCTTTGCATCTATCCCAGAGAAATACCAAATTTCCAGTCTCCCTATCCCAATACTCTGGCCGTTAACATGAGAAGAAAGAGAAAGAGACAGATTTTTTGATATTTTTTTAAAAGACATAGAAATCCCCAGCAAACCCTGTTAGAAATGTTTGTCACGGGGCTTGTGGCAGAAACTTTCCCCACAGGTACCTTGGTGTGGCCATTTGTGCCCCAGTCATGGCCAGGGACGCCCGTCCTCTCCCTGCCTGCCCGTCCCCTCCTGGCAGGGAGGTCCCAAGCTTTATGCCATCCTGTAGACACCAACTCTTCCAGCAGGCAGAGGCCCCATCTCTCCCCTATGTGCAGGCTCTGGACACATGGAGACTAAAGGAGGATGAGCAAAGGCTCATCCCATCCCCAGTTTTCACAGGAGGGCTTGGCAAATATCTGCATACGTAGGCAAACTCCAGAGAGTCCACAGCTCACGTGTTGGTCCCACCACAAAGTCATCCTCGTGTGCATGGGGTGTACAGGAACAAGAACTACTCCACCAGCCCCAACCTGCATTATCCACTCCTCCAAGTGAACTCAGCCCACTCCAAGTCCACGGCATCTGCCTGGATTATGCTGAACTTGATGGAGAAAAAGGGACCTAAGTTAGAAGACTTAAGAGAAAAACCCCTACTTGTGTTCCTGAAATCTAGGGCCCATTTCCTTTGTTATTTCTACATTCCATCATGCTCTCTCTCACCGAGGTCATTGATCCCAAACAAAAGAGTCTCAGAGAATGAGCAGCAATAAAAAGATATCACACAACTGCAGCCCAGCCTGAAGCCAACAGCTGTCACAGCCCAGGTGCTCCTGTTCACGGGCCTCCATGCACACAGGGAATTATGACAATGCAGCTAAGGGAAGACAAGTGCAAGCTGAGGAATGCCCATTTCCTTCCTTCTACACCATCCCTCTTCAATGCCATCACAAGAGGGACACAAATCTCAGTGCCTTGGTATTGCCATCTAACAGGAAATCAACTCTTTCCCCTCCTGGAAGGGATTCCATTCAGATTTTGAAGCACTTCAAGGCCCTTGGAAGAATTAATAAGTTCGCTCTTCCCATCCTTAACTTCTCCTGTCTCAAGGAAGATGGACCCTTTGGATAGTGTTGTCATTGACCCCACCTCCACATAGCCCAAATGACCACCATGCTCAAGCCACTCCTCTGCCAAGGGCTCCAGTCTATGCTGGGCATTGTCACTGGCCTGGTCTCGAAGAAGGGACTCATCCCTGCATCCAAGGACAGTGCAGCTCATCGCTGGATTTGCAGCCAAAGGAACATTGCAAATGCTAAACACTGCTGTTTGGTTTTATCACACTGAAGCTGCTTTGTCTCAGAAACATCTTTCAGGTGGCAACACAAAGGGCATTTTTGCAGTAGCTTATAATTCAGGCCAGAGTATCTTGCATGGTCACACTCCTTAATGTTCTGATGTTACTCACTACGGCTGCAGGGCTGAAGAGGAGCATTAAGTGGGAAACACAACCTCCTTTTCCATGCCACATACTGGCCCATGAAATCACAGCTAACACTGAGGTCAAGATTAGATACAGGGCCCAGTCCTTCATGTGGTCAGCTTCCAAGCTGACCTGGAGAAAGAATGCTCAGCAACATCTCGTGTGTAAATGAGGTGTCCCTTCTTACTTCCGCTTGGCATCAAACCAGGCAACAAGGCAACCAGCTGAGTGACAGGTGAGTCAGAGGCTGCAGATGATGGGATCTCTTGCAGGACACAGCCACTGTCACAGATGGCAACATGTCACTCCTCCTGGGCACCCAACCCTGCTTTACAACCCAAAAGCCAGCAAAAAGCAGCAGATGGAACTGATTAAAGCCTAAGAAGGCTTTTAGTAGACCAGTAGAGTAAATTTTTCCCGAAACCATCAAGAATTTATAGGAAGAAATATCCCAGCAAAAGCTGTAAGGGAGCAGTGGTTACAACCAGCAGAGACTGGCAGTGGATGGTGCTGTTTGCTTACCTGCCCAGGTGAAAGGAAGAGATGTCAGTGAAAACACACACTCATCATTCGCAATCAAGCAAAAGGCAAGAAACTTCTCTTTTCAAAAGTTAGGCTCAAACAGAAAATCAAAGCTTGCCAAGCTTTTCCGGGAGGTTCAAAAGGAGATCCTCAAAAAGGCTGATTATTCTCTAAACAGGTTTACTGACACGTATCTCTCCCTCCCTCCTCATGTCTGTCATCCTTTTACAAGTCCTGTAACCGCGATGAGTGACCCAACTTCATAGTCAGGAATGAAAGACACTCTTGGATACAATATCCACTCTTTCAGTGCTACTCTGTATCAGTGCTGGTCCCTGACCTCCCACGGCATCCCAGGGTGCTGCCTTTCCATGCCACCGGTGAAAGGCAGTTGCTACCACCTTTTAAAGGAAAGACTTGTACACATCACTGTTTTCTCCTAGTGATAACCCAACCCGAGCCCAGGCACATAACCAGCGATGATGGCTCCATCATTCGGGCCATCGTCCCCTGTTCGCACTGGCCATAAACAAGATACAATTTCCCAGAAAATTATTTTTCTATATTGCCCTTTTTTTTTTTTAAACTTTTTTTGACAAAGCTCCTGCCAGCAGTCTCAAGCAAATTTGTGCTTAACGTTGATGCTACCTAATGGCCACATGATTAAGTAGCTTCTTCTCACCCGCCAGCACTGAATGGGCTAGTTCATTGTCCAGCTAGCCCAGGTTTAGCCCTGAAATTCCCAGAAACCAAGCCTGGATCTGGTGCAGTGCTCATCTTGAGAGACCTTGGCTCCAGCACGTGAACTGTCACTGGGCTCTGGTGGCTCCACTGCCATCCTGGGTTTGTGTGGCCCAAGCTCGTTCCAGAGCCCAAAAAGGAACATGAAGCTGTTACCCACACCACACTACCCGCTGCGAGATGCCATCTCGTGTAACAGGAAGCAGGAACAAGCACATCCAGTCCTTCACACAACAGAACACCACGTGTGCCCATGACCCCTGCAGCCTTTCAAAGCCACCTCTTATTCCTAACCCCAAAATCCTCGAGGGAAACACAAAGGGGCTTTCCTCTCTTGCCCAATTTTCATTTCCCTCTGTTTCCATTCTCCACGCCCACCTTCCCATTGCACACTGCACTGAAACACGACCAAAGAAAAAAAGAGTCCTGAAAGGAAAAGCTGCTTTTAGTAAAGTGATAGCATCTATAAATGAATAATTTCAAGAAGGAGAGAGGCCGGGCTCTCCCCAAGGGTAGCTGGGTTTTGGTAGGAAGGTAGTAGGAGAGGATCCACACGAAGGCTGGGGAGAAGTCTGCTTCTAATCCTTACCTTTGCATTACTTTACCATGGGCATCTCAAAGCGTAGTACCAGCCTAAACGCACTCTTGCCCCAAACTCCTGCCTCCTTCCCAAAGTGATGCTTGTCCCCGGTGAAGTGCCCAGGTGTGGAAAGCACAGCTCACGCCACCTTCGCTCCCAGTGATGCAGCTGGTGAGGGCTCAGCCAGTGGTGTCCCCACGCCCACAGCAGGCTCAGAGCAACCTGACAAAATACAGCAGGAGCCAAAGCACCCTCCTGGTGCCTCACCTCCCCGCCAGCACGTGGCCTTCATCCCAGCCCAGGGCTGCCCTCCTGGTACGGCCCCACCATCGCATCCTGGGGTGACCATGCATCCCCTGTCCTGTACCCCCTAGAAATGCCCACAAGTTTTGACTTTACCAAACACTGCCAGCAAAGAACTCCCACCCCCAAAAAAACCCTTTAATTCATGCTTACATCCACTAACAAAGGGCTCTGTCCTGGGGCCAAACAAGAAGCCTATCTCTGTTTCTGCCAGCCAAGCACCCCAGGATGGCCATAAAACCTAACAGAGCCCCCTGGGGACCACCAGCACCTCCAGGGTCACCTTCCCCTTTCCTAAAATCCTGATGGTGGTGGCAGCTCCTTGCCCCTTCCAGAGGGGAAATTTGGGGTAAGTGGGAGGGAAGGGCCCTTCCCTTGGGATATCCTGATGCCTAGACCTGCCTCAATACCCAGCCTGCGGTTCTTCAGATGTCAGTGGTTTCTCAGAAGGATGGTGACACAAAGACCTAAACAAAGAAACAAACAAGCAGCCCTCTGTGTACAGGCATTACCCTGGAAATGTGATTAATAAGTAAAAAAAAAATTTAAAAACATAAATCAGAAGGGAGAACAGAAGCAATGAAATGCCTTGGACAGGTTTTGATGAACTCAAACACAAACCACTGCAACCAAATGAGGGGGAAGAGAAAAGTAAATAAATACATAAATAAAATCTATAATATAAATAAATAATATATTAAACAACTGTCCCCACCCTGTAATGAAAATGTAGCTTGGAGAATGGGATCAACGCTTGTTAACCATTGTTAACTAGTATTTTTAGTCCTGACCGCTCTTAGGCTATGTATAGTTCCTTTTTTTAATGCATTTTCTATACATTAATAAAAGATACTGAAGGAGTGAGCCGTGTGCCTGTCTGGGAGTGGGGCGGCACCAGGGTCCTCGTGCATCCAAGCCCAGCAGCATTCCAGCCCCAGCCTCATGCCAAGAAGGGATGCACATCCCCTGCCCCTAATCTTTGGTTATCCCAGGGAGGAGCACAGAGGGCTTGTTAGCACAGATTCACATTCAAACCCTGAGGAACAGAGCAGCTGATAGACCTGGCACATGTAATGCAATAAAAAAACAGTGGCAGGAAGTTTTGGGGCTGCCCAACTTTGGCTGGTGGTGCCATTTCCATGCTTGTAGCTATTCAAGACCAGGCTGGGAAAAGCCCGGAGCAATCTCATCCAACCCCAGGGCTGCCCTGGGCAGAAGGTGGGAGCAGAGACTCCCAAGTCCCCCCTGGCCCAACCATCCTGTTAAAATAAATAGCAATGAAGTGGCCACGAAGTCAGGTCAGCACGCTCCGTCCACTAACCACAGGAAGGCAGGAGCTGCGCTTCGGCCTCAGCCCAGCACGAGAAGTTTTGCTTATAAATTTAGCTGCTCCCATGAGCTAGAGAGGCTCTTTGCTCTGCAATCTGCAGCCAGAGAAAGCAAAGCTGTGGTATGAATGCCTGGGAGCAAAGGGAAACAACCCCAAAATCTTCAGTCAAAACCATTTGCCTGATTTAAACAGCAATCTATTCCCAACATGATGGAAACCCCACCAAAAAACAGATTGGAGGGCTAGTTCCAGCAAAATACACTCTCGGTGGAAACAACAACAAGAAAAAAAAACCCCAACAGAACCTCAACACTGATTAGCAAAAGTCTCTAGGACAAGTATGAAGTTCAGAAGGTTTTGAAATTTTTATTTCACATGAAGACTTTACTTAAACCTCTTGGTTTAGAGTTTTCTCATCTGACACGTAGCCAGACAGGATGAGAAAGCCCGAAAGAAGCTCTTCCGCCAGACCACTTCAATATTTTCTAAATTTGATTTCGGAGAGACAAAACAGGGGAGTTTTCTTGGTGGCAACGTCTCAACTTCTCTTTCTTGCTCGGATTTGTGAGACAGAAAAAGGAAGTTGTGAAAGAGGGGATGTCCCACCTTGGCCATGACCCTTGGTACACCGAAAGCCAAGCATGAAGCCGGATGGATTCAACTGTTTGGATTAAATGAACTTTTTTGTGTCTGAAGGCAGTCAGTGCCATGGAAGACAGTTCAGGCAAGGCCTGTGCATGGAGGAGACGAAGGATGGAGATGTTTGGGACAGGGAGGAAGGGTTACCCATGCCGGTACTTTTCATCCCAGTCTCACCGTGCTTGGCCAAGCAGTTGACCCAGTCCAGGCTGTTTCATTTATGGTCTCTAAGAGAAGGGCAGCGCCTTCCACTGCGCCCTCCCACTCAGCATGTCTGGGGCCAAATGAGGCCCCCAGGACCTCCATTTCCTGCAGAGAACCCCCTAAAAAGCTCACCTGGAAGAGACACAGTCTTCCTATTGCAATAACCAATAACAAGAGGCAGGCATGTATCACTCAGAGGTTGGCACCTAGAGAAGACAGGTACATGGGGAGCTGCAGCATCCCTCTGGATCATAACCCGCCTCCCAAAATCAAAGTCAAGGCCCAACTCCATGTTTCAGATGGGATGAGAAGGGAGTGAGGGCTGGCAAAAGCCCTTTCCTAAATGATACAAGTTTTGATTTAAGCCGGGGAAGTGTTTTGCCCCATCACACTAAGCCCTAGGGAGCTCCTGCCCCATCACGTGTGCCCAGCACCCTCATCGCTCTGGCCCCCTCTGCCCTTGCAGAACTCAGAGCCACTGCTGCAATCTAGACACAGTCCCACACGTGGTGAGATCTCCTATTTCCAGCCTCTCCAAGAAGCATGCCTCCCCAGGCACACCACACTCCTCTTGAGGCACTTCCAGCCACCACAGCCCCTCCATCTGCACTTTATACAGAGATATTTCATCACAGCCCTCTTACCAAAGTCCCCTTTTTGCATGAGTGATGCTCAGGAACTTTGTTCCAACAGCAAACATCAGGAGGGTGTACAAAGGTCCTCAGCAAGGACCTTGGGCACCCATCCCAAACGCAGAGCTCAAGCAGCACATTCCTGACAACACATCCTGCAACCTCAGCCCAAAAAAGCCACGAGGGAAATGCTGGCCCAGGAGCCCAGAGCATGGCAGGAGGAGGTGCAACACCTCCAAGAGCAAGGCTGGAGCAGGTCGATGAAGGGGCAGCCTTGTGCCATAAATTCACAGCTGCTTTAAGCCTTATGAGATGTGATTTTTACAGCACCATCTTCGACATTCTCAGATTTTAATTTCCCCTCATAAGATGGCACATGTTCGTCATCCCTTCTAAAACCCTCATTCCCATTTTTATATTTTTAACTCCTGGGGCTACAGGCTCTAATGTTTAGTTATGTAGAATGTAAAAAAATTTAGAGATTATCTCTTTTCATCAAATCTAAATGCAAGGATTTTAAATTTTATTGATTTTTCCCCTCTCCCTGGGATGAAGAATGCTGTGAAAAGCAGCCTCCAGTCTTATCCCCCTTCCCTGCACTATAGCCAGCAATTTTTCTGCTTGCAACTTGCTTCAACAAGCACAGAATCAATCCTAGAATGGGCTGGGTTGGGAAGGACCTGGAAAGATCATCTAGTTCCAACCTCCCTGCCATGGACAGGGACAGCTTCCACTATCCCAGGCTGCTCCAAGCCCTGTCCAACCTGGCCTTGAACACTTCCATGACTTCCATGGATGGGGCAACCACAGCTTCTCTGGGCACCGTGTGCCAGGGCTGTACCATGCTCGCAGGGAAGAATTTCTTCCAATATCCCACCTCACCCTGCCCTCTGGCAGAGGGAACCCATCCCACCCTTGTCCTTACAGCAGCACTTCTCTCCCTTCCCAGTATTTTTGGACTCTCTCTGCTGTCAGTAGGGACATCAAAGCATGCAGCCATCCTGTAGCAGGCTTCTCCCAGCAGCGTGGCTAATCCTCCTGCTCCCACCCAGGTTATCTCCCCGGCACTGCTGCTGCACAGGGAGCAGGGCCTGGCATGGCTGCTGACCAGCAGAGCAGAGCACACCAGGACACACTGGGAACACAAATCGCCTCTGCTCACCACAACAGGCCTTCGTCCCCGTGCTGTCCCCTGCATCTGTCAACGTCACAACGAAAGAGGGAGTTGAAGGAAGTAACTCTGCAAATGGTTATGAGGAAAATCCTCCCTAAAAGCAAGAGAAGGAATGGGATGAGGTAGGAAATCCTCTAAGAATTTCAGGCACTCAGGAGAGGAGCAGCAGAGGGGATGGGGCTGGAGGAGCATCAGGGCAGCACTGTCCCCCCTCTCCTGGGGACAGGGCCTGTCCCCGCTCCTGGTCCAATGTCCCCTTGCTGCACTCCAGTCAGGCCAAATCCAGATGGCACCTGCCTGTTCACCCCTTGTACTGGTTCCCCAGTCACAACCTAAGGCTGCCTCAAAATACAGGAACCTGCTGTCCCTCACAAAGGGGCAAAAAAGAGGCAAAACACCCCCAGGAGAAAGGTCATGGTTGTTTTTTCCCTCTTTTACCCACCACGATTTGCATTTCTCTCTCGGTTCCCTCCTGAGGAGTGGGTGAGCTCCCAGCAAGCTGCCTTGCCCAAGCCCTGACACCCAGCTGCACCCTCCCCACGGACCCCTGGGAGCAAACAAGATGAGGAGCAGGAAGACTTTGAACTGTGAAGATCAAAGGTCAGATAGTCCCACCCCCCAGGCAGGAGCTAAGCCCCAAGGGCAGCACAGAACATTCCAACAGCTCCAAAACCACCAGCCAAAATCCTCATGTGATCCTGAGCCAAGGGACATCAGCTCACCAGAGATCTCCGGGAACAGCCTCCCCCATGGGAGTGGCTTATGGAGGGGAACAGATAATAAAAATAATCAAAATACTCCTAATAATTTGGCATCTGCGTAGCGTTAAAAAGCAGGATTGGCTCTCCCTGCCCACCTCAGCTGGGCTCTGGGGGAAGCCAGCACTGAGGGATGGCTGCTGACTGCTCCTCACAACCACGGGGCTGAGCCAAAGGAAGGACTGTGATGGAGGGGATGGGCGGCACAACTGGTTTTTCACCTTAAAATCAACCTTGGCAGATCAGATCCGACACTCATCCAGCATGGAAAACCCCTGGGGGTGGCTGGAGGAGGCACGGGCCACCGCTTCCTACAACTGGGGGCATGTGCTGCTCCTTGGGGGCACCAGACTGTGCCCAAGTATCCTCCGCCTCCGGCTCACACCTTCCACAGATCCAGCCCTTGCGTGCTGCTGCCCACCCCATTTCCATGCTGGGGGAAGGAGCACCCCCGTTCATCACCAGGTTTTCCCTCCCTGGCTTCCACCACACTGATCCCTGAGTGCTCCCAGAGGAAGGCACCGCGTCACGCTGCCCAGCCCCGGCGCTTTCCCCAGCTCCCGGTGTGTCTCCTCTCCCCCTCGCCTGCCACTACTGCTGCCTGTAGGATTTCCTCAGGAAGGAGTTCCTGAAGGCTCGCACACACAGAACAATCAGCTCTAAACAGCCCAAACACTGAAATATGCCCTGAGCACACATAGCCCACCCTCCTCCTCCTCACCTGCACACAGGTCCCTTACACCGCAGCTTTCTCCACACAAGCATCGAGCAGTATTTGAGGAGGCACCTGAGGACCCCACCTCACTCCCCACCCCAGCATTCTTCTCGTCTAAGCACCAGGGAGGCACGATCCTGCAAATCCTGACTCACCTTGGCAAGCCCAGCTGCAAAGCCTCCCAAGTGATGGGTGGGCAAGAGGCACCCCCAAAAACTCACCAGCTTTGGGGTATTTTCCCTAAGAGCAGCGTTTTCCCCCATCACTGCCTACATGGGACTTAGCCCCAACACTTAAGGGCAGCGCCAAAACAGCCCGAGGTGGGACCTGGGTGACACTGGGACACCTGAGCCCAACCTCCCCTCAGAGCTCCCCCCTCCTGGAGGGGACAGAACCCATCTGGTACCAAACGAGGGAGAGGAGGGGATGAAGCATCTTCCCCCAAAACACCAGCTTTGTGTTTGTCCTCCACTCGTGCGTCAAGAGTCACTATCCCATCCCATCCCATCCCATCCCATCCCATCCCATCCCATCCCATCCCATCCCATCCCTCCTCCTCATTTTCCTCCAAAGCCAGAAAATCCATTGCTGCTGCTAAATATCAAGAGCTGCTATTTTTATCCAGCCCACGACCAGGGCATGTGTTATTTTTGGTGTTTAAACTGCAGGCTTTTTTTGTGGGAGGGGGAGAGGGAGGGGAAAAGGCAGAAGCATGGGGGAAAAATGACAGGAATGTTTCTCCGGGAGCAGAGTTTTCCATTGCTTACTTTAAGCCAGACTAGTGTCTGCAAATAGAAATCACCACCAGAGAGCAGAGGAAGCAGCTGGGGAAGAAAGGTGTGACCATGTCTGCAGTCACTCTACCACTCCCCCCATCCCACCATGCCCAGAAAACCCCAAATAACCCCAAATAAACTGGGTATCAGCTGGGTGTTATCAAGGAGTGAAGCTCACAGCTGTGCAACAGGGCAACCTGGTAACAAAAGTAGCTGAATCCAATGAAACAAGGGGGAAGCAAGAGGGTCTTTCTACCTTCAGTGTAAAATGAGTAGTGTTTTCAAAATCAAATTAGGGGTTGAGGGGGACTTAGGAGGAAATGGAAGTTATTGGGGCACTTCTTGGCATGGGAAAGGCTTTGCTATTTCTTGGAAATAAGGATTTTGGGAAGGATGGATGGAAAACAGGAGCTGGAGGTGGGATTTGATTTCCAGCTGGTCCCAGGCCTGGGCTCAGACTGACACCCGATGAGGTGACAGGAGCTTGCCTGGCATGGGCTCACTCAGTGCCTGTGCTCGAGGGGCAGCAGCAAGCAGGGAGGCAATCTGGAGCTGCCGTGATTCATCAGCAGCTGAGTCACGGCTTCCTCTCACCCATTAAAAGTTTCCCAGAAACAAAGCACGATTCCTCAGATCCCAGATATGCTGCATGCCAAGCAGAACTAGGAGGTGGCAGGTTCAAAATCCCTGCAAATGCACCTTTTTTTCCACGGAGCCTTGGCACACCGTGCTGCAGGAGGCATCCACAGGGTCAAGCATCACGTGCTGTTTGGATTAATTCAAACCATCTCCTATGGACCACTGTGGAATCACAGGACAGTTTGAGCTGGAAGGGACATTTACAGGTCAGCTGTGGGGAAGAGGATGCTGGGTGAGACAGAGCAGTGAGACTGATTATATTTGTATATTCTTGCATTAATTCTAAGCTTCTTAAAGTCTATCTGATGCTTCCCACCTCCGTTTAACGGCATCACCACCCGCAAGGGCATCAAGACTCTCCTTCACAGGTAGCAGCGTTCCAAGACATCAGCATTATCAGTGCCCTCCACCTCTGCCACATCATCACAGTGCTCCTGCCTGAAGCCAAGAGGCTGCCAAGGCACAGAGTTCAGGGGGGCCCCTGAAAATCCGGGGAAGGTGCAAGGCCAGCAGCTCCTCCCTTGTCAAGGCCTCTGCCAAGTTAAATCAGCCACAAAAAAGCGTGGAGCCCCAGTGAGGCTGTTTGCCCAGGGAATGAAGCAAACCTCCCAGGTGCCAGGGACAGGCTGGGCTTTCACTTTCCCAAGCCCAGGGACAGGTACCCTGAAGCCTCATGCTTCCAGACATGCTCCCCCTTGGAGAGCTCAGATAATAAATATTTTTAGGCAATCCTATTAGAGGGAGTTCAAAAGTGGCATTGTGCTGTCTGGTGCTGTGCAGTGGCCAGGTACCCCTCAGGTGACTGTCAGCACCCACGTGGCTTCTGTGCGCCCTGGGAAGGGTGTTTTTGTAGTGGGTATTTGTATCCACAAAAGAGGGAATGGCTGAGCTCAGTGAGGGGGGAGAGCTGGAATGGAGTAAGCTGGGAAGCAGTGAGCTGGGATGCAGGGGGCTGGGATAGGGTCAGAGGACAAGAGAGAAACAGGATGGGGTGAGCTGCGACATGGAGAGATGGGATGGAATGAGTCAGCATAGGGTGAACTGGGACACGAGAAACTGGGATGCAGTGAGCCACAAGATGGAAAGCCCAGGGATCGTCAACCTGCAGCATAAAACCAAGGCAAAAGTTCCCGGCATTAAGCAGCAAATCTTTAGGGAAAAATTGTTTGGTGCTTCCCACACGGCAGCAACACCTTTCCCAAGGCTATGAGGAGGCACTTGGCACAAGCTGTAGCCTACAAGGTGTTTCTGAGGGTCTCTCACCTCTCCGACCCCAGCACCGGGGTGAAGGCAGCAGGAGGGCAGCACAGGCTGGCAGCCAAGTTGCCTCCATCCCTCCACTCTCCTCTCTATCCCTCTTCCCTCCTATTCCCAGAACCGCATTGCTCGTGGTGCTGCCAAGTCACGGCACTGGGAACATGAGGCTGTTTCCCAGGAGCCTTGAAGGGTCACAGAGCCCTGGCCACCCCAGCTTGACAAGTCAGCCCCAAGGCTGAAGCGGTAAAGCCAAGCCACTGGCTCTGGAGCATGAAGGAGGGCAAGGAGGGCAAATGTGGGGATTTTGCAATCCAGAAGGACTCAGTCCAACCCGAAAAATTCCAGCAGAACATTTTTCTAGTCGCAGCTTGCCCGGCTGTCAGCATCACAACACTGCACAGAGGCTGTAGAGCCCTGGACTGGAAAGCAGCTGGGATTCAGCAATTCCTGGATATCCCTGACATGGTGTTAAAAAAGAAATAAGTTGGAGAGAAATTAGCAAGTGAAGGGTGGGGGTGGCAATCCCAATGGAACCGGGATCATAGTTTTAAAATATTGAATCACAGAATCATTTAAGTTTAAAAAGCCCTGTGAGCTCATCGAGTCCAACCCTTAACCGGGCAATGCCAAGGCCACCACTAACCCCTGCCCAGCCAGGAGTGCCTTCCCAGGCTGAAACATCCCTCATTATCCATGGCTGCGTAGCACCCGTAATGCTCCTGGATGCTGCATGGACCAGGGGCAGCTCCCGGGGTGCGCCCTTCCCTGGGGATGCTCCATCGCCTCCTGCTTGGCTGCAGTGCCTCCTCTCCAGGGACAGAGGGTGGGCGTGCAGGGGTGACAACATGCAGGGTGGTGCTGATGGGGGGCTGGGTGGACGTGAGAGGGCGCAGGCTGGCAGCGGTGAGGGGGTCCAGGCTGGTACTCCTGGCACTGCTCTTGGGGAGCTGGAGCTCTACCCTGCCCTCCCCACCCCAGCAGCGGCATCACCACCCTGCAAACCTCCCTGCTGTCTCCCCAAAACGCTTCTGGGAAAACCTGGGCTGCACCAAAGCCCGGCGAGCGAAACGCTCCGTTCCCTCCCACTTCCCCACAGCGAGTTCGGGGCTGGTTTGTGTCNGGCGTCCCATTTCCCCGCCGCCGGAGCAGCTGCCGGGACGAGCGGGCGGGCCGGGGCCGCGGCGCAGAGGTAGGTCGGGGGTCCCGGGGAGTGGCCGGGAGGGGGATCCCGGGGCTGGGCTTCCCTCGGCGTTTTCGTCGGTGCTGTGTTACTCAAATCCAGGGCTTTCCTCGCCTTTTAATATTTTTTTTAAGGCCACATCATCTGCTTCGCGCAGTTCGGGGCGAGGGGCGGGGGGAGTGAGAAGAGCGCGCTGGGGAAAGAGCGATGAGGAGCAAGCAGCTCTCGGGGGATGTGTGTCTGGGGCAGTCTGCCTGGCACCGCGGCTTCGGGGCGCCCGAGCTGCACCCGCACACTTTGAACAGCGCGGAATCCTGGCACGGTTTGATTGGAAGGGACTTTAAAGAGCACCTCGTTCCAACCCCTCTGCCACGGGCAGGAACATCTTCCACCAGACCAGGTTGCTCCAAGCCCCGTCCAACCTGACCCGGAACACTTCCAGGGATGGGGCATCCACAGCTTCTCTGGCAGCCCCCTGAGCCTCTTGTGACCAAAGCCACGCGTGATGGAGCCCGGGGAGGGCCGTGGGTGGGGGCTGCTGCCCGCCCGGAGGGGCAGCACCGCCCGTACCGCAGTTTGGAGGCGCCCAGGATGGCTCCGAGGAGCTCCCGGTGCATCCAGGGATGACAGTGGCGCTCACCTAAACTCAAAACTGATCTTTTGGCCAGAGTCCCCGTGATCCCGGGGCCGACGGCAGCCGCGCGTGTGCAGACGGTGATGACGAGTGGGCTTCAGGCAGGAGCTTGCAAAATAGTTTCACTTTAACCCTGTTATCCAACATCCATATCAGTAGTTTTCCAGATTGCTCCCTTTAGGGAATGAAAGCATTTACGCGTGGCTTCTGGCAGGACGGTTTGATGGTGGTGGGAATGAGATGAAGCTTCAGCTGGTCGTGTTTGCTGGGTGGTGGCGTTGTGTGTTTGTCTTTTACGTTTGAGGAAGGTCTCTGTAGCCTGCTGCGAGTTCTTGGAGACCGGCGGCAAAACTCTTCTTAGTCACCATTTCCGAAACAGCAACGTGCAATCCCTGCTGCGGAAACTGCTCACCCTCGGTGTCAGGTTTCATCCAGCTTTCCTTCACGTCTGCAGGTGCAAGCAGGGAAAATAGGTGCCACTCGTGCGACAGCATAGCTGCGTCTCTGCTGGGTGGATCGGGGAGCTCACAGGCTGTGACAAAAATTAGCCTCTCCTGCCTGACCCATAGCTGTCACTGCAATGGAAAGTTGGTATAAAGCTGACATAAAGCCAGTAACAGAAGGAAATGGTTGTTTAATAATGTGATTCCTGCTTTGCACTCCTTAGCATCAACTGCACAAAGCGTGGTCTCATCTGCGTTAAGGAAATGGAGGTGGCTGTAGGTCAGTTAATTTCATGTCACCTCCACAAGTCCTGAGTTGCAGCTGGCCACAGAGCACAAGAGTGTTGAAATAATCCAGAAATATTTGGGGCACACCCCACAGGTCAGTTGCCCCCAGAGCTGCCGCTGCTCTCACCATGGGTGCAGGGAGCACCTTAGAGCAGCCCCACTCCTGCCTGAGTCAGGCGGCATCTCAGCTGAGAGGAGCAGGCTGAGCTTTGTTAGGCTGGAGGGAACTTCATGAAGACACAAGAGCCTGTTGAGGGTTGAGCCTAGAGAACTTAACTAGCAAAATGACCTCCAGGTCTCTCCCCTCTGCCATGGTGACACAGCACAGCACTTTCCAGTAAACTGCAGCTTTTCTGCAAACTCTACCTCCATCCGCCGTTGCTGCGGTTGCTCTGCCACTCACAGGATGTGGACAAGCCAGCATTGCCCAGGCAACCCCCTCTGTTTTGGTTTCCCCACACACAGGCTGGCAGCCTTTACCCCTCCAGCTCAGCCAGGCAAGCCCTGCATGCCAACGGTTTGCGGTGCCATTGCAAACCGTCCCTCAAAAGGACCTTGTTTTCCACCCACGGCCTTCCATAACTCCAGAGGAGTGGCAGATGCTCCCCACCCTTGCAAACCGGCTCTTTCGAAGCCAGTGTGGATTAAAGAACTCCATGCTGGATGTGCAGCATTGATTAAAACTTACACAAGTGGCACAAAGCCCCGCCGTGCAGAGCTGCCATCAGCTGGAGCCATCCATCCCTGGCCACGGGAGCTCCCAGGCGAGTTTCCATGTCAGCTTTCCCCTGGCTCTGCCAGCACTGGCTGCCCAAAAACAAAGAGCTCATTTAGCAGGGTGCTTCACAGCCCTCCTTGAGACACGGCCCTGTCTTCCTGGTACCTCCTGGGCCCTGGTTTTTGGTCCCATATCTTGACCCAAAAACCAGCTGACCTCCCAGTGGCAGCGCCACATGCTTTGGGCAAGCAGTTCGCACCCACCCTGCACCACGGCATTGGGGCAGCTCTCCATGTTCATCCTTTCTCTGTGGGGAGATGTCACACCGAATTGAGCAGCAGCATGGACTTGCCTAAATGCAGCTCCTCATGGTGCACTCGGCTGTTCAGCTGGCAGTGGATGGCCTTGGGTAACCCCTCTGCCCTTGGAGATGCCGCTGCCTCCAAAGACATCAGTTTTTCTACTCTCCCCTCCCCCCATTTTTTTCAATATGAAACTGAAGAACCCCATTATTTAGCACACAGACATCCCTTCATCCACAAAACAAAAAGCAATGCACATGCCAGAAAGAAAAGGCATTTGAAAACCAGCTGCATGGCCATGCTGGAAGATGGCCCTGGGGTTTGGGTGCTGCTTGGTCAGGGTAGGAGCAGGTACCTCCACCTTCCCCTTCCAAGGGACACACATCTGGCTTGCCCAGGGTGGCCACAGCTGGGCACTTCCCAGTAACAATCAGCCAGGGCCTCTGCAGTGCATTCAGCTCCAGTTTAAAGTGGAAACATTTCAAAGGGCTTTGCTGCTTTTTTTCCTCCCCGTTGTTGTCCTCTGCAAACAATTAATTACAAGTTTAAAAGGAAGTTCCAGCCCTCCTTCGCTACCCAGAAGTTTAGAGGCAGTAAATATAAAGCAGTTCAGGGCAGGAATAAAACTGTACATCCTGTTTTGTCTGAAATTAAGGCGGTTGTTGTTTGGAGGTTGGTTGGGTTTTTCACTTCTTTTTTGGAGTCATATGTATCATAGGCGTCCTGTATTCCTGCCTGGATAATGAGCTGTCAGGATATTTACGGATACATGGCAAACCTGCATCACATGGGTGATTCAGGCTGAGGAAAAACTGCTCTGTTTATTTATGTTGCAGCTTAACCTTTACTACAGCTGCCCCAAAAAGAAGACTTGGGTGAAGATGAAGGTCAGGACGGGGAGCAGGCTTTAAGGAGTGGCTCTCGTTTATCTCCTCGGTGAGCAAAAGCAGATCTGGGATGCTCCCAGCTGGCTCCAGGCGGGGGGTAGGAAGAGGGTGTATGGGATTTGAGTCTCTGAGTGGTAGCCTGTGATTTCTCAGGTGAGGATGTTGATATTTCTGTCCTCTGTTCAGTTGTGGAATGAGGGAATGTGAGGAGCAGCCAGTTTTGATGCAGCAGACTGGACAAAATTCCAGTAATAATAATAATAGTAAACAACTTCTTTCGGCCAAAGCCAAAACCACCTCCCAGGGCAGTGCATTTCATTTGGTAAATCTCAAATGAGGATTTTTTAGAAAGGCACCCAGAGAAATCCATGTTCAAAAGAGAAACCACCAGCTAATTGAGGCCAGCTCAGCTGCGTGCTCATGCAAATTGAAACAATAAATCCGCAGTGGTCAGTCTGTTTCTGAGGGGCACAGATAAACCCCTTATTTTTAACAGAATCTGAGCACTTGTGGAGTCCCAAATGGAGAGCTTGGCATCGATGCTGAGGGATTCAGCTCTTGAGGCCCTGACAGTCAGGTCTGAAAGCCAGCAGCGAGCGAAGACGAGTGAAACAAGCCCCTGTACAGCTTTGTAGGTCCCAGGACAGCATTTTGGCAGGCAGGTTTTCCCGTGGGAGCTGCCTCTTAGGGGGCTGCCCAGGAGTTCCCGCCTCAGAAGCATTACGAGAGCTGTGGTTAGGGCTGGGTGGGACTGGTGGCTGCTTTTTTGGGCGAGGCTGGTGGCTTGTGTGCTGTTAGGAGTGAGGTGTGATGGCACAGCGAGGCAGAAGGAAGCACAGTGGTGCTAGCTGCAGGATCCTAAAACACTCCATGCAAGAGAGCATCCCTTAGCAGGTGCCACACGAGGAATAAATGAGATGCAAAGCAAGGAAGGGCAGTGCTGTAGACAAGAAGGATGCAGCCAAAACCAGCCTGGGTCCCCTTCCTGTCCCTCCTTCAAGGTCCCCGAGCTATATGAGAGCTGCCAGAAGGAAAGATAAGGCGTCAATATCACAGGGGACAAATGGAGCAACCCTTCTGAGACACCTTTGGTGTTCAGGCTGTACCTCTCAAGTTTTTGTTACATGAAGGTGTTGGTTTTCCTTTTACCATGCCTCAGTTTCCCCTCCTGGGCACATGGGGATTTAAGCATTCCCTCAAGAGGCTGCAGGGCTTGAGTCGCAAAGGCTGGCAAAGACACTGATGTAAAATGCTGAGCAAGGGTGAAACAGGGTGCTGGAGCCTGGTTCTGCTCCTGCCAGCTCTTCATCTGTACAGCCTCCAATTTAGTGAGCCCTGTGCTGAGCCAGAACTGCAGACTCACAGCACAAAGGCCCCTGCTCTACTCAGACGCTTTGCCTGGCCACAGGAGAGGAAGAACGATGTGAGCAGAGACAGCAGCTCCCTGCTGCTGCAGGAGGGCTTCCCTGAGAGCCCTGGCACTCAGCAGCACCTCTCCCTCCCCGAGGGAAGAGGAAAACCTTACGTCAAGCCACAGAAATGCTTCTCTGCCCTACCCAAACCCTTGGAGCAATTCCCAGGTGAGGCACAGCAGCAGCAACTCCTCCAGCCCAGCCAACCCTTATCCTCCCCTGCCGCCGCCTCTGTGGCCAGCCCTGGGTGCAGGGAAGCAGCTGTGGGTGCAGGGCTGCTCGCTGGGGTCTGCCAGCTGAGCACCACCTGTGAGTCCCACCGACCACAGTCCTCACCCAAAACAGAGGTGCTTTAGCCACAGCCCCCACGCCAAACCTGCTGGCCGTGCCCGGGGTGCTGGGGCAGCAAGAACAGACCCTGCCTCTGTGCTGCCCATCCCAGACCGTGGACCATGAGAAACAGGCTGTCCAAAGACACCCCATCCCGGGACTGGGAATACAGAGAGACCTGTGAGTCCTGGCTCCTGTGGCAGTTCTGCTCTCCACAGCGGTCACTGGCCTAGGTCAGGCAAGTCCCTTCCTACACAGGAAAGCTTCTCCTGCAGACAGTATTTCCTTTGCTGAGAAACAAGCCCTACAGAGGGCTAGTAAGAGCTCCATGCTGTGACTGCTCAGCCAGGGCTGATGTGTAAATCCAAAGGGGCAGGATTTGTGCTTGGCTACATTCCAAGGCAAGTAGGGATGCCCAAAGCCCTCCTCACCCATCCCCACCATCAAGAACAAACCCCAGGAGGTAGGAGGCTGTGTTTCTCAGATGAAGACACCCAAAGGGACATAGCAGGCAGCATAGTCCATCCCCCATGGCTCCAGGCCCCTCCAAGGCAGGAGACAGCTTACCCTGCTGAGGCTTAAACTGTTCTGGCAGCTCCATGGAGAAAACTGCTGAGGGAGCAGGCACCTGATCCATGTGGTTTCTTGTCTCTGCAGGCACCATCCAAGGACTCTTGTGGAGCCCACTAGCTGGTTACAGGAGCTGAGCATATCTCAGGGTGCCTTTCAAGGAGGGAGCAGCACAGGCAGCCTACTCAGGAGCCAACATGCAGCAGAAGATCAGCTCTTTCTTTAATTCCATCTTGGAGCTCATCCGTACCAAGCATGAGGAAGGCATCTTCAACACCGTCTGCCTGGCTGTGCTGTTGGGTCTGCCCCTCGTTGTCCTCATCGCCTTCATCTTCATCTGCTGCCACTGCTGCTTCTGCAGACGGAGGAGAGAAAGCACGAGGAAAGGTGGCCCCAGCAGCAACGGGCAGCTGCATGCTGAGAGGAACAAGAAGAAAAAGAAGAAGAAGAAGAAGCAGGATGAAGAGGACCTGTGGATCTCAGCTCAGCCCAAGCTGCTCTTGCTGGACAAGAGACCCTCCTTACCCATCTAGCAGACAGGAGGGCGTTCAGGTCCTCTCCTCTGAGATGCCACCACTCCTTTCAGCCGTGCACCAGGAGGGGCGAGGAGATACCAAAGCTGCTGCCGCTTTATGGTGACTTTCGACAGAGGCTGAGCCCAGCACGTTGAAGGGCCAACAGAAAACAAGGCAGTCGGGCACAGGTTGTGCAAGCCCCTTCTCCCCCACCATGACAGCGTGCCCCTGCAAAGGACAGGTGAGCACACAAGGGTGAGCTGCCACCGGGTCCCACATACCTCCTGCCACGAGCACAGCGCGCACGCAGCGGGCCGGCACGCAGCCAACGGGGCGCGAGGCTCTCCCTCTGCACCCACCCGCGAGCACACGCGCTGTGGCACGGACAAGGGTGCTCAGGACAATGTTCACCCAACGACCAAGCCACCTGCACGCTCCCCCTGCGCAACACAGCTGTGAGTGAAGCAGGCACAGACATGGTGCGTTTGCTTGCCCTGCCACGGACATGGCACAGCTTCGTTGTCTAGACTCTGTCCAAACCCAGCTTTGGAGACACAAAGAAAGCAGAGTTACCCCACAGCTCAAAGATGTGCCATCTCCCAGGCCGCCAAACCAAAGTCACTTGAGAGCACCTGAAGCTAGATGCCCTCAGCCCAACCTTAGAGACCTCAGACACTATCCTAAGGCAGCACAGCAGGATGCCTTGCCACCTAGGCTAGAGGCAGGAAGGAGAGAGGAGGCTGCCAAACCAGCCCTTTTACACCAGCACTTAAGAAAACCCCTTCCTTGAAAGACTGTTTTATACAAACTTGCCTTTAAAGAGCCCACCATGCTACTGCAAGAGCAGAAACACAACCTGAGGCTGTGCAAAAGCTTTGCTATGGGCATTAGTGCTATTTATTGAATGACTACTAAAGAAGAGCAGGACCAAAGGCCCCTCTGCAGAGGGGCCAGGCACATCGAAGCGGTATTGAAGCAGCAGACATGGTTTCCTGGCACACTCAGCCGTCCCCTCTGCCTGCAGCCCTTTTGCCATGTGTCAGACACACACAGACCTATGAGCACGTGCTGCCCCAGCTGATGCCAGCTCTGTGTGCTGCACTCAAGGTTTCCGTACGGCTGTCAGGCTGACCAGCTCTGGGATTCTGAATGTGCTGTAGGAGCAAAGAAAACTCCATGTCCACAGTCATCCCTTGCACAGGGATACATTATACAGCCAGACTGTGCACCTCTCTCCATCCTCATGGTCCTTGGAAGGACGGCTCGGCTGGGCACAGCAGCTGACAGGACCACACAGCTCTCACCCCTGCTCTGCTTCCCCCCTGCCCCGCCCTGGCTTGTGTTCCCACCCTATATCCCTGGAGCTGGGAGTCTCCTCTGCTTCCCACTCTCTGCCTCACCAGGCTGTCTCCCCCATCTCTTTTTCCACTGAGGGATGCACGTGTGTGATGAGAAGCCTCACCACATCTGGTTTTTGCCCTGTCTGTACACTGGATGTCTTCCTTCCATTTTCTTCCAGTTCTTAAGCTGCTGGAAGAGACCAGAGCTGCCAGCCACAGCCAGACATCTGGGGAACAAGCAGCCAAACCCACGTGGGCAAGCCTGGATGGAGCTGCTGGGCACAGCCGCTTCCAGCCCAGGCAAGGGTGATGCCACCTTCCCCTGACTTGGAGGACAAAGGCACCGGTTGGAAGCAGCTGCTTGTGCCACCCGGTGCCAGCACAGCCTGTTCTGTCCCATGCAGGCAGGCCTGGGATGGTCACATCATGTCACGGGGTTTGGCTGCGTGCGGCTGTGCTGGGAACACATTTAAAGGGCTCCTCACACAGCCCTTTAAATCGACCCCATATGTGCCTTATTTTCCAGTTTGCTTTGTCACCACTGAAATTAGTGACTCCCTTCTTCTCCAAAACAGGAAGAAACATATAATGGTATAAAAATTAGGATTTGCCACACGTCATGCTAGGAAATGCAGAAATAGCTCTGTCCCAAGCTGCCAGTCTAGCCAGGATTCTGGAGAGCTAGTACTGCATTTATTATTCCTTCTTCCTTCCCTCCTTTCCCCATCCAAGTACTTTTCTCAGCCCTTCTGCCTCCACACTCACCGGGTGGCCAAAGCAGCCCAAAGCAGGTGCTGCTGCTGTGATCCAGAGGCACGAGCAGCCCTGGAGGCAGGGTGGTGCTGCCTGGAGGAATCAAAAACAAAATCAGAGTAAAGGGAAACGCGATGGGAGGCCAGAGGCTCAGCCAAACAAGCAGGGGCACGGAGGCAGCGAGCACCGTCAGAGTACAGCCTACCTGTGGTGGAGGTGCCAGGCTCTGCAGGGCTCCCTGCAGGAAGGCTTTTCTCCAGCAAGCTCAGCAAGCAACTCTTCAGGTGATGGCAACCAATTCCTACAAGAACCAGAGAACTGCCAGGAAAATGTGAGCATTGTATCACACACATCTCCAGATCCAGGCTTTGGGGAGCTCATAGCTAGGTCTGAATTTCAAGAGCTCCCCAAAATCATCATTCAAACCACCCCTGGGCTGGGCAAGGAGGGACCAGGACACAACCTTGTCCTGATCCATCAACCAGAGGATGGTCCAAGCCTCTGCACTCCCTAAAGCACGGGGCTTGGTGTCTGCTGTTTGAGCCAAACCATGCACTGAATCAGCTGCTTCTGGAGGAAAAAGCAGAAAAGCAGCAACAGCCTGAGGTGCACTAGAAGCTGTTACCACCAGCTGGGCAGCAGCAACTCTGCAGCACCCACATTAACAAGGGGGCAGAGATGCACAGTACAGAAACTCCACTGCACGATGCCTGCTCTCCAGACACCTCAGCCCTGCCTTCCACAACTGCCTTTCAGTATCCACCTTCAGGTTTTCTGAACAAGTCCATGCAATAGGGAACGACAACAAAACAAATTCTGTGCAATTTTTTTTTTAAACCAAAAATAAAGGACTCTTAAACTGCAAACAAACACTGTATCTCCATCTCTCAGTCATGTGTTTATTTTCCTGGGGAAATCTTTCTTGTACCTGTGTCCTGGCCCTAGATAAGAGAGGGGAGAGCTCAGCAGGCAGAGGCTGTGTAGTCTCTGCTGGCAGCTAGCTGTGCAGCTTAGAGACATTTTCTTAAAGAAACAGCTTAACTTAATCAAGTTAATGGCCTTGCTTTGTTAATGAGCACAGCCAAGCTCCTCTACCCAAGGGCAAGAAGCAGTGGGAAGAAGAAAAGGTGTGTTTGTGCTGTGGGAGGTGGGCTGCAGGTCTGATTTTTCTTAGAGGATCAGCAGTATGGTATAGTTAACCCCAGTTGGTTTTGATCAGACAAGTATTTTGCGGTGTCTGCAGCTTGCTGGGCAGAGCGTTTCCAAATCCTACACCAGGCAGCTCTGCCTCCACGAGGGCACAAAATAAAAACCTGCTTCTCAGCCTGGTGGGGCACCGAGCTGTCCCCTTGCCCACAGAGCAAGAAGAGCCTGGTGACAGGGGTGTGCAGCACCTGTGTGAGCGGCTGCAAAGGGCAGAGACCCACGTTCTGGAGAGGAAAGGAGCAGCACACACCTTGCTTCTCTCCTCATGTCAGACACTGGATTCATGGCAAGGTGTTCTGGGGCAGCCTGGGCTGTAAGGAGAAAGGATAGTTCCAGGGGCCTAGGTTAGAAATATGCACTGGCTGAGATGAAGTTGAGCATCCTGGAGCAGCCTAAAGATTGAAGGGAAGCAAAAATGCCCATTAAATCCCTCTGTGACGGATGAATTGGATCTTCACTGACCATTCCACTATTTATTCAGTCAATAAAGCATAGATCAGTGACCAAAAGTAACAGCACTGCTTTCCAAGCAAGTGCCCAGTGCAGTAAGACACTTCAGTCTTCTCTCCAAATCACACCATACAGAAACACAGTATCTTTGGGAAGAGGAATCCTCTCCCTCCTCCTCCTGGGTAAATACAGTAACATTTCTCTGGGGTCCCAGACACAGCAGATACATCACAACAGATGGGTCCTGCCTGGTAGGATCCACCCACAGGACCATCCTCACCAATACAGCGATGCCAAAGCAGTGGGGGACCTACTGGGATTCAAATTCTGCCCCTGGGTGTGCTGCAAATCAGTATATAAACTTTTAAATTATCTCAGAGCAAGGCAGAGGTTTTGAGAATGCACTGGCCCTCCAGCATCACTGTTACAGGGCCACATATTACAGCAAAACAAGGATAGTAAAGGGTTATGACACATTTATGGGACTACCCCAAGCACCCTGAGCCTCCAAACCAGAACAGCCAGTTCCTCAAGGCAAACAAACTGCATTATCTGAGCAGTCCCAGCCTCCCAGGCTGTAGCACAGACTCTGGTTAACCCCAACAAGGCCCTTTCACAGAGGTCAGCTGGATACTGGGAAGTGTCTGCTGTGTGAAGAGACAATGCCATCCTGTGGCTGTTCGGGAATACTGACTCTCTGCAATGGCTTTCCAGCAGCTGGCACTTTGCCCTTCCTGGTGAAAGAGAGGTGCATTAGGACTGACAGATAAACTCTCTTCAGAAAACACAAATAAGGTGCCTCATTTGCCTTTAGCTCAAAAACAAAGCTTATACCACTTAAGAGAATATTCCCTGCTCCCAGGTGGGATTCAGCTTTAGGATGGGATTATATATTGCAGCTGCACAGGAAAAAAGTCACAGGGAACAATCACACCTGCTGTTTTTCAGAGAGCATACACTTACTTTTAAAGTGGCTGTGTGTGAGACTAGTCCTCCTCTCCCTCTCAGTTAATCTGCCCTTGCCTACAGACAAGTGGGCAACAGGGAGAAAGCACTTCACAGTAAAGAGCCCTCGCTGCTTTCCCATGTCCTCTTCTTGTGCTCTTATCACAGAGCCTGCAAAACACTTCAAGGGCCATTTTCCTTTCTCCTCCTCTCACCATTCGTCTCCTCCTTCCCCCAAACCAGGGCTTGGATATCCTAACACAGCTCAGACGAGTCTCTGCCCGCCCAAGCACCCGCCCAAGAGGCACAGCCCTGAAAGTACGATGAAGAATTTAGTCCTCACCTTTGGCAGACAGCTCTCCAGCTTGCTCTCCTCAGCCAAGTCCTAGCAAGCACAGTTCAGTGAGGCACCTCACAGAGTTAAGTCACAAAGAGATCACAATCCCCATCTCTGTTTTGGAGCAGAGCCCAAAGACCTAATCTGCACAGTCCCACTCCAGGCCTGGGTAATGATTCCACTTCATGCAAAATGCTTATATAGGTGTCCTGGGGTGACAAATAATTGTACCACCCAAAGCAAAGAAGACAAATATTTTGAGACCTCCTGTATTTGCAATTTTATTACTTTCTCCAAAGGGAAGGATTCTTTAAAATGTATTAACTCAGCTTAGCTCTGCAATAGAAAAGGCCATTAAGACGTGGGACAACCAAGTCCCAGTGTGCTCAGACAAGGAAGCCTTTAAGCCAGCAGCATTTGGTGAGCTAATACTTCTTTCCCTGGCTGGAGCTGGTGATCCAGAATTTTAATATCTTCTCAGGGAGAGAAAATAAACCTCACCTTTATGGCTGTGAGTGAAAAGGGAAAAAAAAGGAGGCAGTCAAATGTGAAACCATGCACTGGGACACAAGGCAGAGCATGCAGGATCAGTTTAAGTCCAAGAGATGTTCATTTTAGAGGTGGATGACAAGTGTTATCATTTCAGCCTCACTGCTGATGAAAAAGCAGAAGGCAGCAGCAGGAACAGTCGCATAGAGGATTTTGTTAACTGTCTGTAAGCAAGCAGTACAGAGAGGTAGGTTTGGGATGGTGAGCAGAGCCTGGAGGAGAGCGGCCCTTACACTCACCCTGTTCTGGGCCTCACCCTGGAGTGTGAACATCAATTTACTGCACGTCTCCTTTGCTTTTTCTCTGGGCAGGGAAACATGACACAAGCAAAATAGCAAGATTTTAACCTGCAGAGATGTGATACTGGAGGCTGAGGAACCCAGTCTACACAACTCACATGGGTTAAGGAGCCTTGCCAGCAGACTGGCAGCGTTTCCCAAAACCCAGTTCTGCAGGAAGAATAGGGAATGTGCCCAAACAATGAGGAGAACTGCAGACCAAAACAGGGAGAGGCGAGAGCCTCAGAAAAGTTCTCTGATGTAAATTAGGGGGCTATTATTTGTTAGTAGGTTTGAATTTATTTCTGGAAGTCTGAAGTGGATGGCACCAGAGAAGGACAGAATTAAGGAGTCTGCAGTGCAGGTTTCAGAAAGAGCAGCATGAGTTAAGGCTTGTCTTACATGAACTTCATAGAAGTTGCATGTATTGGATCAAGCAGGTCCTTGTCATGCTTTGCCAACCAGAGTACCTACAAGCAGGATGCCCCCACAAGCCCCTCCCAGTGTCTGGAACATCACCCATCAGGAGCTCCAAAGGCTGGCAGCAGGTTGGGCTGCAGATCCAGATGTCCCTGGGTGCACGTTGGTCAGCTTTTGTCTCCTTTGTATTGGAGCAGGCTGTCTGAATCAAAGTTTGTGAAGAAATACTGAATCATTCTCTCTGGGTATTGTTCTGCAAAGAGTTCTATTGAAGCCCTGATTTTCCTCTTCCCTGACAAAGACCTCTTCTTCCTCCTCAGGACTGGCTCATTACTGGAAGACTGAGGACAGATCTTCATCTCTATAAAAGGGATGGAGAATTCATGTCCTTTCCATGGCTCCCAATTCACACCCTGGGAAAACACCAAGGAATTTCTCTTACTAAAAGTGCCCAGACCAGGTGCTAGGAGTCCACCACTGCCCACCTCAAACACCATTTAACTCTCCAATAAACAGAGATTTTAATTATAATCAGTCTTTCAGACACTCTAAATTTGGATCAAACCTCTATCCAGCTTGGAACACTACAGGACTGAGCCATCTTCAATCCCAAATTAAGCCTGTACAGTGAGATGCACCCCAAGGCATGCACTGAACACGAAGGGAAAGGCTACATCAGACAGTGAGCGAGCACCCCAGTGTGGCTCCTAGTGAGTGTTCCTTTAGGTGTTCCCCTCAGAGATCAAGACAGCTCCACCTCAAGTATCTCTGCCCACAAGAAGCAGGGAGCCATGAGCTCGGGTCCTCTGGGTCCAGGGAGGAGAGTGTAAGAGCTGTAAGTTTTCTTAGGGATCATTTTGCTTTCTAATGAATTGGAGACACAAAGAAAGCAGCCTGCTCCAAGGAAAGACACTCCCTCCATGTGTTTTCTCCATGCTGTGAAGAGATCATCAGCACCCCAGCTCTGCTCTGCCACCCACCTCATTGTGGTTGCTCTCCCCGTGCTTGCCGCGGAGGTTGGCCAGGTGGCAGCTCCTGCACCACCACGTCAGGGCACAGCTGCTGAGAGCCACATCATCATCCCTGTCCCATGCTGAGCACTTCCAGCCACTGTGGTGGGTCACTGCATCCCCTAAAGGAAGGGATCAAAGACATGGATTGGAGTGAGTTACTACAGCTGCTCAGCCTGAGGGCTTATCCACCCTCCAGGTGGGACACAGCAGGCCTGGCAGGGGAAAGGCCACAGCACAGGATAGGTCTGGACATGAATCTCTGAAGCACTGCTAGTAGAGAGCATGTCCAAGGGCTGAATCCTCCCAGCTGAAGATCTAAACCCTATGGCAAGAGGGTATTAAAGGATAAATGGAAGACTATGGACACAACAGCAGTAGCAAGGATTTACCATTGGCAGAAGCCAGCTGTGCTGCTGAGCAAGCTCCCACCTGAACAAAAGACACTTTTTTTGTCACTCTCAGCTGGGAAGCCCCAGAAGTTGCTGCCCCATCAGCACAGGTTACCTCATGGAAACTTCCCAGCTTGCCTTTCCAGCTGGCATTCCCCTGGGTCACAGAGCCCTCTCTTCCCCATGAACAAGCAACTCCTTCTCCTGTCTTCAGCATGCGACAGGCCCACGAGTGCACTCTCCTCAGGCTCCCCAGGAAGACTTTTCTCCCCAAAGAGAACCAGATCTGATCCAACCTGACCTAAGGAGCTCCCACTCTACTGGCAAAACCAATACACAGGTCCCAGCATTTGCTTCCCTGTGCAGAGACAGCACCAGTACGAGGCCCTCCTCACCAGCATGGTCTCTGTAATTCCCCACTGACAGGCTGTACCTGTCCCTGCTTGAGGCAACCTGGAAGAAGTCACAGACAGCACAGATTTTCTGGCTGTCCACAAAGCCACACGGAGCTCGCAGTAGATGGAGCTGCTGCTCGTGAGGTTGTACAGCTTGTCAAGACCTGGAAATAAAAAACAATTACTCTTTAAACAGGGAAGCCTGTTCACCTTTGCAGTCTTAGACTCTCACCCCACAGCCATTTTGGTTAAATCAGCTATTTCCTGCCTCCTCCTTCCCTGCTTGAGGCTTCATGACAATTTGCCAAGTTTATGCTGTCTTATCTCAGTTTCTTGCAAGAGACAGAAATATCAGAAAAAACAAACAACCTTAACCAGCACAAGTCTGGCTGTACTGCAACATTATTTTTCCCAGAACATTTAAAGGCTCTTACTCCAAAAACCTTGCCCTCTTTAATGCTGGATTCTCTGATTTACACATTGCTCACTAGCAGAACAAGACAGACGAAAAGTGACTGAGTACACCAAGTTTTGTGTAGTCTCCTGGTCTTTGCATTTTCACAAATAAAGTTTGTTTCCCCTCCCACAGGAGCACACAAGTCTGAAATAAACATAGCCCTGAGTTTGGCTTGCTCTGGGACTGCTCCAAAGCCCAAAGATGTCAGTGGAAATACTTAGTGGGCCTTTAGAGATCCCTCAGTGCTTCACTGGCATTGCTGGGGAAGATATGCAAGCTGACAGTTCGAGACTGCCCACTCAGGGGATTGGGTATTTCAGCATTTAAGTGCTTTTATGAAGCCAATCTTTAGCCCTTCACTGGTCACACCCATGTACTGTACCGAGCCAAAATTCCCAGTGGGATCTCCAGAGCCTTCCATGTAATTTTTCCAGTGTTGGTAGAAACCCACCTTGCCAGTGCTCCACCTCTGAAACACCTGCAAAGCAAGGATTGCAGAGTGAGTGCTCGTGGGAGGATGAGGAGAGACAAGGAGGATGGGGATGAGAAATGCTCATCACGACAAAAACACAGACAAAAAAGTGAAGTGCTCAGGAAGAGACAACCCTTGCTGATTCAATCATTAAGGTTGGAAAAGACCTCCAAGATCACTGAGTGCAAATTTTATGATGGTACACTTCGCCTGAGCATGGTACGCACAGGAATGCATTTCCATTTTCTGGCTGCACACAGCACTGAGGCAAATACGTAGTTGTACAAATTTTACAGTTTGCTTCCCACAAATCTGAGCGTGATCTAAACACTTAGACAAAAGAAGCTTAGAGACAAGATCCATGAAGACTTTGAGTTTCTAAACTTCACCAAGATCAGAGGGGCTTGGCAGTAACACAAAATGATTTATTTCAGTGGAGAAAATCACTTACCACTGAAAGGTGTAAAAAGGTAATATCTTTCTCTGGTTGTTTAGGGAGATTGCTATCAGACTCACTCCTCCACATTCACACACACTCCCCACCTCAAAGCATCTGTGCTTCTGCCTTCAGACTCCTGAGTCATGCAACACTTCCTGTGTGGCCAGAGTTGAGGTGCATGCTGACAGCACTGGCAATGAAAACACTAACAGGCATCAGCTGAACTGCATTAACTGTGCATACACATAACCCCAGACTCTGGGTACATCAGCATCCACCACCCTCCCTAAAACATGCTACTCCATTCAGGAAGGAGCTGAAGCACAGGAGTGCAGCAGAGCTAAAGGAACCTCAACTAACGTTATGTCCATGTGATTACACTCATCAAAAAGCAGGAAGAGGAGCAGAGCCTCACTCACTCGAAAAGGCCTCCATCAGTGCTCATGTCACAGCACACCTGCTGCCTGCTGCCATCCCCGTTCAGGTAAATGCTGTACATGCTGCTGGAGGCATTTCTGTTCCGCTGCACCTGGCTGCAGTCCGTGTGATATTGGTAGGGGAAGCTCATTGTGTGAACAGAGCAGGAAAAACTGCCCATCAGCAAAGCAGGAGGAGGCACTTCACCTTGGGAAGGTCCTATGGACAACGGTACTGGAAAAGAAGCACAGAAAGCAGCAGCTCCTGCTGTGCACTCACACAGGGCCCAGCTGCATCTGCAGGTAGCAGCTGTTGGCCTTCCCCATTGCCTGGGAGCTGGCACACGGATAGGGTCCCCAAAGGCTGCAAGAGATAGAATCATAGAATGGTTTGGGTTAGAAGGGACCTTAAGGCTCATCTCGTTCCAACCCCCTGCCATGGCAGGGATGCCACTCACTAGACCAGGTTGCTCAGGGCCCCATCCAGCCTGGCCTTGAACGCTTCGAGGGATGGGGCAGCCACAGTCTCTGTGGGCAACCTGTGCCAATGCCTCACTACCCTCTGAGTATGGAATTTCTTCCTGATCTCTAATCTAAACCTGCCCTCTGTCAGTTTAAAACCATTGCCCCTTGTCCTGCCACTGTCTGCCTGTATAAAAAGATCCAGCCTTGGCTTGCAGTAAGAGTGGAAAGAGGAGCCCTTGTTTGTAAAGTTGGGAGTGGCAGAAAAAAGGGACTTTCTCTGCATTTCACAATTAATCCACAACTGGCAACCCTGTGGGCATTGGCACAGTATGAGAGGCTCCCACAGCATGCTGGCATGAAATGTTTGATTTGCTGCCACTCCGGTGTGCATTTCCTGACCTCTGAACAACCCGGGCAGCTACCCAAGGCCCTGAGATGACCTACACTGCTGTGCCCTGCCATTACTAGGATGTGCAAAAAGATCTCGTGCATTATCATCCTTTCTCCTGCCCACTGGCAGCTCATCAGCAGGTTTTGTCCGGCACTGGGCTAGCAAGGCTTGCCAGCACTGCTGACCAGTGTGGGCAATCCCACTCACACTGCTGCACTGCATTCCCAAGCCTCCAGGCGGTGTGGCTTAGCATGGACACCCAGCCAGGAGTAGCACCGCTGGTTTGCTAAATGGTTTGCTTATGATCACAGTTTCCCTGTGCATCTGTAGGACACAAACTCTGTCTCTGATCCCTACTGTGATGAGCAATAGCTGCAGAG
This sequence comes from Dryoscopus gambensis, assembly GCA_013389985.1. Lineage (NCBI taxonomy): Eukaryota > Metazoa > Chordata > Aves > Passeriformes > Malaconotidae > Dryoscopus > Dryoscopus gambensis. The sequence goes on along the minus strand of WEIT01007088.1, from coordinate 402,807 downwards.
CGCAGGGGAAAAATGCAACAACCCAAGGCCAGTTCCTACCTGTTGAGAAGCTAGGCTCTGTCTTTCTGCTCTGGCAATCTCCCCTGTAGGCCCTCACAGAGACAGCATACCTCACTCCTCCTGCCAGCCCTTCCAGCACAAACAGTTGTTTGCTGGCACCCAGATGTGCTTCCTGCCAAGCAACAAGAGATCAAAGCTCAACCCGACTCAGAACAGCACTGAGCTTTTCTGGACCACAGTGCCTCAAACCCCGGATGCATTTACAGGCTTTTCTTGTAGGGTTCAGTTTGGCAAATTCACCCCCTATCCTTGAAACATGAAGTTCATCTTCTCAGAAGGAAGACTGGGGGCAAGGTCTCAAGAAACACTCCTAGGGCACTGAGGACACCCTGCCCCTGGTGAGTGCTGCCCTTCCAGGTGTACTAGTTTGAAAGCAAACTAGTGAGAGACTCCAAGTCAGGAATACAATTTAATAGGAAAAATAAAATAAATGCAATAGTATATATAAAAAAAAGCAACCCACTGACAGAGTCAGAGTACAAACCTGACCTGCAGATGGTCAGGGGGTTGGTAGCAGTCTGATTAAATGGTGGCTGCAGTCCTCCTGCAGTGATGGTTCTGTTGATGCAGTGATTCTGAAGAAGAGTCTGGTCTTCCTCTGGCAATCCAGTGGAAAAGGCAGCTTCTGGTGTTTGAAAGCTCAGCTTATATCCAGGATGGAATGCTTGGTTCCTCCCTCTGGGCGGGGCATCTCACAATGGGATGATGTAATTTTATCAGCCATGCGGTGATGGCCCATTAACAGAAGATATCCCCCTGGAGGGAGGATGGGTCATGGGAGAGATAAAGAACTCTGCCCCACCTGGTGTCAATAGCTGGACCATTAACAGGAGATATCCCTGGAGTTGATCAGGGAGGAGTCATGAAGGACATGGGGAACACTGCCCCACCGGTTTTAACAGCTTATGAAGATGGTGATAGAATACATGCTTTTGGGTACATCTTACATTGTAACCTAGGACACCAGGTAATAACTTAGAACAAGTGAAGAGGCAACCATGTTTTCTGCACCTGAGAATCTGTTGGGAAGAGCATTCCACTGTCACTAAGTCCCTCCACAGCTTCTACTCGTGACAGCAGCACACTGCCTTCCTTGAGCTCTCCCTCCCTGGGTCACAGATACCATAGATGACCACTCAAAATTGTGTTTCTGCGGTCCACATACCCACAAGTCCCAGCTGGCAGGGCCCATAATCACAGGGCTAATTTCAGTGGGGTCTACAGGCCTGAGGAATTTAAGGAATTCACTGTACCTTGCTTGTACCATCTTCACCCTGGTAGGTCAGAGAATAGTGATCAATCTGTGTTGCAGGAAGAGTCCACATAACTACACCAGCAGAATGAGCCACACCTGATAGATGGAGGTTCTTGGGAGGATCAATCTCTATTCAAAAAGAAAAGTCAAGTCCTATTTGTTATGGACCAAGTGAAAGCGTTAGACAAGCCCTGCCTCAGGTTCAGATTTTTGGCAGCAGCTTAAATTCAGGTGACCCACACCTGAACTGCCCTGGCTCACAAGTTCTTAAAAATGGTAGATCAGGTCTATTATAAAATGAGTTATTCATTGAACAGACAGAAGATTAACAGACAAAAGGCTTTAAGCAGAGTTACTTACCACACATGTTAAAGAGCTACTAGTAGATTTACATGAAACAGTGCACAACATAAAGGTACCTATGTTATAGCTAGCAAAGAAATAGTATAGATTAGGAGTCAATGTAGTTTACCACCAACTGATGACAGGGTACACATATTCCTTTCACTCAACTTCCAGAAGAGTTAACTCAGGGCCAGCATCCCAAACCTCGAGGAGAGGTCCCCACACATTTCCCGGGAATGTGCAGAAGACTTCTCCTCTGTGAAAGTTTTGTGTAGCTTTTATGGTTTGTAAAGTGAAGTGTCTGTCAGTCAGGAACTCAAGGCTTATCTCCCTTCAATCTGCTCTCAAGGCAAGATGTGTGTTGTCAGCTGGGAATGCCACCTCCCTGACACCAGAGATAACTCAGTACAGGACAGATGTCCGGCTTGGGGTCTCTCACCAATGAGCAGATTCATGTGAGGGGGCAAGATGCCCTGAGCTATGGCACTGATGCCCGAGATGGCCACCTAAAAAACAGAGACTAGGCAGTGTGGATGCAAAAAGCTGCTTGCAAGAATCTTTTCTTGCTATTTTCTGTATCTTGAGAGATTTTCGTTCTCACAAAAAGCTATCACCAATATTTTGTAAGCATGTACACCTGTGACCTTGCTAGAATTTTGTTTTGGTACAAGTAGAAAAATATTTTGAGAACTAATTCAGCCATCCCCTCTGATGGGTGTCTAAGCATTCTAACCAATGAGACTATGAAGTAAGAAATCTATAAAAGAACTGGAAATAATAAAATAACTCTCACTTTGCTGGATAAACTCCTGGCTGTTGGCTGATCTTTTCTCCTCTCCCCTGCTGTGGAATGGAATCCAGACGCTATAAAACAGGAATAAGGGAATAAAGGTATGTATTTATTTGAAGGGCCTTCAAAGGGACACCCTGGGCAGGCCAAAGGCTACTCCCAAGATGGACCCCGGGTCACGGGTTTTTCACACTTTTATAGGTTTGGTTCATTTGCATATCAGGGTTAATTGTCCAATTATAACCTCGGTTAATGATGTAATTACCGAGTTTGCCCTTCTCTTCAGAGGCCTTAGTTTACACATTTTGGGGTCTGGTGTCCTCGAGGTGGAAACCCAGAGGGGTTTGTTATGTCTAACCAGCATGGGAGAACAGCAGCTCACAGGCCACACGGAACCTCAGAGTTACACACTGGGTGGTACAGGATTTGAAAAATGTAGAAGTTAAAACCTAAGGCATCACTCCCCTTAAGGCATCAGCAGCAGCTGATAGAACAGATAAGCTCTTCTGTGGCAGAGGGGAAGTCCTGCTACACCATTGCATAGATGAAAGACACAAACTGAACTGCAGCTCTTGGGCTGAACTGCAGTTGCCTGAAAGCCAAGCAGAGGCCTTCATAGCCAGCACGCAGGAGAAGCCTAGACCAAACACTGCAGAAGCCTTCTACAGATCAGATTTGGGATGTTCTGTGAGCCTGACAACTGGCTCAACTGTGCAGTGTCCAGGAGCTCCTCGCCTGTCTGCCTGAGGAGTCTCCATCAGGCTCATCTCTGAGGAGCACTCACAGACAGGAGAGGTTTAGGCTTTATGCCCCAGTCCTGGAGCACAGCTCCAATGTGGCCTGCTGAGAGCCCCCACCCTTTGTTCCCCTACTGCAGCTGAAGAATGACTTCACAGGCTTTGTTGGAGTCATGCTCCAGTCTTCTTTAGGAAATGCAGGAATACAAAGAAACCCAGAGCTTTCCAGTTCAGTCTGTGCTGGATAGGGGACACCAGCTCCTTCACTGGCATCAGAGACTTGGCCAGACTTTTCCTGAGCAGTCAGACTGCCCAAGGTCAGCATGAGGAGAAGAACAGAATTATTTTAATGCAATGCCAGTTCACAGCAGTTGTCAAAAAGTGTCTTACGAGGTGCCAACAAGGGGGCTGCAGTGCTTCCCTCAGGATAAATCAAATTTTTCAATCGGTGTTGAAAGTAGCAGCACTTGGAAGCAGCTTCTCCCTAATCTTCATCCTGTGCTTGCTATATTCTATATATTTTGGGAACATCTTAAGGAAACAACTTGTTGAGTTTGGTTTTACTGGCTTTCCAAGTTCTACAGAGGAGGTCCTTGGTGGGCAGTGCTGGCCTTCAGGGAAGAGTGCTCCAGCCCTGAAGTACACCTGAGCTTATATCAAACTATAAATGAATAATTTATCCCAATTCCCTGCTCTTCCACAAATCTCCCTGGAGGCCTATGGGCACGCTGTTGTCTGTCTTTTCTGTATAAACCAGGCGACAAAACTTCCCAAGCCTTGAAGAATGCTATGAGGATAAGCATAACAAAAATTATAATGCATCAGTGAAATAATGCAGTCGTGAAAAGGCCACAGGAAAACACAAGGCTGTGCTCTGTCTGTCTGAGATAAACGAGAAGAGTCGAGCAGGCTGGCTCCTCCCAGGAAATGCTGCACTCCTCATGCACAGTGTTACTGCTTAAAGCAGATAAAAAGGCAGAGAAGAAGAAATCAAAACACCAAATATAAGAGCAGGGACAGTAGCACTGTAGTTCACAGCCCACGTTGTTTGAAACGCTGTCTATTCATTACCTTACACCTTGCACTAGGCTCATGAGTTGAGCAGTAGTCCATTATCTAATGAACTTGTGCTTCATTTGGGAGAGTACTGTACAACTGCTTTAAGTGAAACAAGGCAGAAACCTCCTCAGACAAGCTCCCTACTTGTGTATCTCCAGCTGGACAGGAGAGGGAGCCAAGAGGTACCAAATCCATCCCAAGAAGCCAGCGAGGGGAAGGGCAGCCCCGGACGCTGCAGTCTCACAGCACTGCCCTTAAAGGCCAGCGGGCAGTTCCCAGGGGAGCAGGAGGCCACCCCAGGGCAGTTTCCTGCCACAGTCAGTTTTAATGCTAGGGAGTAATCAGCCAGAACCTTGAGTGAGAAAATGGATTCTTTTTGCCCTCAGAAGTTGTGTTATTTTAGCAGAGGTACCATTTTTTTGTGCAGATATTTCAAAAATATCACTACTAACATTAAATGCATTCCCTTTCCCAGCAGTCTCACTTCATAAGAAGTTTCCAGGTGTTTCCATTTTCATGCCAGTTCAAGAAAAAAAAACACCATTTCTTAAATTTGCTGAAACTCTCCCTGAATTTCTAGTTCCAGATAGGTTCAGCCTTTTAGCCTCGATTTGTCCCTGTCAGCTGCCCTTGATCTCTGTAAGCACTGGGGAACTCTTTGGCATCTTGCCCTAAATCCAAGTTTCAACTGTTCTATCTTACACCAAAAGAATTCATAAACTAGATAAAGTACATTAGCAAGGTCAGTGGATATAGAGCAACCCCAAATGTTCCTAGTCAGTCCTTATGGCTAACTGAACAGAATAGATTTAAGCCTGCTTAGCAGTCTCCTAGGACTGGCCTAAGGTCACAAGTCAAAGGCCATTATTTTAAACTGTCTCCAATTCTAAAATGGTTTCATTTTGGTTGTTAAACCTGCTATTGTTAGGCTTGATAGCAGCACATGAAGTACTGCATGCTGTTGATTAAGGACTAGAGAAATAAGGACCATCAGCTGCCATCACTCTTGTGTTACATCTGCCTCTTCTATCATCATCGACAGCAGCAGTCTCTGCTATGGAAAGCCTGTATGCATATATTTGAATTACTACATTTAATGAATTAAGTGGGGCTACCACTGTGCAGCAATGCAGGAGGAGCTCATAAAACATAAAATAACAAGCCTCCAAAGCACACATACACGTCATCTGTCCAGAAAGTAAGAGAACAACCAAAGCTCTTTTGTTAAGAGGCCAGGTTGACCCGGCTACACATTTATTCATCTCCCTCCAGCAAGTCCCTGACCTAGAGACGAGTCTTGTCAGTGCCTGCCACCACTTTCAGTGGATTCCAATGTTCAGATTTACAGTGCTGTTATAAACAGGAAACAGTAGGAAGATCACTACGCATCCTTAACTGGCAACACAAGAACAACTGAGGAACCATGATTACTCCTTCTATTGCAAAAAAAAAGTGGCCTGCATGCTGTTAACCTCTCTGCACTTCAATTTCTTTGTCTAAAGGAGCCGAATAATTCCCTACTGCATGATGAAGGATAAACAAATCAACCAATTAAGACTACACAAACACATGAGACACTGCTGCAAGGGCTTTGCTTACCCTAATCCTTGTTAGGATTTACAACACAGCCCATTTGTAGTACCTACAGGTAACTAGAATCTGTGATGATGCTGAATAGGTTTCACGGCAAGATGCACTAACCTGAAGACTTAATTTGCTAAGCCTGAATCTCCCTCTGCTGTTAAACTGTCTCAGGGTGGGCATCCTCAGTGTAAAGGCATAGCTGGGCTTTAGCTTATACTCAACGAAGTCCATTGCCCACTCACCTGTCACAGCCTCAGTGCTGGCCCTCTTGCCCTGCTGTTCTCCCTTCTCTGCCCAGATATAAATGATGTTTTCCATGCCTGGCTTCAGTCCTGCCAAGGTAGTGACATTCTGCCTCTTCCCACCTCCTCCTCCTCTGTGTCCCCTCTAGCTGAGGTGTAGCTCACTCTGCATCTGTCTATTGAAGCCTCAGGAAACAGTAATTGCATCCTCTGTCATCTGGTCAGTCAACAGTTCAGTCGGGCTGTCAATTTCTATAAGAAAAAGTCATAATTATTTTAAGTTTTACTATAGTGCTGTGGTAATCACAATGGTCTAAAGACACAGACAACACAAGTTTTATAGCCAGAGGCAGTGTGTTCTATTAGATGTTCAAATACATTTGGAAAAACAGATGAAATTTGGGAAGTGACTCTGTGTCTAAAGACCTAAAAGGAGTTTTGTATATCCAAAAGCTTGCTTGTTTTTTTTCTCTCCAGCCTAAACTGGTAAATCTAACAGAAGTTTTATCTTTAGCTGGAAACTGTTTTGACCATGCAGTGTAAATAACCACCACTTAAGCGAGTCACCATTGGATATTTGTGGAGTCAAATCATTTTGTAATGCTGGATACAGTGCAAGGAAGATGAAATAAGTGTGCCAACTGCTTCCATGTCCTGCCATTCTTGGTACACTGGTAACCCCATCTGCACGTCAGTGCCAAGGTGGCTGAGCTTTGGCAGGGTCAGTCACCCCTCTGCCCTGCACTGGGTGAGATGGGCTGCTGGTTTCTGTGGAGCAGCTGAGTGACAAACATGGGTGTCCACACAGGGCTACTCTTACTGCTTCGATGCCTTAGGTTTTAGCTTTTATATTCTTCAAATACTATATTGCTTACTTGTAACTCTGAACTTTCTTGTAGCCTGTTAACTTCTGTTCTCTCATGTCAGCTAGACACAACAAAGCCTCTCTGAGCTTGTTATTCAAGGACGCTCAGATTGTCCTAGGCCCAAAAAGGGTAAAGCCTCTAGACAGGTAGAAAAATTGAAGAAATTACAGCATTAGCTAGAGTTTTAATTGGCGAATTTATGCTGATATGCAAATGAACCAAACCTATAAAAGTGTGAAGAACTTGTCCATCATCGTCCATCTTGAGGTCCAACTTGGACATGGCCTCTGGCTCCCCAGGGTGTACCTTTGAAGGCCTTTCAAATAAATCCCTACCTTTATTCCCTTACTCCTGTCTAGTCTCTGTTTCTAGGTAGCCATGCAAGGGATCATATTCTCCTCAAGGGCCCTGCTGATTTCTTCCACCTCTCATCCTTTATTTCTTGCCAAGGACGGGCCTGAACTAGCAAGCAGGGGAGCGGGGCTGGGGCATGCCCAATTCTGAGGTATTTCAGCTGGGGTTTAGGTCTCCTCCTCACAGCTATGAGAGCAGGTCTCTTTCTTTGGGAGCAACAAAAGCACAGCCACTGCCCGAGCAGAGACGGAGCCCAGGCACAATATGGTGTTACTGTCTTCTGCTTTCTGAAGAGCACAACAGCATCTTCCCTGAGCCATTCTGGGAACCAACCAAAAAAACCCCAAATCACCTGCTCAGAATCTGTGAAATGCGGCTCCCTGTCACTTTCCAACTCCTCCCACTGTTACAATCCTTCCCCTGCCCCATTCTCAGATGGAAACTTCAGGAGTCCTACGCTCATATCACAACACAGCCTGCAGTAATGTGGCCCTTTGAGGACAGCCCTACAACCCACGACCAAAAACAGAGAACAATTTTTTTTGGTTGGTTGGTTAGGATTTTTTAATCCACTGAACTACTACATACATCTTAGCAGCCTAAGCAGCAAAAGTCTTGCAGATGACTCTCAAATTACTGGAACAGCATTTCTTATTCTGCTGGAGGCTCTAAACTCCAGGGCTCAAATGCACAACAGCCAACAGTGTAATTTACCACACACCAGCTTAGCTGCACTGTGATTTACCACACATTAGCTACGGTAAAAGTTGTGATTTTCCACCTGCATGTACTAATCTCACCTCTTTTGTGAGATGAAAATACATTACTTTTCATTTTAATGAAAGATGCTGAGGCTTGTTTGTGCCACCCTAGAGCAGCACATGCTGGGAATGGGGATTTGAATAATCACAGCTCAGCTCGTTAGCAGGATGAGATGCTCACCTGCGGCAAAAAAAAATCAAGCAAATTATTTTCTTCTGTGATATGAAAATCAAGTTTGTTCTTCAGTTCTAATTGCACTGCATCTGGGTGTCCTAGGTCACAATGTAAGATGTACCCAAAAGCATGTATTCTATTTACCATCTTCATAAGCTGTTAAAACCGGTGGGACAGTGTTCCCCCATCCCCTTCATGACTCACCCCTGATAAACTCATGGGGATATCTTCTGTTAATGGGCCATCACTGCATAGCTGATAAAATTACATCATCCCATTGTGAGATGCTCGGCCTAGAGGGAGGAACCAAGCATTCCATCCAGGATATAAGCTGAAATTTCGAACACCAGAGCCAGCCTTTCCCACTGGATTCCCAGAGGAAGACCAGATCCTTCTACACCGCCACTGGACCTTCAGAGGAAGACCAGACCTTCTCTACAGAGTCACTGCTCCAACAGAACCATCACTCCAGGAGAACTGCAGCCACCATTTGATTGGACTGCTGCCAACCCTCTGACTGTCAGGGGGTCAGGTTTGTACTCTGGCTCTGTCAGTGGGTTGTTTTTTGTACTATTACATTTATTTTATTTTTCCTATTAAATTGTATTTCTGACTTGAAGTCTCTCACTAGTTTGCTTTCAAACTAGTACACTGGGTATGGACTGTGCTGCTCTGCACGTGCAGTGCTTTTCACTCCTTAACTCCCTGCGTGGTCCAGGAGCTGCCCACAGTCAACTGTAGCAGTGAGAACATGGGCTGGCTCGAGACAATGAACCAACTTCAAAGTAGGGGATTGACCAAGCTTCATCAGAAGCACTGGACTGATCCCCACGTGTGAGAGCTTCAGACAGTCCTACCAATTCCCTCGAGGCATCTCCTGTTATGTCTAGTCTGATTTCTATGCTTAAAAAATGTGTTGGTTAACATCCAGAGTGGAGCCCCCCAAACATTCCCCTAGGTAATTTTTGTGATTGCACATATGTAAGACATTTGTCAATAGTCAGTAGAAACTGCTTCTGTACTCACAGTCACACATGAATGGCTGGATTGTAAAAATTCATTAAGACAGTGGTTCAAGAAGTTTCCCAATCCAGCTGCAGACTCAGCTGCAAGCACCCTTCCAATGGGGACTCCCTGTCACCAAAGGACAGCAACCAAATATACGGTTTAGGAAATTTCATTTCCCACATGTTTCTTAATTTACGTTATCATCCAAATAAACATGGCTTTCCTTTTTAACACTTTGCCACAGTTATCTGTCTGAAATGTGTACAAGCTTCCTCTCCTGTTGGGAAACGCTACAACTGTCACCCAAAGAAATGCTTGGATATGGTTTATGGCATTTTAAGAGCAAGGCATGAATTACACGTTCCAGGTGGTTATGAGGTTTTAGTTTTGGTTGTGGTTGACTTTTCTCTGTACTAATAAATAGTAACTGGTCCTTGCCATAGAGCCTGTCCACAACAGGACTCAGAGTCTTAAGCTGAGCTGGACACCTGTTCAGCCACACTAATAAGAACTACATGGATTTTTTGCCTCACTAAAAACGTGTGCAAAGCAGGAGAAGCTTTACCAAAGCAGGTAAAATTAATGAAGGAGTTTGAATTTCAAACTTAGCTTCCTCCAGTGCTGCTACAGCTCACCTGTCACAGCCCTGGTGCTTGACTTCTTGCTCCTCTGGGACCCCTTCTCTGCCCAGATGTCGGTGACATATTCCACGTCTGGCTTCAGATCCAGTAAGGTGATCGTGTCATTTTCACTGCCCACCTGTATTTCCTTGGTGTCTCCATCAGCTGAGGTGTATCTCACCATGCACCTGGCTATGGGAGACTCCATTCCATGAGACAGCAGCGGGATATTCTGTCACTCGGTTGGTTGTCACATTGGTTGGGCTATCAGCACCTGAGACAGCATTTCAAAGTGCAGGATTAGCTACCTCCAGTTGAATTAAACCACTAAAATACCCATCACAGCATGTTAGGAAGAAATTCTTCCCTGTGAGGTTGGGGAGGCCCTGGCACAGGGTGCCCAGAGAAGCTGTGGCTGCCCCTGGATCCCTGCAAGTGCTCAAGGCCAGGTTGGATGGGGCTTGGAGCACGCTGGGATAGAGGATGGTGTCCCTGCCCACGGCAGGGGTTGGGTTAGATGATCTTTAAGGTCCCTTCAAACTCAAACCATTCCATGTACACATTTCCTTTATTTTTGCCTTACTGCTTTGGCCAGCTAAAACACTCACTTAAGGTTTCCCCCAACAGCCTTTGAAGAAAGGCATCCATGAGAAACCAGGAGAAAGAAGGAATGTTCCTCCATTTAGATGAAGCTCTCCATTTCATTCTGCAGGCACAGCTTGCAGGCTACCTGTCTTGCTTTCCATAGGTACCAACTTGAGGATTACCTAGATGCCTTAAAGATCTAGAAATAAAATAACACATTTTCAAGACAATGCTAATACAGAAAGTAATATAAAAGCTGGTCTTTAATTGGAGGCCTCCAGGGGCAAGTATGGAAAAATGCCCACCTCACATAGGGCAAATACAGTTTTATAAATTTATCAAATTAGCATAATTGACAAGAATCCCCAATTAGAAACACAGGTGATGAGGTGATTCCCCCCCCTTGGTTCAACCTCTTCTGGAGCCCCCCTTCTTCTAGTTGTTCACAGAAAAGTGTCTTGGGAGGGTAGCTCGTTCTTGGTTCCCAGAGGAAGCAAGATTAGGATTGGGGCCTTTGGAATGTGTCTTGTCTTTCTGTCTATCAGAGCAGGAAAAATGCTGGGGTTAGCTAGGAACTTTATAACTGCACAGCAATAGTCTACAGAGTGACAAATATATGAAGAATATAGAAAAGCAAAAATCATTTCAGCATCAACCTTCAGGCTTGCCCTCTCCCAGCTCCAAGTACAGTGCCTACCCTTTCTCTGCCTCTGCTGTCAGCCATCCGCTGCTCCTCCCCTTCTGCCTTCCCTGCAGACCTGTCTCTCAGACTCCCCCAAGGTTTTGCTGTTTTAGCTGATGAATCAGAGCTTGGTGGTGAAGTAGCTGGTATTTGTCTCAGTTGTGTCTCCTAAATTCCAGGGGTTACATAAGAATATGAGCATTGGGGATTTTTTTTTTTCCTTTTTTAAGAAGGTTTGCAGCCCCCGTGTCTGTCAAGAACAGCTTGAAAACAAAAGTCAAGGGTGTTCCAAATAATAAGAGTCTACATAGGGCAGAAGAACAGCCTTAAAATGACAATGTGGACGCTGTAGGTTGTGTTGTTTTAAATAAATTTCATTTTAAAGGAATAATTTACACAACAACCTCAGGAATGTCAGGCCTGATATGGAATTTTTCAGTTGTTGGAAGCAGCAAGCCTACACCCTTTTGTAAGAGATGAGTTTCATAAATTCCCAAATCTTGTAAGTAGAATGAGAGTTTAAAATTCTTCAAGGTGTCTTTTGCAATAGCATAGCTCAAAAATTTTCTGCCATTTTTTTAAAGACACTCAATTAACCAACAGAGTTGTTATTCCATGCAGAGGCTGGCTCACTACACTTACCCTGTGCCTGGATGGAGCTGTTAGTCAAGTTAAGGGTGAAGTTACTGTAAAAAATCACAGCAAAAGACTGAGTTAGGCTTAGGTTTAGTGTTTAATATACAATGTAGGCAAGCTCAAACAAGATATAAGCAGACCTGGCTGCAGGTCATGCATGAAGAAGCAGTCATGAACCTTTTGTGCTGGAATCTTGAGAGCTCTGTCCCCAAACCCTGTAGTAACATCACTGTAGTAAAAGCAACTTCCCACATACCTGTCCTGCCAGTCACTGCGGATGGTTTCCCCTCCGTGTTGTCTTTCACAGGTATGACAGTGACCTCATGTTCCGTTCCAGGCTTCAGGCCTGCAAAGAACAAAGGGAGCATTACCAACAACTAGAGAAGATAGCATTTTTTCTTGAAGAAAGCTGTTTTGTTTAGTTTATCCAGCTCCAGGTTTGTTGCAGAGGGGAACTTAAAGATTGCTATCCAACTTGCTTTTGCCTTTTCAATGCTTTGATAGCACCTTTGGTCTAGGCTTGCCCTTAGGGCATACTGACTGTAGCTGGTGGGGATTTCCATAATATCAGCTCTGAAACAGAAGAATGCACTTTTTTCCAAACAGGGACAGAATTAAACAAATGAATATGCCTGGAAACTTGCTATCCACAGAGCATAGCTTTCTCCCTGGGGAGACACCCTTCCCTATGAGACAGGGGAGCCCCAATAGATCTCACTGGACATTCGAAGAATTGTGTCAGGACTACAGTCTGACTGTCAGCCATTCCTGCCACTTCTCCCTGCTCCCGCCCAGTTTGGAACACCCACAAGTACTCATCAGTCAGGGTGTATCTGCTCTTGGGGTCACTGCTTTTGGGCACCATGACCTGCTTCTCCTCCATCTCTATGAGGGATCTGAACTTCAGCTTGTAATAATGTACATCTGTTGGTGGGCTCTCCCACTCCACTACCAGGGAGTTCTCTATCTCCTCTGTCACCCAGACTGACTGCAGGCAGGACTGGGAAAGACAGCAGAGGGATGTAGGGAAGCAGCATCAGCACAAAAAGGTAAATAGAAGACAGAAAAGCCACCAAAAAATGCTCCTTCCCTGCCCAGTTTCCTGCTCTGAGACCCAAAACATTTTCCCCAGCCAAACTGAGGAGTCAAGCAAGTACAGCACAATCATTACTTCAACAGCTTCAGTTTTGTCCATGGTAACAGCCCAGCTCAGGCATTTGCTGGCTCTCAGTTCCCTCTGTTGTGCTAGAAGCAGGAAAAATGTCCAAGTCACCAAGCTTTTTGCTGTCTTTGCCAAGTACAAGCAGACAGCATAATATCAGCTGCTAACCAGATGACATTTCAGTTCTCAAGAGCCTGCTTCAAATACACAGCCTTGGCACACTCAGCCTCTTAACCTCAGCAGGATCATGCTCATTCAGTCCTGGGAAGAGGCTGTGAGGAGAACTCACTGCTGCAGACACGTTTGGACAGTAAGGACCTAGAATGACACCCTGCCTACTCTAAAGTTCTTTCTGCATCCAGTTGAACAGTGCCTTATTCTCAGTAACTCGCTGCCCTTATCCTGCACGCTTCCATTCCTGCTTCTTGCAGCATGCAACACTACAAATTCCCTGGAATTCACGGGTGTCAACACAAGTAGGATTTGGACAAGAAAAATGGAAAGAGAGGAAATCTGCAATACATTCAGCCCAAGTGATCCAAATCTGGGAACAGATTCTCCAGAAAACAATGACATAACGCTAGGCTGGGGAAAAAAAGTGCTCTCCAGCACTTAGTTCCCCTCACTCATTGAAATCTAACTTTAAAGATTTACAACATCTGGCTCTTAAAAAAAAATACTACCTGCTCCTACCTGTACTTGCTTCTAGATGCTTGGGCCCACTGGCAATCCCTTTCTTCATGTGATGGAAGTGTGACATTGTGAGATTCCACCCTGGCACCATGTACAACCTCACAGCTGAGCTGCTCTTTGGGCACATGGATTTGTTTCACCAGCATTTCACACCCAGATGGATAACAGGTAAGGATTACTATGTAATTATCCACATCAGTCACTGGATCCCAGCTGACAGCCAGAGAGTTCTCATGGAGTTCAGCGCCTGCATATTCTGGGCAGCAAGGACTAAAAGAGAAACAAAGGAAAACATTGCAATGAGGATCACGACTTGCCACATGGCCAAGCATGAAAAATTTGCAAACTAATTTTGAGTAAGAAAATGCAGAACTGGAGCTCCCAGCCTGTACTCATCTTGGATTTAACCATTTTTCTGCTCAGCAGCATATCATTAGATACAAATGAATAATGCAGTCAGTAACAAATACAGTAATTTCCTGGAAGACTTTCCAGCTTCTAAACCCACACTGGCATGAGGAAAACTCTCTCACAAAGCTCTCCCTACCAATGCATCTAGGAAGAGAGAGACAAGCCAAACCCCTCTTCTATAACTGTCAGAATTACTTCAAAATGTCAACTGGTCCCCAAAACTGGGGAGTGCAGCTTCTCTACAGCAGAGGCAGAAAACTGACCTTTGCTGACTGACTAGTGGTGGAAACTTACACTTGGTGCCTGGAGGAGACCTGGGCAATTCTGCTGCACATCAGACATTTCAGGACACCAACAGTAACTTCACTGTTTTGCCCCAAGGCAGACAGCTCACAGGTGTCTTGAAGCAGACCTTGAAAGCAGTCCATATAGAACATCTGTTTACCATCAAGTTTATCTGATTTTAATTACAAGTGAGCTCCTCACAAGCTGATCAAACCATCTACCAGCTGTATTTCATTAGAAAGGGTTGTGGTTTGACACTGGCCAAACGCCAGGCACCCACAAAAGTCACTCACTCACCCTCTCCTGCTGCAGCTGGGCAGAGGAGAGAAAAAATTTAAACAAAGGGTTCATGAGGTGAGATAAGGACCAGGAGAAAACACTCCAAGGGCAAAACAGGCTCAGCTTAGAGGTACAAAGTGAATTTATTAGTAAGAGAATCAGAGGAGGATAATGAGAAGTAAAATAAGCCCTTAAAACATCTTTTCTTCCCCCAACCCCTCCCTCCTTCCCACCAACAGNTCCCACCAACAACACAGGGAGACATGGCACGGGGGTTTGGTCAGCTGGTCACCCAAGGATTAGCTTGGTGGCAGGGTCATGCATGAAGAAGCTGCTGCCCCGTGGGGTCCCTCCCACGGGACACAGCTCTCTATGAACTTCTGCAGCGTGGCTCCACTCTCACGAGCAGCAGTCCTGCCAAAACTGCTGCAGTGTGGGTCACTCTTGCACCGGGTGCATCCCTCCAAGGCCAGGCTGCTCCAGCCTGGGAGCAGGGCCCCCTCTCTCCACTGGGTCTCCCACTGGAGCACAGCTTCCTCCAGGCATCCAGCTGCTCTGGCATGGGCTCCTCCCCCATGGGCTGTGGATGGATCTCTGCATCCCCTGTGGATCCCCAGGGCTGTGGGTGGATCTCTGCGATCACCATGGGCTGCAGGGGCACAGCTGCTTCACCGTGGTGCTCACCATGTCCTGCAGAGGAATCTTGGCTCCTGCACCTGCAGCACCTCCTCCCCCTCCTTCTCCACTGCCTGGTGTCTCTGTGTTGTTTCCCTCACATGTTCTCACCTCCTTCTCTTCTCTAGCTGGAAAATTACAACTGACCCCACCTTTGTTTTGATTTTCTTTTTAAATCTGTCATCACAGAGGTGTTGTCGGCCTCTCCAATTGGCCCAGCCATGGCCAGCAGTGTGTCCATCCTCAGAGCCATCAGGGACTGGCTCTGCCAGACACGGTGGAAGCTTCCAGCAGCTTCTCGCAGCAGCCACCTCTGTGGCCCCCCCTGCAACCAAAAACCAGGCCCTGCAAAACCAACACAGCAAGGCTCTAACTGATAGCAAAGCATAGATAGGGCCTATAAAAGGCCCTATGTGTCAGCAATGTGAGGTCAGATAACATCAGGAGATCTTTCTCACTTGAAAGGCAGCATTCATTCTCTCGTGTAGTTCACAGCTTTCACCAAACCCACCCTCACTATGTGCATACCACTGCTTTCATTGAAAACTTTGCACAAAATATGAGACTGTTCATCCTGTCTCTTCTTGTGGTATAGAAGCTGGATTTAAATAATCCAGCTTTGCTGTAAAATAATAAAGAACCTGTGTATACATGCGGTGTAGTTTATTCCTTGTCTGAGCAGAGTTCAGAAGAGGATTGTATGTGCCTCTCTGCTGTTCAACATGCCCTTGTACTCGATTTCTCCTTCACAAGGAATTGCAAAGCATTAATTATACTCTTGCATGCTTGATAGTAACTTCTAAATGTTCAGACATTCCAGTTACCATGGCAACATAAAATATGTCACTTCATGATCTGAGACACATAAAAGAGAACATATTAATAACGATAAATAAAGCCAGAGCTCAGTGTGTCTCTCTCAGGAAGCAGAAATCTAACCCAGACTGGAACAGAAAAGACAATTTGACATCTACAGGAGATGAGCAATTGGCTACAGCTGCTGAGACGGGAACCATTTTCCTGTGGGCTTATTTAAGCAGGACTGGAGGTGCAGTGCTCAGAAACAGTAGCTAAATGGATTGTGCTGTATGCATTAATTCTGCAGTCCTTGCTCACTTAGAGAGCAGAGAGCACTTTCACAGCCTGTAAAACAGCTGCAGGTTTCGTGGAAGGAAGATCCAAAGCTGGACCCAGACAGCCCTTTGGGAGAGAATGACTGGGCAACAGTTCTCTGAGAAAATTGTTTCTGCCCTGGTAGGAAGTCTTCTGCTTGCCACTTCTATAAAGGTGCTGCCTCCTGAGTAGCAAATCTCAGTCTACTGACAAGAGAGAAGGATGCTAGATAGCCACACCATCCTCTACTTCAGGATAGTGTGGAAGGGCCAGGAGGAGTGAAGTTTTAAGCTAATAATCTTATTTAAAAGGTGAGTCTCTGAGCAGACAGATTAGGCCTAAACATGAGGGATGACACAGAGCAGAGCAGATCTGTGAAGAAGGTCACTGAAAACTCTCACTGAGCAATATCTGCTGCTCAGTGTGTGCCAGTTACTTCTTCACAAGGAGCTGTGAAAGATCAGATCAAGTGTGCCATGCTGAGAAGGTGCTTCCGGGGCAAAAGGCTGAGTACTGGAGTACCAATCTGTGGCTGTAGGGTGGCAGAATGAACCAGGAACTGCAGGACACTCCTCAAGATCTTCTCAGGCAAATCCTACTGCCTTGTACCAAAGCAGGACAAGGGAGAATTTCCCAAAGACCTCACTTCAAAGGGAGGCTTTTTAAAGGGTTTACACATCCTTTGTCTTGCAGGTTTTATCCAATCAACTACCTCATCAGCAAGCAGTGCACACCACAGCAAACATGATTTTACCTTCTAAGGTCTCATTTGTATGTCAAGAAACAGACTCTGTCTCCTTTAATTACAGGCCCCATGCCCATTTTGCTCTCTCCTTCAGCTGCTGCACACAAGCGGTGCTAGCACTATCTTTAACTGCATTTTCACCTTTCCCTAATTCAGCAGTGTTTCCCAGGCAGTTCTTGAAGACAAGGACCAGTTAGCCAGCAGAAACTCCAAGCTAACCATGGTGGTCCCAGGGTTGTCTTACCTACAGGATTAACTAAAAGCATATGGGAAGGAGAGAGGGAAAGTCAGATTGCAGGAATGAAGAGAGAAGCAACTCAGTGCATGTCTTACCCCAGGAGCAGCTGAGGCCAAAGAAGCCATCGTGCCAGCAGCACACTCCTGTGTCACAGGAGCCATTGCCACTGCAATCCCCAGGACACCATTTCTCACTGCAGTCCTCTCCAGTGAGCTCCTCGTGGCACTGGCAGAGCCCTTTGGCTGTGTCCCAGATCCCACTGCCGCCGCAGGTCTCCAGACACAGCTGAAGGCTGCAACCCTCACCAAAGAGAGGCTCATCACAGACATTTCCCAGCACTGCAGTGCCTGTTGCTGCTGCAGTGGCTGGGCAGGCGGGGCAGGAGCAGTCGCTGCCCTGCCAGCCCTCAGCACGCGCACAGCTGCAGGTCTCACAGAGCAGTCCCATGGCCACTGCAGTGAGGGACACCTGGCCAGAGCAGCACCCGTGACACACAGATGAGAGAAAACGAAAATAAAACACAAGAAAATAATTAGGAACGCAGCATTAGATAGGTAGTGCAAAGGTATGTTCAAGGTCATTAAAGGGAAAGCATAAAGATCACTGAAAAATGTGGACTGAAAAAGACCTGATGGCATCACCTCGTCCACCTTCCCCAGGTCCAAGGAGGGACCAGCTCCACCCTTGCCTTTTCCAACACGTTTATCCATGGGCAGCAGGAATGCAGGTTCCATGACCACCCTAGAGAGTCAATTAGAAAGTTTTCCACAGCATCTAACCTAAACCTTAATGTTGTAATTTAAACTCACTATTTCTCATCACAGGTACTACTTCTCATGTAAGCAAAGACTTAGTGTCGCTGGTAGACACAGAAAGATCGCACATAGACAGTTGTCAGAAGAGAAAAGAAGAAGTATCTTTATTGCTGCTTTACAGTATTTATAGATATCTTATTACTACAGTTGATTGGAAGGTGAGGTTGACACCACTCTGTCATATTGGCTGGGCCAAGAGTCTATCAACCTTCTCTCCTCATGGAAAAGGAATTCATAACAAAGAAAGCAGATACAACAATAGCAGGTGTTATTTAGATGAAACCGTGAGAATCGTGAAGCTCTGACTCCAAAATTTGCAAAACAATCAGAAAGGCTGAGAGAACAGGGCGACAACTTAGGACTTCCCCTGTCTCCACTCCCCAGACAACAACAGTTTGTTACATCTTTTCTTAGAGGCCACGCAGTACAAATCTGTGATCCCAGGCAGAGCCAGTGGCCACCACAGAACATTATCATCAGAAACTCTGCTCTTCTTTTAGTCACTTATCAAAGAGAAAATAAAAAGACAAATTCTCATCAAGGGCAAAATTCTGGAGGCAAAGCTGAGAAAGAAAAAGATGGCAACTAGAAGAGCCTACCTCACCTTTCACCCTCCTGTCCTCCAGAAAATCCTCTACTGAAACCTCCCACATACATGAATCACAATAACCAGGGCACTACCCAATGTGAAGGACTCAAGCATTCTGCTCCTGGAGAACCCCCAACAACCTTGACAAACGATTCCAGTGCCCAGATCTCTGCAGTAAATAGGCTGTACCTGGGAAGTAAGAACAGATATCCCTCTTGTTACTTACCTTGGCTTCCCCCACAGCACTTCTGAGGGCTGCAAACTTCCCTCAGCTCTGCCGCCTCCCTCTCAAGCCTCTCCATCCTTTCAAAGAGATCCGTAATGTGGGTCAGAGTTTCACAGTTCCCTTCGGGTGTGTGCACATGGATGTTGTGCCTAAAGATCTGCTCTTCATTGTCCTCAGGCTCTCCAGGATCCAGCTGCACCCTACTGTGCTCTTCATCATGCTGTAATGGATTTGCTTCAGCTTTAATCTGGGAAGGTGTGGGCAGGTCAATCTTACAGGAGTGGCTGAAGGATATTCTTTGAGCATTGCTGGTGCAGTTATGAGATGCAGGATGCTGAACAGCAGATGTCTGGAGAGCACAGCACAACAATAAACCCACTGGGAAAGGCAAGCCAGCCCTGGAGATTCATCTGGCAGGTTCTCAGAGGCAGAGCTGACCCTTCAAACAGCACAGCTGTTTTCAAGATTCAGGGAGGAAAAAGGGGGGGGAGGGGGGGAGGTAAGAATTGTGATCATAAAGCTGGTTTTCATGATTTTCTAAAAGACAAATTATTTGTTTTGCCCTGATTCACAACTAGGTTGGTAAGTACCTAGTCACAGTGAATTCACTGAAAAGTCACAGTGAATGAGATGGATACAAAAGAGCTTCTAGACTCTCCGAATAAGAGCTCCAAGTTTTCAACCTTCAAGTAAGAGTTGGTATCATGGTCCTTTGCAACTGTTAACTATGCCATAGCACCTCTCATTCCCCTGCAGTTACAACAGACTCTGTGTTGGTCTCTCAGCTGTGCTCTGGATTATGGACCATCTTTCTGGCCATGGCATTCTCCAGCACCATGCATGGTCTTCAACTGAAAGCCTGGTAATGGTGCTGATGCTGTGTGCACAAAAAATTCAGAGAGCTGACACTGGTCTTTCTGTACAGGAAGTTTGGGACACAGTTTTGCCCACTTCATGTTACCCTTCTAATATAGCACATAGCCTACACTGTTATCTGGATTGGGGAGAATTAAAAGATTCGCTCCATTTGATACCGGTGCACTGGCATTTTGTGTGCCTGAATAATAGATTCACTTGAGAGATTTCAAGTTTATTTTGCTTTGGTTCATTTATCTGATTTATCATCTTAGCACTGGCAAAGTTCATCTAGAAGCTACTAGAACACATCTGTTAACACATGGAGCAAAAGGATGTGTTGCAAACCTATTTGTTTCCCCATACTTTTATTTCAGAATAAATTGTTCTTTCCTACCTTGCATCATTATATAGGAAGAGCCTAATTTCAGGCTGATTAATTCTCAAAACTAAGACCTAAAATGAGCTAACTAAATAAAATATTACTGTTAAATTTCATTGACATTTAGAGGTCAAAACTGAAGTTCAAATGTTTAAAGTTTTCAGTTACAGTCATTCACACCAAAAAACCATGTTTGCTGTAAAAGTTTTGTGCAGTCAACCAAGGAAGATTTTTGGACTTAATGAACACCTCATAGATAAAAATAACAAGGAGGTAGAAGCTGAACAAGGAGGGGAAGAAGGATAAAATATAAAGTTAGGAACCTGAATTTATCAGTTGGCTCATTCGGCATTGTACACTAAATGTTGGCATTAATGGTACATGTCAATCTGTACAGAAGGTGATATATATATTTGGTTAAAAACTTAGATTTTCATTCCACAGGTTGCAAATTCAAAACATCACCATATGTGACTTACTAAGCAGTTGTGTTATTCACTGCACAAACAAAAAAAAACCCCATTTAAGTGCTAAATTTGGTAACCTGATAACTAGAAAGCACTTGGCCAATATGTGTCCACAGTAACAGCACATCTGGGCTCAGATAATACTCCATTATAATAATTCACACAATCCTGAGTTACAATAAAAATTATCTGTTTCTGTGAAACATCTTTATATCACCTAAATGTCTGCCAAACCTTTGGAAACATCCCTGCCATTCGATTAATGCCTCCCATTGGCAGCACAGCCGAAAGAAAGTGCCCTTGCTGCCCCGAAACATGAGGTTTTGGTTGCCAAAAATCAAACAAACCCTACTGGAAATGTACATTATACCCACTAATACCTGTTTTGCAGGGCACTTTGGTGCATCGCTCTTCAAGCAAAATAATCACAGACACCAATGAAAACAAGGTATGGATTTCAAGATTCAGTCTGCAGTTCCTTACCTGATACCCTTATGTGATATTTGGTGTAGAAGGTCCCGAATTCAGACACGATCTTCATAGAAGTATGGTGAATGATTCGTTTATTTACAATTCTCGCACCCTTTTATCCCCTTTACAAAGTGTCCATGCACCGAAGGATTTCACACGATTGGCTACATACAGAAAATCACGCACCCAGTGACCCATCCCATAGGCTACTTTGGGGGTATCACGCGTCTCTCATGCACCTGCAGCTGTGAGTTACAATTTTAGCTCAACTCTAGTGCTGGGCCTCTTTGTTTACATTCTTCGCTTCCCTCCAAGCAGCATGTTTTTGCCACAGGTCCCTGAGACCTGAAGATGAAGGATTTTCCCAGCACTGTAGAAACTCAGTATGTCCCTGCTGCTTCAGAAAATCCTCTATAATTTGGATTAGGTATTATGAAAAAATTTCTTTACTGAAAGGGTAAACTGGCATAAGCTGCCCACAGAAGGGTGGAATCACCACCTCTGGACGGATTTAAAAGACGTGTAGACATGGCACTTGGACATGGTTTAATGAGGGGCTTGGCAATACTGGGTCAATGGTTGAGCTCAATGGTCTTATAGGCTTTTCCAACCTTAAAAATTCTATGCTTCTATCCATAAAATAAGGGAGTCATCTCTGCTGCTTATACCCGAGCAGTCATTTGTTTCCTTCGGTTTTGCACCTCTGTTCAGCACTTACCTACATTTAATGTATATTAAGTGAAACGGAGGGGAACAAGAATGCAAGGCTCCCTCCCCATCTCTCCCCCCCGGTGTTTTGCAGATGTGACCAAAGATGCAGCTTTCCCACCCGACCCATCCTCTCCCTCAAAGGGACGCAGAAACTAGCTACACCCTTCTTTTTCTCCTCTGCAGACTTCTGAAACAAATCAAATCATAAGAGATTGCTTCAAAGCTCTGAAGAAATTTATGTCTAAATTCTACAGATTCTCATCACAGTCTGTTGCAGGAAACCCCCAAAGCTTGGTTTTGTGGGGTTTACTTCCCAACCCCTGGAGATGAGGTCCCCAAACAGACAGACACGTGCACACAATCCCTCTGCTCAGCACTAGTGATTAACAGCATTCTGGGTTGTAACATGATGTCGTGACTAATGAGGGCTTCATGGGAACCACAAATCGAGCTCATTTTTCCCTGGGCTTAGAGATCATTCCAGAGGAAAAATCCCTGGACACAAGCGTTTCTGTCAAGCATAATGAAAGAGAACAACTTTTTTGGCTTCCTCATCATATAATAAAGAGATTTTTTTTTTCCCCTGCTGTTAGAAAGAGTGGGTTTAACTGACTTTTGTGGAGAATAATGTCATACATATAACTGGCAATAACAGCAGATTAGGGAAAGGACTAATTTAGGAAAGAATGCCTAATAGTCAGATCTACCAGGCACATAATATTCTCCTAAGGGAAGGGATGAAAGAAACCCTGTTCACATCTTTTCAATTATTACAGAGGAAAGCATGGGGCCATCAAAGCTGAAAAGAACATGGAATATTGGCATGAAAGATTCCAACAATCTAACTCTACAAGTGTTTTTCCATCCTACTGCTCAGTGCTTGAAGATTCGGGGTATAGGCCTTCTATGCATAGATGACATGGAGATAGGATTGAGGAGAGAAAGGGGGACTTGTAGTCACAGATGAAGGAAATGCAGGTCTAGGATCGCTCCATGGTTGCAGAAGAGAGAGACAATTCTAAGACTGAGAAATGGGGCAGAGTTGACTATGCACATAAGCAAGCCACAGTTATACAACACAACACTAGAAGCAACACACATTAAAGCAAAACAGCCAGAATAAAATGAGACGTGGTGAAAGGAGCCATGGGGCATGTTTGAGACCTGAGCTTTTTGAGTACCAAGGGGGAATGCAGAGTGTGATGTTTTGAGCATAGCCTTCTGCATGCTAAAGCTAGAATGGAACTGCCAAGTGTATCACAGCACTAGAGACAGGAGAACTGGCAGATTCCTAATTACCTAGTTAGAAAAATGGCATGTTCAAGCATCCTAAAGCCAGGCAGATTTCTTGAGGAACACAAGAGGAATGACAAATACCAGAAAGTATGTCAGAAAGTCCTTTGCAAGTTCACAGAAGCGCTGCTGATCTCCAAACAGCCATCACTTCAATAACTCTTTACAAGAGCAGCAACAGAAACCTGTCTGACCAACACTTTTAGTCTGAGGAGACACAAGCATTACTGGTGACCAATGCTCATCATGATGCCTTGGGGTGGCCACCCAAAACCAGAGACTAGACAAGAATAAGAGAAAAAAGGTAGGCATTTATTTGAAGGGCCTTCAAAGGGACACCCTGGGCAGTCAAAAGGCTACACCCAAGATGGAGCCCAGGTCACAAGTTCTTCACACTTTTATAAGTTTGGTCCATTTGCATATCAGGGTTAATTCTCCAGTTATAACTTTAGTTAATGGTGTAATTTCCCCAAGTTTACCCCCCCTTCTAAAGATTTCAGTTTACACATTTTGGGCCTAGGACAATCTGGGTGCCCTTGGAGAGCAAACTTAGAGAGGTTTGTTATGTCTAACCAGCATGAGAACAGCAGCTAAAAGGCCACACAAAACTTCAGAGTTACGCACTGGGCAGTACAGGATTTGAAAACTATAAAAGTTAAAACCTAAGGCATCAATGATACCCTCTGCCCTCAAATGGATATCGCCTGTTGAATTCTGTTTAAGGCATGCACATGACAATGCGGGAGCAGGGCAGTGTGTGGCAGCAGCCTGTGGAGAGAAGCAAAGGCACCTGCAGAGCACATGGCAAAGCTGTGTGCTTAGACACAGCAGCAGGCGTAGCAGCACAGAAGGTGATCAACCAGCTCATCCCTCACCAAGCTGGAATGCAGTCATGCTCCTTACATCTTGCAATGCTTTTAGCAATAAAGAACGACACAAGTTAGTGCACCAAAGAGCAGAACTCAGTCACTGGGGGCTATTAGCTTTTGTTGGCAGTCCGGCAAAAATAAACTGGGGGCTCAAAATGTGCACAAAATGATGATACTGCTACTCAGATGTCGATGCAAAATGCTGCTAGAAGCAGCTCTTTCTCTCTCGTGAGAGAATTTTCGTTCTCATAAAAACTATCAGCAATGTTTTATAAACTAAGAACACCTGTGGCCTTGCTAGAGACTGTTTATTATACAAGTAGAACAAATATTTTTAAGAATGAATGTTGTTAGAACTCAGCCTATCACACCAAAGGGGTACCTATGCATTTGACCAATTACTCTATGAGAAATGAAACCTATAAAAGAAGCTGTAATTAATTAAATAAATCACTATTCTGCTGGAAGAATCATCGACTGCCTGATCTCTCTCCTTGCTCTGGGAACGCAGGAAACACAACACTCAGACACTAAGATGTCCAGCCCATTCTCCTTCACTTTTACATATTTTTCTCAGTGAAGTATTTGTCTGAGACAAGTTATTAGTTTTACAGACTTTGCATAAGTATAATTTAGTTTAAGCAATTGGATTATTTGTCTTTATTTTCTGTGGTAAAACTGTTCTACTGTTCCAAACCTCAGCTGCCTTAGAAAGCTGTGCATCAGATTTGCATTTCTCTGGGATCGGTCACAGAAGCCATTCCATGCAGCTGCTGTAATAAGCCAGCCAGCATTCTGTTTTCAATATTATGCAATCTTCATGAAATTAATGCTTACAATTAATGCAACCAATGACTGCCAACAAAAAACGCAATCATTATTTTGGCAAGATTGTTTCTTTTGCAGGTATCTCCCTTTTTTTTTTTACCAGACTGAATGAACCTATGTCATGGGGGGATTTGTGCTATATCCCACATTATTCAGCCCCTACTTAGCCATGATTCCTGTGCTTTTCTGTGCTTTTAAACTGTGCATAACTTAAGTTATGCTTGAAAGAAGAACTATACTGGACACAAGGCAGACTTGGCCTGGATGAGTTCCAGCTGTGTCGAACCAGGTGTTTCCACTGAGGGTCAGAGAGCAGCTGAGCCTCGGGGAGGTAACGCATAAGAGAGAGGAGAAGAGCCCGGGGGGGACTACTGAGAAGGGAAGGCATGGCAGCAGTTTGAGGAATGCCATCCTGCTATAACCCTGGAAGGAGACCAGCTTGCTGACTTAGAGAATCCTGTCGCCAAAAATACCGGGAGCATCAGAGACCCCCTGAGCTCCACCGCCTTCGGGGGCCCCCGCACCCCGTGCCGGCCAGCTCCGATCCAGCTTCATGGGAGAGAAGGGGAAACCGCACCCACAGAGGGACTTTCAAATCTTTCAGGTTCTCTCCCCTCAGTGGGAGGTTTTGTTATTACTCTTAACCTGTCTGTTTGTTGAATAAATAGTTTAATCTTCCCTTTCACCTTCCTCCGAGGGGAATTTTCTTTTTTTCCTGAACCTGAAAAGGAGGGGAGGGTGGCATTGCCTTTGTAGGAGATGTTCCCCTTGGACATTTACCCTAAATTTGGCCAAAACCATCACAATCTACTTACCACTATAAGAGTTTGGGGTGATTTGAAATAAGTAAGGAAAAACCAGAATTATAATCAGCCAGAGAGATATTATGCTTCTGGATTCATCCTTTTATCTTTTCTTTCCTGCTAATTTTTCTGCAAGGTCTGATAAGCAAGGTGTATTAACTGCTGGTATGTGAATGAGAGATTGCTTTCAAAATCCTGCATACTCAAGTGGAGAGAGGTTTAACAGCACTTGCATATTTGCTCATTAGTATAAATATGCATTTTGTTACAAGTTACCTAGCTCCTTTCTCTTCAGTCAGTAGCTTTCAGTTAAGTCAGTCTTTCCTGAAGCCAATCTCTGTTCCACTGCCTGCACAGCTCAAACGTTTTTCAACTCCTATATTGGATTAATTTTACTTACCCAATGACTGACATTTTTGTTATAAATAAGATAACCAATATGGTACTTTTATTACGAAAATAGTGATAAATTTCATTTTAGGTGCTAAAAACTTAGAATCCTAGAATGGTTTAGGGTGGAAGGGACCTTAAAGACCCTCTGGTTCCAGACCCCTGCCATGGGCAGGGACACCTTCCACCAGACCAGTTTCCTCCAAGCCCTGTCCAACCTGGCCTCAGGCACTTCCAGGGATGGGGCAGCCCCAGCTTCTCTGGGCACCCTGTGCCAGGGGCTCCCCACCCTCACAGGGAAGAATTACATCCTAATATCTGATCTAACCCTGTGCTCTGTCAGTTAGAGCCACTGCCCTTTGTTCTAACTTCTATTGGCTTTCAGCCCCGGGTCTGTGAAAAGGTGCACAAGAAAAGGCATAGGAAGGGCCTTTGGATGAGAAAATACCAAACAATTACTAAAGAGCATCTGTTACAGTTTTAAGACGTGTGTGGTCAAATTCCAGCACAATCTCACAACAAAAGGAAGGGCTTTTAAAACATCTACGGGCACACAGAAATCAGAGCCTAAAATGCAAATTATTAGGAACAAGTATTCTAAAAAGAAACCCTTCTAGGTTAAACCCTAACTCCACTGGATCCAAAGGCAAAACTCCCATTTATATGAGCAGATTATGTGGTTTTATATGGTTGGAGGAGACAGCCTGGGAAAGCTTAAGCCCTTCAAAATGGGCTTTAAAAGCCCCATTAAATACTCCTGTACATTTTGTAATAATTATACATGCCCATAATAGAGGGTTATTGATGTTTGTGTAAGGCTTCAAAATCCTTGGAGAGCATCTGCTCTAAGAAGTCAGAGACAAACTGTGTTTCCCCCTCAGAACAAACAACAGGAACCTCAGAGGAAATAAAAATACTTTTCTCTTACCTGTCAAGTACTTTCAACTGTCTGGTTCAGAGCCCTTCTGATGCAGGCACCACTTGCAAAGATAATCTGAGCAAGCCAAAAAGTGACCAAATCCTCTCCTCTTCCTCACTCCAGCTGCAAACCAGCAGCAGTCCCTGCAGTGAATTTAAGAACCCACGGACCAGATGAAAGGAGCCAAGGAACCAAGAGAGGCCTGGGGGCGTTCCCCTCTTGCAAACCACCTAAAGGAGCACGCTGGGTTTGGGAATGATTCCCCTTCTCAGTATTCCTCTTGCCCATTAGCAGGAAGAGCCATTTCCTATTTGTTTTATGCTCTGCTACTAGTCAAAAGCCAGAAAACCTCTCCAGCTCTGTACATCTGTCTGCAAGCATTACAGGATTGTTACTGAGACTACCCTATTAATTAGCACATTTGTAGTATTAACGATGAGAAATTCAGGTAGAGTACATCAGAAAAAAAAGATTTTAAAAATATTTTAAGCTCAGCAGATAAACACCACACTTATTCAGCACAATACTTTCAAAAATCCCCCAAGAACCACCCATACACTTATTTAACCAGGTGCATTATTGAGCCCAGTTTTTGGCTGACAAACCCTCAGACTCTGAACAGTTCCTCTGATTTACTGCAACCAGCAGCTGTGAAGAGGGAGCTGAAGATGGCAGCAGCCTGAGGGATATCGACATGCATCATTAATCCTTGCCAGTCTCAGCTGGGGAAGTGCCAATCACACAGGTGATGCTGTTGAGCAAGTGAGGGAGTCAGCCCTGGCTGCAGAAATAGTTCTTCTTCCCATTCTCACCAGCTCCTACCACATCTGGAGCATCTAATAAACACAAAAGGGGAGGTGATACAAAATATTGTAGAAAAGAATGCATGCTGTAACATCCAAATCCCCTTTGACCACATCTATTTTATCTGCTCTGCTGATATTCTACCAATTAATTTTACCATCTGGAAAACTGGAAAAAATAGCAAATTATAGACAATTATATCAGACAGCAAAGCTTGAAACCTTCCCCTTGCAAGAAGCAGAAAGCTACTTCCAGGCCAGCCGTGGCATCAGCACAGCTCATCAGCAGGAAACACGGTCACAAACTGCCCAAGTTTTGAATGGGATGCTCACAGAGAGTTGCAACCCCAGCCTGTGCATGCTGGGCCCTTTCTGCTGCTGCAGTCTCCCCTCCACAGACGGACCCTCACACAAGTTTAAGAGCAGACTTTTGGCTTCTTAGGGTATGAAGGGAGCAAAGGGAGTTAGGAAACGAGGGCAGTAACCAGCACCTCACCTCTCTGTGGCTCGTAAGACCCATGTAAGGCAAGCAGAAGTGAAAACAGCTCTGTATTTGTAGGTTATTGCTGTGTGAACAAGTAGTAGTGGATTCAGCTGGGCATATCCGCAGGACAGACACCTTCAGGGTAGCTAACACCCGGGCTGACAGAAACTGAACGGTCTGTGAAGAATTAGCAACTTCATCAGCACCAAAAATGGCCTCTTTCCACTGACTACCATCAGCCCCAGTGGGAAAGTTCCTAGGAAAGCTGCTGACTGTAGCATGGATAATAAAATTTGATTAGCCTGCCAACCCAGCTGCTTCTTCCAGATTATTACATACTTCTGGAACAATATAATATACCAAATATCTAAAACAACTAGGATACAGACAACAAGCAGCTTGACAAACTGAGAGAGCCAACTTCTTCTGAATGACTTTTTGAATGTAGCTAATGAGCTGATACAAACAGAAAACTTAATCAAAACTATGAATTCAACATCAAAACCTCGATGCATGTTCTCCCTGAAATCAGGACACAGACTTATTTTAAACTCTGCCTAGGCGAAGTCCCAGTCAGTGGAACAGGACCGTTTCCCTCACCGAGCAAGAACAATGGAG
Organism: Dryoscopus gambensis; assembly: GCA_013389985.1. NCBI lineage: Eukaryota > Metazoa > Chordata > Aves > Passeriformes > Malaconotidae > Dryoscopus > Dryoscopus gambensis. The sequence continues at coordinate 373,924 of WEIT01007088.1, read as the reverse complement.
GCAGAATTTCCCATTTATTCTTCTCTGTTTGGGATTATGATTATTCGATGTTGCCTGCAAAGTGCTGTAACTTACCCAAAGGTTTGGATATTAGCAAAAGTTCCTTCCCCCAGAGGCTGGTGGGGCACTGGGATACGCTCCCCAGGGAAGCGGCCACAGCACCAAGCCTGCCGGAGTTGTACAACACCCTCAGGCACGTGGTGGAATTCTTGGGGCTGTCCTGTGCAGGGCCAGGAGTTGGATTCGATGATCCTCGTGGGTCCCTTCCAATTCAGGATATTCTACGATTCAAAATTCACAAGTGGAAAAAACCCCTGCAAACCACAGGTATAAATTTAGGAATTTAGGAACAGTCCTAGGTGATAGACAAGCAAAAAATCCCTAGGAAGCAGAACTAGCCCAGCCTTTAGTAGAGCTGCTGGCAGATACCTGTCCCGCAGCAGGACAGGCCAGGGCGTGCTGACCCCACAACGGCGGGGCGATGCCTCTGCGTCAGTTTTCCTGCTGGGACAACTTTCCTTGTCATTTTTACCGCCGTGTCTCTTCAGCGTGGGACACCTTTGCTGCACTCAAGGGCAGCGCCTGTGCTTCTGTGGCACATCCAGCTGCCTCTAATGACGGGTGGTGCCGGCGAGTCCTGACATCACCTCTGAGATACACACAGCACAGCCCTCAAACGCGGCTGGGGCTCTTACTACACTTCAGCCGCAGAGCGTTGAAAACACCNCCTCCCCTCCACCGCTCCTGCCCTGCTTCACCGCGTCTCTTCGGGGCCCTGTCCGCCCGGCCGAGGCGCCGGGCAGCGGGCAAGGGAGATGCGGGTAGTGTTTGAGCGCTGCGGGCTCGGCCCTGGCCCCGCGGCGCGGGGACATCGCGGGTCCGGTGTAATGTGGCGTTCGGTGTAGCTTGGGGCTCTTTGTGTCTCCGGTGTCCTTAAACTCCTGGGTCACACTTCTTACACCTCATCGCTGTCTGCATCTTCCTCACGAGGGGCAGTACCGATATTTGCTCTCTGTGACGAGTAACAGGACCCGAAGGAACGGCTGGAGCCGTGTCAGGGGAGGGTTAGGCTGGATATCAGGGAAAGGTTCTTCCCCCAGCGGAGGGTCGGGCACTGCCCAGGCTCCCCAGGGCATGGGCACGGCCCCGAGGCTGCCGGAGCTCAAAGACTGTTTGGGCAACACTCTAAGGCACAGGGTGGGATTGTGGGGGCCGTGTTGGGGCCTGGCATTGAACTCGATGCTACTTGTGGGTCTCTTCCAACTCAGGATATTCCATGCTTTATGGAAATAACAATTCATGCTTGACTAGGGCAAACTACGTGCAACAGGCGGGTATCACAAATTTCATTTCTTTCATCAGGTGCTTCCCTCGCCCTGCCCAAGGCAGGTGCGGAGCTACTACGTGGACTGGAGGATGCTGCGGGACCTCAAGAGAAGGAAGCTGGCATATGAGCATGCGGATGAGCGGCTGCGGATCAACGCCATCCGCAAGAACTCCATCCTTCCCAAGGAGCTGCAGGTACCGGCAGCCGCTCCACGGCTGTGCCACACGCGGCTCTTGCTGCTGTGGCGCGCTCAGGGCCGTGGCAGTCACTTTATAGATCCAAACGGCTGTGCCAGGTCACAAATGTTGTGTTTCCCCAGCTTACAAGCACAGAATCATGTCGTATTCATAGTGAGCTCAGCCTTGTGGGGGTGTTTACAACAACAGCATATTGACGTGACTGGAGGTTGTGCGTGTTGGGTTGTGGGGTTTTTTGAAACCAGTGCTTCTTGTGTAAGCAGTGCATGTAGCACTAAATACAGTGAAGTCACATTCCCCCCGCCCACCAACACTGCCCCTAACATGCATTCACAAACCTATTTTCTTTATTTCCAATACTACAGAATAATAAATTAAGTCTAGATTTTTGTTTTCTTATTTAAGCCTGATCTAGGCAAACACACCAATCTGCTCAATTAGAAATATTTTTCTTCTTGCCTGAGCTACAAGCATGTGAAACCTGCATGAGATCTGGGTGTTAAAACTGTTCTTAAAAATTCACTGCCCTGCTTTCAGCCTGCCTTACTGAGCACCAAAAACATTTGTAAGTATCAGATTATTCCTGTATGTATTTGATCTGGCCATGATACTTAGACATCCTGCCAGAGAAAGTGTATGAATTTGCTTTTATACATTGATTTTACTGTTTTCTGGGCAAGTCTTGACTGGTGCTGGCTGTCCTTACAAGGCAAAACCAAGAAATGCAGGAAAAAAGCCCCAAAACAAAATCCTGTAAACACCTTCCAAAGTCATGAGACCCCTTTCACTGACATCAAAGCATACTGCCTTGGAAGCAGTTAATAAACAACATATCTTTAAATTTAGCTCATCTGAAAGGACTAGCCTACCCTGCAACGAGGAGAAAGCCAAGTGGGTTTTTGACTAACTATAATTCCTGGCTTGAGGTTGTTCAGTCTGTAATAAAGTTAGATTTTGGGTCTCTTAGAGGGCTAGACCACCTTGCAACAAGGACAGAGACAAGCTGATTTGACTGGTTATAATTAGTGGCTTCAGCTTGTTCTGTCTGTGTAATAATGTAATTTGGGGGTCTTCATGTGGAGAACTGTTGGAATGCCCAGAAAGAAAGGGCTTAGTGAGGAAGACAGGTGAAAGTTCCCAATTAAATAGCAAAATTTATTCATGAGGTGGGAGAGAAGCTTGTGATGGTACCTATTCTACACCTGGATTTTAAGGTATGGCAGTAAGGCCCCCCTAAAGCCTGGGGAACACAGATAAACTCTTGTGCTGTGGCCTTGTGTTGTAGGAAGTGGCTGATAAAGAGATGGCTGCCCTGCCGCGGGACAGCTGCCCTGTGCGGATCCGGAACAGGTGTGTGCTCACGTCCCGCCCGCGGGGGGTGAAGCGGCATTGGAGGCTCAGCAGAATTGTTTTCCGCCACTTTGCTGACCACGCTCAGATGTCCGGGGTACAGAGAGCCATGTGGTAATAATCACCGCATGGATGTGCGCTCAGGCAGAAGAAACCAACCAGGCTCATTTGTGTGTGCATAATTAAAGCAAGACTGTCCTGCCTCGGAGACCAGCACCAACGTGAAACCAGTAACGGAAGGGCGAGTTGTGCTGATTCATTAAACTCACTGGATTACAGCTGCCATCAGCTGAGAAGCAGCAGCACAACTGCACTGAACTGCTCTGTGTGAGAGGCAGTTTGATGGTGAGAAAAAAGTCACTATGTGATGGTTGCAGAACTAAGCCGAGGTTTGTGGTATGGGCAACATTAGAAATAAAGACATACAGCACAAGGCTTGTTTAAGCATTTTTTTTTTGCCACCATACGTAAGTTCATCACGGTAATTTGGGTAAAAGCATAAATAAAACTGCACAACAGGGCAAAGTGGTATTCTGCCATGAGCAAGGGCAAGCACAGAGTGGGAATAAAATATGGCCTCAAGTTTAGATACTCTTGCTATGCAAGCTAAATCTATATTAACGAGCAGACAAAGTCACTAAAGGACCTGTTAGAAACTACAGTGTGCTGGTATTTCTCCTGTTTGTAGTGCAGCACTCGGTTCAATGCTTCAAGAACAAAGTAGCAAGGAAGCCCTAGTGCAGGCCCTAACAGGAGAGTAATGGCTTCCTTAATTCATACGTAACAACAAATCTGTCCTTGGGAGACACGAGAAGGAGGCAGGAGGGACACAATTAACAACAGGCTTGCTGCTAAGGTCATGTTTGCCCTGTACTCTTCTTCAAAGCAGTGCAGTAAAGGGGGGGCAGTGGCTGCCCTGTCCCCCTTCCCAGCAGTGGGGCTGAGAGGTGGCAATAAAAAGGCCAAATACCACTAGCAGCAAACTGACAGCAACCCATCACACCCAGCTGAGTCATATTTTGGCGTATAAGCCATCTTAATATACTTCTTACTCTTACCTTAAAACCCTTTCGAAGCTGATGGAGCAAGTGGAGCTTATCCCTCGTTTCCTACTGTACTCTGCTAGAGCCAGGGCACGCTCCCTGTGCAGCACGGCAGCGCACTGCTCCTGCTCATGACTGGAGGCTGCATCCTGACTGGTGCCATCTCAAAGACATCCCAGGATGCTCACAGCTAGCATAAGCACTTTGACTTCCAAAATTCATAGTAACAGTAATGGTTTCTGAGAGTAATCATTAAATTTGAATACCACAGATTAACACCATATTGTTTCTGCTCAACCATCAAATGCTTAGGATGTGGTTCTGCTTTCCTCAGCAGTTCTCCCTTTGTGCCATGCTTTACAGTTCAGCACTTTCCCATATTTAATCAAAACCCTACGCCCTGTGAAGTGAGCATGACACTAGCCCCAGCAACCACATGGGTACAGCTGCCACTGGCAACAGAGGCCTTGACCCCTCCTAGTTTAAGATTCCTTTACTTTTACGTTCTGTTCTCAGTCTCACAGCACTCCCCACTCATCTGAGATGCTTTCTCAAGGAGGGGGAAGGATATATACCCTAAGCTTCACTCCTCAGGAAATGCTGAACCACTTGACTGACGGAAATGCTTTATAAGCTATTTTATTTAAATATTTTCTCCAACCTGAAATGGAAAATGACTGTCTTTGCTTGGAAGAAGGTTATGTAAACGATGATCTTTGCAGCACAGCGTGTCTCACATGGAAGATCAGTTTTAAGGCGGCCCTTAGAGTACTTTCAGATATCCATTGGTATGTCCCCTTTGTACTGCTTTTCTCTGCTTTCAACCCAGGCCTTATTGATGGTGCGCTTCATCTCATCGTCCCCTTCCGCGTACATCTTTTTTAAAATGTTCATAAGCCCTTCGCTGGGATCTGCGGTGTCATAGGCAGCCTTCCTGCAAGACAGATACATGAGAAGGTCAGGTATACCCAACAAAATCAAATGCTACTATTTGTTTGAAACACCCTGGGAACAGGACGTTTGCTTTGGCAAAGTCTTTAGATGACAGCAGTCTCAGCTTCCAAATAGGAAGACTCCTAAGAACCACCCTTAAACCAAGTGCAAGTTGAGTAGTACACCTAGAGATGTCCCATGGGGGAGGGACAGTTTTCTGATGGGAAGCATTTTGCAGTAAACATGACCCTGGAAGCACTGCCCAAAATTATTTGTAGGAAGTAGAAGTGAAATATAACAGACACAGGAAGTGCCAGTACCTGCCTTGTGTTATGTGACAAGTGAATAAAAATGGAGAAGTGACCACATCAAGCTCTTTGGAGAGACCACATTCACAACCCAAAAGGCTTTTTTTCTGCTTCCCATTTTTCAGAGGCTCTCCAGAGGTTAACTGACTTCTTAACACATTGCATTTCAAAGCAATTTTCTCAGGTGACAAACAGTGCCACCCGCAGTCAGCACCCGTGGAGGACGTGGCCCGTGTGACCTGACCATACATAATGCCCTCTCTGGCAAAAGTCCTCTCTACCCCATTCTCCAAAATCCTGTAGGTAGTTCCTAGTGCAGTCTAGCTCAAAAACACAGCAGATGAAAACAGATCAGCAGAGGGAGCAATTTCCTCAGGCTCAGGGCTAACCATCGGCTGCTCAGCCCCTGGCTGGGACCAGCATTTCTGGAGCCGTTCATTTGACAAACAGAAAATCCTCAGGAATTCTCTGCACAAGACACAGGTTTAACGAAGCGACCCTGTCTCTCCAGAAAATGGCATTAATTGTCAAGTCACTTCCTCTTAAATCTCCTGTGATGCCATTTGAGTGGAGAAGGTTGTTTTGCCATAAATTCAGGTACTTAGGCCTTGTAAGTTTTAGCAAATCACCCTGAAAACATACACAAAATGAATTGTTGGCAGGGGTAACATTCTCAGTACTGTTTTCATGCTTCAAGGTGGCTGTACATGTAAGATAACATGAAATCCTTATATGCTATACATATATATATATTTTAGAAAGTCTCTTGTCCCCAAGGTGTTTCCTGCTGCCATTTTCCACCCTCATAGCCGAGTGTGTCTAAGCTGCCTGCTGCTCCCAAGCACTTGGAGTGTTACAAACTGGCTTGAGACTTCGGATAATCATCTAAGTAAACAAAGACCTGTTTTGCCAGAAGCACGCTGGGATTTTGTGCAGGCACTTCACACACGGGTGACAATGATTATTTTGACCAGCAGAGCTGCAGGGGATATATCCATGTATTTCTATATAATACACACTTGATCTAAAAACAGTCACCTCACGAATGCAGTTTTTGCAATGAATGCAGCCATCAAAATGCAAATGAATCTTTAACTGGTTGATTCCCTTTAGAATTCTCACTGCAGATCTTCCCTATCATGTGTCCTGTGATGCAGCCTTCATCATTAGCAATAAAAGAGTGGAGGAGTGGCAGCTATTCAAAGTATATTTCTTCCACTTGCAGTCCTCAAAGTACCAAAACAACCCCCAACCTAACGATCCTCAAACATCTCTGGGCCTGTCCCCCAGACCAACAATCCTCAGAATAACTGCACAGTCAGTACAGATCTCTCCCAACAGTCCTAAAACAACAGAGAGAACAAGAAATGGAAAACAAGATGGAGGGTTGAAAAGACACTTACTCTTTCTCTTTGCTTTCTTTTTCCACTTGAGTGAGACAATCCCATTTTTCCTCTCGCTTCTTCTTACACATCACAAGGACCATGTCTGTCTTTATCTGTATGGTGAACAGCAAGGCATGAGTTCAGAATGATTCATAAAGGGATGCCAGTCAAAATAAATAAGGTTAGCTTATAACATAACCTTTCCCAAACTCACAAATCCCTGAAACATTTCTCTCAGCTATCCATTATTATGTAGCATACTAAAATTATAGCATGTACTCAGCCTCCGGGTACAACCTATTAACCTCACTGTGGACAATTTATAAATGTGGTAATGTAATACTAGTATAGACCCACAGTACCAATCCAGAAGAACCTCGAGTGCTGCAAGAACACCCTTCAGTGATTTAAAGGGTCCCCGAGTACCCAGGACTGCCTGGTAAAGAGTGACTATATTTACTAGACTTCTCCAAGCATACCAAGCTCAGGCAGAGGCTCCTCCAATTCATTTCTCCAAGGATAAGAAGCTGGTTTCAGGGTATTGCCTAATCTCACATGTTTGCAAGTTACAAAGCCTGTTTACCTGCAACCCTGACCTCAATTTCACAAAGAACTCCTGCGTGCCACAGCAGACAAGGGTCTACAGCAGCTTTAGCTTGGCCTAACAAGTACATGACCACTGCTTGCTTTCACACTGTAAAAATCACCAGAGCATCACTCTTGTTTATTTCAGCTGGTTTGATTTCACTCTGTACTCACTGTAGGCCAATTTCCCATTGAACTGGTAGTTCTTCACATCTGATGTCACTAAGTACAACACAGAACTCACAGGAGGTATGTGACACATCTCTAAGCCTGGAAAGATGCCACACGTAGCAGAGTATGGATATCACCAGTCAGCAGCAGTGAAATGTTACTAGTTGTCCTGGTTTTGGCTGAGATAGATAATTTTTCCCTTAGAAAATTAACCCCCTGCTAGGGTTAAACCACCATGCCAGTGTTCAGCTCTGGAGCAACACACCCTTACTAAGGCAGAGGAGGTTCCAGACCTTGCTTTGGGAATTAAGCCTATTTAAGCTTCCCAAGATTTCTGCTAACAAATCTCTTAAAATCGCAAAGAATTTCTCAGAGGTATTTAAAAGCACAAAGATGCAAATGAATGCTTGGTGGTATTTTATGCTTATTTATTTCTGAAATCCTGCTGGTGAGCTATTAAAAAAAGCGCACAATATCCAGGCATGATCTCTTGAAATAGGATTCCAGAGACTAATTCCGCAGTTATGACAATCACAGATTAGTAAGATTCATGTTCCCAGTGCAGAGACTTAGCAGCAGAAGGCAGGGACTGAACATTAGAACTGAGTCTCCTGAACTAGTCAGGCCATGAACATGGTACTTTGTGAGGGCCCTAAATTACCTCCAACAGACAAGGTGCACTGACCTTTCTAGAGCTGCCTTCAACAGATGAAGGTCATGGTGTAGTTCTTCCCATTCAGGTTCTTCACTAGCAGATCAAATGACCTGGACCCAGGAAGTGGAGGGAGGAAAGGCACAAACATTCCAATTGTTATATTGTCTGAAAACCCTTTAGCAGGCTTTAGTATTTCTTAAGAAAATATAAATATATATAAATCCCTTTAGTATTTCTCAGGAAAGCAGGTGCACTTCTTGGGAAAGTACAAGAACTGCTACTCTAGTACCACCTCAAGGCCAACAGGCTTGAATTACTTTATTCCCAGGGCGCTCAAAATGTTCAGCTCAATTTTGACAGAGAGATTAAAAGGACCAATGCAGACTTCACAACAAATCAAGATCTTTAGGATCCTTTCTACCTCAATGATCCCCTACAAACTTGGAAAAGCAAATTTCCTTAATGTACACCTCAGTTCTATCACCACAAACACCACTATGTGCCCAGTCAGGCAGGGTGAGGTGCACCTGTAAAATGAAAACACCCTGATACCCTCAAGTGCTACTAAAAGCTGATACAGCCGAAGTTTAAAAAAAGAAAAAAGGGAGTGGAGAAAAAAAGGCTGATCCAACACTCCTGCATTTCAGTGTTCTTGTTGTGGTACAAGATGAACTCACCTCTCTGTGAAATTCACCTGCACATTCTCAGCTGGAAGCTTCTGGACACCATTTAAAGAGATGTAAATCTTAACAAACTTATCTGACTGATCCCAACCTGGAAGTGAATAAAAGAGATTAAGTTCTATCTTTCCTTCATAAGCTTCATGCACTCCAACTTCCCCCACAAAGCCCCCTACAATGACTAGGATCTTTGCCTTACTGAAACAATTTTCAGAGCGATAAAGGGAAAACATGAATTATTCAAGAATAACTTGAGAGTAAAAGGAGGTGCCCCCATGTAGCCTTGTTCCCTAATCCCTGCAAATTCTGAGAAAACCCATGTATCAGCTGAGGTCAAGAGAGAGCAACCCTGGCTGTGCAGGGCAAGTCAGAGCCAGCTGTTTGCTCCTGCTGCAGTTTCCTTGACCCACTTCTTCCCCTACTCCCTGCATCTTGAGCAACTCCCTCTCCTCTCACCTACATGGCGAGCAGAGAAGCCACAGCTTACTCCTTCATTCCTGCTAAATGCTAAGCAATGGAAAAATACCAGCTGGTACAGCAAGGACACTTAATGCACCCCACCAAACACTACCACACAAACATTAGCAGCACACACTGGGGTTCGGATGGCAAGGCAAGCATGCAGAAGCTTTTAAAGTGGGGCCTCCAGCGTGGAATAAACACTTAAGGCTTCATTATGATGCTAAGTGGCAACTTTAACTCCCAGTAATGCCAGCCTGCCATCTCTTCAGAGAGATGCTGGAGCTCTAGAAAAATAATCCTACCATAATTGTTTATTTTCACTGTGTACCCTCCCAGCGATGACTTTTCTTCCTCTGCCACATCTTTTGGCTTCGGTGGAGGCTGATTCTTGATTTCCAGCTCCAGCTTGTGTTTCTCTGCCAAAAGGACATCACGCACCCGCTTCCTAGTGGTGTTCGTGAGCAGCTCTTTAACCTCTTCCAAATCTTTCTGCAACTGGTTCAAAAACAAAAGGATCACACGTATACATCAGATACATTCTTTGTGCTCAGGGCTCACAGCTTTTTATGACAATTCCAAGTGTTCCAGATGTCGGAGTTTCAGCTTTATCAGGTCAGTAGTTTAGAGTCCCACTACAACCAGTTAAGCACGGAATCATCCCTTCCTCACCCCCTGACCACTCCTGTAGATACATACAGCCACAGAATCTTAATTCACAGAATGGGTCGGGCTGGAAGGGTGCAACCCCCTTGCTCAACCAGGACCATCTCAGAGCACAAGGCTGGAAAAGACCTCCAAGATCGTCAGTTCAGATGAGGTTTAAGCTTTCAATTTTTAAGTCTTCATAAGTTAAAAACCAACAGAAACCAAGAGAAGCTGGGCGGATGGCACAGCTCCCTCAACACGCACCGCCGCAGGGGAGACCCCCACAGCCCTCAGCGAACGCGGCGACTGACGGCTCCCCACCCCCGCCTCCCAGCCGGGGCCACACCGCCGCCCCTCACACAGGGCCCCGCCAGCGCCCGGGGGGCAACGCCGGGAATCGCCTCACCTCCTCCCGCGCCACGGCCATGGCGGCTCCCCGTGGAACCTCTGGAACCTTCCGGCCGCCGGAACTGACGCGCCGCCACCGATCCCGCCGGCTCCGCCCCTGAGGAGGCGGCACCAGGAGCTTTCCACCCTCCGGGGCTCTGAGGGACGGGCGGGAGTGGGGGGTTTTCCCGCCTCCCGGGTTCTGAAGGGCGGGCAGGACCAGCGGCTTTCCACCCTCCCGGGCTCTGAGGGACGAGCGAGACCACTTTTCCCGCCCCGCGGGCTCTGAGGGCCGGGCGGGACCAGGAGCTTCTCCCCCCGCCCCGGGCTC